>JAUCNO010000318.1:10548525-10569508 GCA_032353835.1 Enteromius viviparus
GCAGACCCAGCTCCCAACCCAACTTTGTGAATAGATTAACGGCGATATTTTTTTTTATCGCGCGATAAGAGTCTCGCGTTAACGCAGCGCGTTAACGCCGATAACGGCCCACCACTAATATATTTATTTATTTATTTTTTATTTTTTATTGAAAAATATAAATAAATAAATGTATAATTTATTCAAGCTTTAAATTTTAAATTTGTCAAAAGTGACAGTATAGATATTTGTAATGTAATGAGATTTTATTTAAAATAAATTAGTTTTGTCAATTGATTACTCACGATTAATTGCATCCAAAATAAATGTTTTTGTTTACATAATGTGTATATTTATGTATATATGTGTGTGTGTGTGTATATACAGTATGTGTATATATGTGTGTGTATATATGTGTATATATATATATGTGTGTGTATATGTGTATATATATGTGTATATGTGTATATGTATAAATATATATTTAAGAATAATATGCTATGATTATATATTAAATATATTTCTATATGATATAATTTATATGAATAGAAATATATACACATCCATACATGTATATATTTTTAAAATATATTATGTGTGTGTATGATAATTAAATGCACAAATATTATGTGAAAAAAAACATATTTTGGAATGCGATTAATCATGATGAATTGTGACAACATTAAAATAAATGTTTTTCCTTTAAACTCTACTCATCAAAAACCTTCAGCATATTAGCATGATTTCTGAACAATCATGTGACACTGAAGGAGTAATAATGCTGAAAATCCAGCTTTGCATCACAGGAATAAATAACATATTTATTAACTTCCTAATATTCTATATAATTAAAAATAATAATATATAAACAACAAATATGTCAATGAATATTTGTGGCGTGTGTTTTGTAGGTGATGGGTTTGGCCAGTACACAGGTGGGCGATACGGTGATCAGACGGGGGCTGGTTCACTGTCCACAGCTGCTGAAACTCAACCTCAGCAGAACCAGAATCACAGATCACGGTATGTTGTGCAGCCTTATTTCAATTCACAATCACATCTCCAACTAACATCCTGAATTCTACTCCTCAGGTCTGAAGTTCCTGTGTCGTATGCAGCTAAGTCAAGTCAACCTGGATGGCACAGGCGTAACTCTAGCAGGCATTGCTAACCTGATCTCGGTCTGCCCTCATCTGACCAGCGTACGAGCCAGCCATACCCGCTCCATCCCTCCAGACCAACAGTCTGACGACGACGACGATAACGCCAACAACACCACACGATCCTAAACGTTTGAGTGTATTCTTCAAACTCGGCCATGCTACCCTTCGGCTGAGGGCAGATTATTCAGAGCTTCCTTTTTCCATAAGTAGCACTACAATCTTGGGTTCGACAATCAAGCCGAAATATGTTTTTTTGAATGTGGCTAAACAGCGTAATGAACCAAGTGTTCATACTTAACTTGTGTTTTGTCTGGGACTTGAAACGTGCCATGAATATGCACACTTCAAATTTATATTTTCCGTGGGCATTTTACATTTTTGGTAAAATTAAATATCATGTAAAAGTACTGGCGACTTGCATACAAAAGAAAGGCGTGATAATGATGCTCAAATATTGATAATTAGCAGTTTGCATGTCGGATGTAGAAGTATTTGAATCTTTTACATTGTGTCATAGAGGGTTTGTGCATGAACATGCTATTTTTATTTGAAAAATCAATGAGAAATAGGTGTTAATGAAAGACACCGAGATTTTACGTGGATATATTTTGAAAAACGCATCTGAATGATTGACCGAAGTGAACTGGAAGTTGGCATTTCGTTTAATTACAAGTCAGTGTTGTTTTACTGGCATGCTACCGAATCTAGCAGAATACATGTGTGGATGTAAGTTTATTAGTATATCTTAGGTCTATTAGTCTACTGGCATTAACTGGAACCAGGTTTATTAACATGCATTACAGTTTTTCATAAGATACAAAAAGGTACAAATCGCAACATACCAAACGAACGAAGAGCATCTTCACTTTGGCGTTCGACTGTTTCTGTATGCATTAGTGTTGTACCTTTAAGCGTTTGAATGCAATAAGATACAAAAACATAAAGATCTCAATCATATCTGGACAAAAGGTCTATGTATTAAAAAACAAGTCTAAATTCCGAACATACCTCGAATGCACGGTGCTGTTCTGTCTTGATTTGACGCAAAGGTTTGTTGAAACTGTCAAATGCATTCTTGTTGCCAGCAGTTGTCTGGCCTGAATTAAAATAAGATACATTTTTACATTCAGAACTCAGGAGCTAGTCAGTGGTGCATCGTGAACACGGTAGCGTCTTTTTCACCTTTATTTAAAATGCCAGGAATTTTCCGTGTGATATAACCCCAAAATAAGTGCTTCACTGTTAAACCACTAAATGCAGTTTAATGTATTAGAAAATATGTGCAAGTATACAGAAAACACATACAGCAATTCATTAAAGGAATAGTTCACCCAAAAATTCTGTCATTTACTGAAACCTGAATTTCTTTGTTGTGCCGAACACAAAGGAAGATACTTTGCTCCGAGGCTGTTTTGAATCACCATTGACTTCTATAGTGTTTTTTTCCTTACTATGGAAGTCAATGGTGACCCAAGAGTTTGGAACAATTCGAGGGTGAGTAAATGATGACACAATTTTCATTTTTGGGTGACTTGTTCCTTTAAGCCTACTAACACAGATTCACACAATCCACCTCTTTAATGTGTGAATGTATGACACTGCTCGTATTAGATGCATGTTGTACAGTAAATTCATTCAGTCTGCTCCACATTTGTACAGTTTATTTTGCAGTTAACTAGGATGGTCTAAAACTATTTTATACTTTAGGTTTACAACGTTAATAAAAGCTACATTTTGCAATGGTTACTTTTGTCTTTTCATTGCTTTTTTTTACCTTCATAATTTGTATTTATAGATTAACTGTGTTTTGTAAAATAATTAATAATCAACAAATAATACAGAGTTACAGAGTTAGCCAGTAATAATAACAAGTAGGCCTACTATTATTTTATTTTCAAGTTATTTTTCTAGAGAGTCAGATTTAGAGAAATGTAGCATTCACTTGCTCACCAATGGATCCACTGTAGTGAATGGGTGCCGTCAGAATGAGAATCCAAACAGCTGATAAAAACATCACAATAATACTCAACACAATAAATGTCTTGTGAAGTGCAAAGTTCCCTGTTTTTATCAGCTCTCATTCTGACGGCACCCATTCACTGCAGAGGATCCGTTGGTGAGCAAGTGATATAATGCTACATTTCTCCAAATCTGTTCCCATGAAGAAACCAGCACATCTTTATTTAGCAAATAGGTCATTAAAAAAATGTAGTTATGGTTTCAAATATGCATTTGTTAACTTCACATACTACAAGCATGTATAAAAACCATTACTGCTGTGTTTTTAACAGGTTCTCAAAGGACAAGGGTGTGAACTTGTAGCCGGATCCCTCATAAAACTTGTTCTGAAATTCAACCCTGAAAACAAACACAAAGCACATAAAAACACAGCTTTAACTACATTCATATCACTACTGTATAATACTTAAACATGCTTCGTGAACATAACAAACGGTTGTTGTTAGTAGTAACAGTACATACTGAACCTCACGATAAACTCACACTATCAATGCTAATATTGGACACACTCCAAGTACAGAGCCATTTGGGCCAGATACATGTAAACATGTTCCATGTCAAAGGTCAGGAACAAGTCAAATACCTTAACTAACAAGCAGCTTACAAGTGCAAGGTGCAAGGTTGTTGTACGCATGATAAATCTAATAACTGATTTGTTAAACGAATTAAAGTCTCATGCTCTTTGCTCATGAATCATGTGGTGATCTTACCAGTGTAGTCGTAAAGCGTGCAGAAATGCAGACAGGCCCTCCATAACCAGAAGAATAGTCACGGTGAGAACAGAGAAAGCAGCAAACAACAACACTAGCATGAGTAAACCCATCCCAGAGGAGATCTTCAGACCAGCCTGAAGAACCATCCGCCAAAGCACCTCCGACAGCTCTGCAGACAAGACACACAACTATACTTTCATTTACTCTGTCACTGTGTTTCTTAAAGGAACAGTTCACCCAAAAATGGATATTCTGTCACTATATACTCACTCATATCATTCTAAACCTGTATCGTTCCATGGTGCAAAGAAAAATCATTCCGTTTTGGAAATTATATGAGGGTGCGTAAATCATTATGATACTACTGATAATTTGATAACTTATATTTTATTTGCATGTTTACTGGTACATAAAATATATGTTAATTTAGAAATCATAATAGTCTTTAATTTGCTGCTAAAATATGCTCTAATATCTGCTGCTTAGTTATTAATGGTATTTTTTGTGGAAACCATGATAAAAATTTCAGCATTCTTAGATGAATAAAAAGGAGAAAAACATGTATTTAAAATACATTTTATAATTAATATTATAAATGTCACTTTTGATCAATGTAATGCATCCTTTCTGAATTAATATATACATATATATATATATATATATATATATATCCCAAACGTAGTTTCTACCTCAAAAAGTAAATAAATCAAATAAAAAAAAATAAAAAAAAATATATATATATTTATATAAATATATATTGTTGATTTTAGGGATATATTTATATATATATACATAAAATATATATATTTATAAAATAAAATAAAGTAGAATACTGCCAAAGAGGTTGTTTAAAATTGTATTAATATTTCACAGTAGTGTTTTTTATCTTTTTAATCAAATAAATGCATCCCTGGTGAACATAAGAGACGTCTTTGTAAAACATTTTTGAAAAATTGACGTTTTTTCAGAAATAAATTCTGAACATTAAAACACTCTTAAGTCAAGCACGCAGGAAATCTTTGTATGTGTCCTCATAAACTGCACACCTTCATTTAATCATTGCACTGCTACAATCAGTCACTGAGAAACAAATGACCACACATAATAAAACAGAAGCCATTACTGAAGCGATGCAAGAGTTGTGACAGGACGAACCTGCGTGAGCCAGACTGAGCGCCCAGAGCCGAAGGTACGAGGCCGTGTTAGAGATGCAGCCCAGGCAGAACTCGATTGTGTGAATTGCCTGATACACAAAGATGTCTCCCATACTCGTCTGAAGAACAAAGAGATGCACAGATTACTTACTGTAAAGACAATATTGCAAAATAGATATTGTAAATGTAAAAGTTTTGTATTAGTATATTATGTTGTAAGATATTACGTAATAGTATTCAGTTTCAAGCAACTTTTCTTATACCAAAAGTTTACCATCTCATCTTTCTGATGATGTGAGAAGGAGGAGCGTGTGTCTGTTTCCTGCTGGTCATTCAGATTGTTTCCAAACACCTGTGAGGAGACCACAAATACTTGAAAAATTACAGACACAAATATAATAAACTTATTTTCATATCATACACTATTTACATTCTAAATATGGATGCAATTTGAAAATCTCAAATAAATAAATAAATTGTACAACAAAAATGATTTATGCTAAATTGTCCAGTACTGAAATAAAAAATACCAATAAATAAATCACCAATTAATTTAATTACTATTTATGTACTTAACACAATTTTAATATATTTCAATATTTGTAAATGGTATAAAGATATGATTTCCATTTTTAGTTTATTAATATAATTAATTAAAAACTATATTATTATTTTTACTGTAAACATATATTTACATGTTAAAATCAATTCCATTTTAGTATCAATAAACTATTCAAGTTTTGTGAATATATTCTGTATATATTGTTTTCATTATAATTTAGGATGTTTTTTTTTATTTTTTATTAGTTGATGTGCATTTTTAGTTTTAATTATTTTAGTAATTTTAGTAGTTATTTTAGTACTAGTTCACTAAATGAAAATAAGGAATACTTCTTAGTAAATAGCCCACATTAGTTTTTAAATATTTTGTATATTTTTAGTTTTTTTTATATTTTTTAGTTCATGATTTTTTTTTTTTCAAATGACATAATTTTTGCTAGGTTTTAGTTTTAGTATATACTAACCCTGTTTGAAATGATTATTAACAGACAGCGTTGCCTGCCCTGCTCACCTGGTGTCTGGTTTTCATCCGGGTCCTGTAGATGAGGAAGGGTTTGACCAGAAGCAGCACAGGAACCATGAGCATAGCCGTCACAACCAAGAAGATCTGAACCACTTTCTGTATAGCATCACAGCATTAGTCATGATCTGTAACGCTTCAGACATGACAAGCCAACTGCTTTTAGAGGAGCATGAATCCAAACCTGTCCTGCGTAAAGCAGCTCGTGCTCAGACTGGTAATCAAACAGCATCATGTTGATGAAGAGCAGCAGAATGCTAGGAGCCGATTCAGAGCCTAGAGCGATGCACCATTTATATAGGATGAGGAAGATCAGGTACCCGAAGAGAGACAGCATGAAGATCAGCTGAGGAACAAACTGAAGGACAACATCCTGGAACTTTTGGAAATGTCTATGAAAGGAAATGAGAAAAACAGTAAGTCACAGATTTCTGAACAGTGATGACCATAAGGGTTAAGAACTGACATCAATCATTATTCATCTGGATTTTGTGAAGAGATAGTAGCCTACTTTTACATTTAAAACTACCTTTTAATCATTATATTACCACTATCATCAACTTAAAAAATGTAAAAAAAAAAAAACTTGAATCCCGTATAAATTAAACAGTGCAGTTAAAGGAAAAACATTTATCATCATATCATTTTTTAAAGTGTAGATTTATATACACAACTTTTTATTTTTCTGTTTTATTTTTCAACAAAATCGACAAAAGCTACATTATTACATCATAACCTTTCTGTATACTACTTAGACATCCTTAAAGAGAATGAATATTTTAGCATTTAACAATAATTTCTTTAAATATGTTTTCAAATGTAATTTTGCTTTCAGTTTAGTGTTGTCAAACGATTAATGTTCCAAAATAAAGGTTTACATAATATATGTATACTTATTATATGCATGTGTATATTTAAGAAAATGTTACATTTATATATTAAATATATTTATATATTACATGCATTTATTGTGTGTTGTGTATGCTTATTATATACATTTTTACCTGCATGTGTATATTTAAGAAAACGTTACATTTATATATTACATTGATTTAAATAAATACATGCAAATACAGTAATTTGGTAACACTTTATTTTGGTCCCTTTTGAACAGGAGCTTTGCACCTACATGTCAACTAACTCTCATTAGAATATTATTACACTCTGTAATTAATATCTGTTAACTCTTTATTGTGATGGTCTCCCAAAAGATGCTCTACTGAGTATATGTAACTTATTCTAACTCTAACCCTACCAGTCTACTACTACTCTGCTAGCACTCTGTTGAGAGTTAGTAGATATGTAGGTGCAATGTTACTTATAATCAACAGAATACGTTAAAGGGACCATCGAAATGAAGTGAAACCAGAAAAGTTTGGCTTGCTTAACCAGAGTTCAAGGTTTATGTGACAGTACTTTAACCCTTCATTCTGGAGTTACCTCTAATTAACTCATTTTGCCGTTGTTTGGAGCCATTTTCATTTGCAGAACAAAAACAGGCTAGCAGCATTTGTCTAAAAATGTTAAGCAACTCAATTTTAACATCTTATTTATTGAACTTTTTTATAAAAGAAATATCACACTAACAATTGTGTTGTTTTTCCAAAAGTAATTACAGCATTCTTGTTTGTGATATTGCTTAAATATTAGCATATTAAGCGAACAATTACGAATGCAAAGGCTAAAAAATAAGACCATCACCTCCAAAATTGCCCCACTGGGAATATAACAAACCAAGCACACATTTTCCTTGAGCTAAAACAGCCTGACAACAACTGAGCATAGTTACACTACAGAACAAAACATCACTCTGTGATGCCTACATGATAGCAATGACTCATCATCCTCATCATCATGCAGACTACACAATCAAAGAACTTCACAGGAGCTCTTCAGCGATGGATGCATACTTATTCTCAAACTCATTGCGATTACAAGGAGTTTGCTCAATGATTTGGCTCTAAACAAACACATTTGTTCAGTATTTGGTCATAGTGTGGAAATAAGACACAGAAATCCTCAGTGGTCTCCTCTGTCCCAGTACAGTTGCTGTGAAACTTTGCTCTAAATTAGCAGCAATAAAGAGAGTCACTGGTTATACGACTTTCCAGTTTTACTACAGGCCATTTCTAAGGTTAAGTGACTCATAATGTTTACAAAAGCTTGATGTTACAGAATTTCATTTGTTGGATAAAAACGTCCAGCAGCTTAGTGACAAAGTAAATATATAAATAAATAAAAACAGCTGTTCCTTTCCTGTTTGGTTGGAGTCTCAAAATCTTGTTATGCTCCATTTTCAGCATAAATTTATCTAGTTAACATTCGCTTTCAACTTAATGGCTGAAGCCACTTATCCACAGAAGAGGAGGCATGCATAATTAATGATATAATAATCATTAAAAAGATTAGGTTATTGATGCCACTCAATACATAATCTATAATTGCTTATTTCTTTCTCATAGAAAATGGCCTGAGAAGTTAACACCCTGTCTTGATTATCCCCTTTGATGAGTTCTTAAGACTAAGTGCCAGGTGCTGTACCATATCCAGACAAGCTGCAGTTTCCCTGCCAACAGTGGGCAAGAGAATAATTAACTCTGCGTCCCAATTAGAAAGACACAATCCTGGGAGAGCATTGAAAGATGTGAACCAAATAAGGTAGAGTATACTCAACAGGAGCGGCCCGAAAGGCTCCGATAAATACATTAGAATGAGAAAAGAATCAGATAAAAGACACAGTAAAGAAAAGAATGCAAGAGGGACGCAAATATAAGGCAAATGAAAAGAGGCTGATGGGATAACAGCTCTCCAGTAATGACCATTTCATTTATTCCTGCCCTTGGTTTCAAAGAGCTCTGCGGTTAGGATTCAAGCTTACCTACTAAATACGGTGCAGAAAAATCAGTATTATATACTACCAGGTCTACTAAAACAAAGCAAGTAAAGCTATACTCATAATTATAATTTTTGTAGGTTTTGGTTTTAAAAAGTCCAACTATCAAAATATGTACCTCTGTGCAACACCGTTTTTACGTGTCTTACTGCATGTTTGCCACAGTTTCAAAGAGAAATGTCCACTGAGTGGTGCTTAAACACAGGTTCAGTATGTAAAACCTGGCACATTTTTATTATGTTGATATATGTATATATTAGCATTAAAATATCCATGAACTCATGTTAAAAGTTAATGCTTCATCATGTTGGAAACATGCCCTACACCAAATACAAACCTAAACCTACCCGAAAAAAACTGATATAAAATGTATTTGTTGATGCAACCGCGCCATTTCAACTTCACAGATATACCCATAGATATGTAGCAGGGTATGTGTGATGCTAACGTTCAAAAGCATCCGTTTTCAAATATCCCAGCATACTTATATTGCTTTGACGTCATAACATGGTATTCTTTAAGTAATTATGTAACAAATTACACTGTATTAATCAAAACACTGTGTGAAAAGGAATAAAATTTGTCAGAGTTTTACTGCCTCTTGTGTTTACTTCTTTTAAAAACTGTGCTTATACGTACTAGTTGGTACACATTTCATGTCTCGTTAAAAAAGTGCACCAAGGTAAATGCATGCTATGAAAGCAGGTAGAAAAAGTCACACTTATAAATTACTTTCCATTTTGGGCTAAAATGTATTAAATATTATATATAAATTAAATATTAAGTTAAAAAACTGTAGATTGAAAACTGAAGGTCGTTGTGGGAAATAGCACTAGGTATGCTGTAAATATGCTGCTCGTTTTGGCAAGTGCTGTAGGTCATCTATGCATTTACATCTAATTATACTGTACACATATTGCATCAATAAACACAGTGGCTTGTTAGCAATCTATTCCAACATAGCCACTGAATAGATTTTACTCCCAACAAATACATTGATCTTTTGGAAACACATCTGATTATTTTTAATAGAGAAACAAAAGAGTTAAGGAAAATGTGTTTTAGCCTGATTTGCACAAACACCCAATTAATGCGGGAGGGAAGACAAAATCAATTATGTAGTAACTAATCATAAATTCTATTGGCAAAAATCTGCTTGTGAGTTATTTATTATGGTAGGCCTCTGGGGTGGCCTGTTTTAATAGGGTGAATTGTCTATCTTGATTTAGTAAGATACTTTCTCTTTTTTTAACTGTATAAAGGTGATTCGAAATCCAATTAACACTAAATCTCATCCTCGTGAGATGTTTAATGGGTTAGAAAAACTGCATGAAACAGGACACAATTTATTATCATTTGAGTATAAAGGAAAGATGGTTAATTGTACATTCAGTAATTTTTAAATACGCTGTAAGTGATTCCGGTGCTTGAAAGAATGTTAATGATTTATAGCAGCTTGCATATTAGTTAAACCTGCCATTGGTTTTTAAGAAAGAGGAATGAACTCATTTACCAAGTTAATTTGTTTAATTTGTTGCGTGTTCCTGCAGCATTGCCCTCCAAGGAAGTACTAAACCACAAAATAATGCATAAAAAATGCATAGAGTAGGACAGCTAACAATATACTGCTTCAATCTATTATGTAGTGCATTTAAAGACCTATTTATTTAACAGTTTTTTAGGAAAATTAGTTTATAAATCTGACTACACAATCATATGATAGCAGGAGACTACAGAAGCACAATATCACCGGGTTTGAATTTAACCTGACACCATTTGCAGGATTCAGGTTTGTTTTGACAGATCTTTACAATGTTCTGAAGGATTGAGGTGACAGACCTCGTTTTACCTTATATTATCTGGCTCGCACCTGCATGCAGCCGCAGTTTGGCCTTAACATCTCTGTTGTCAGCGTGTAATGTGATATAAGCTGGGCACCTCGCAATAGAACACGAGATTGGTAAGTCCAAGGCAGACAGGAAGTCAATATCTAAACAGCAGTCAAGCTAGGACCAGCCAGAAAAGACCAACTTGGAATAAGAAAAAAAATATTAGAAGGCAAAATGGAGGGCGAAAGAGGGAAAACTACAAATTCCAACGAGGTATTTTCACTCTGATTCAATGTTAATTGCGAATAATGCTATGTTAGGTCCTCAACAAATCATGCTGTTGTGTTCTATTCTTATTCAGCTCATCAGCCCATTGTGATTTAGAGGAGAGCAGCACATGCTCTGACTCATTTAGCTCACCTCTCATCAATGCACTGAGGCAGAAGCTCACACAGCCACCATAAGTCATCAGTGAAATCAGTGGCATTTATTATTTTTTGGATTGCATCCCTGCTGATTTCCATGATAGCGCAGCTGTGATGCTTTTTTGTTCTTTTAGATTCTGTTTTTGGGCTGGGCGAAATAAAACACAATCGATTTAGACCACTGCTGGACCATTGGAAAGGTTGTTTCTCTGTTATACTGCACAACCTAAAAACACTGGAAATTAACACAGCAGTTAACACAAATGACCCCAATTTAGACAACTTGTTGAAATGTTTTGCGTTTTCCTCTCCTCGGGGGGCACGCGGTGTTCAAGCTGGACAATGAGCTCTGCCCACACAAGGGTTCAAATTACTAGGGCTTGTTGTTCGTTGTTCGTCGTTCTCCCAGCTTGTCCCCTGGACAGCACACCAAACACACTAATCTATAAATATTATGAGTAAGTGTGAACTCGTGAAGTGACCTTTATGAATGAGTGATTGTGCTATTAATTTAACCAATTCCTTCAGCTTACTGAGTCATTAATTAAAACTAGTACATAAATCTTTATGAATGAATCATTGAATCATTCACTAAACCATTTCGTCCGAAAACACCAATTCATTTAGATGCAAAACAAATACAACTTTTTATCTAATTAGTTAGTATCTCATAATTTATTATTATTAAAAATATATATATATTTTTTTTTTTTTTCTTCATAATTATCAAATCTGATTTATTTTGAAGTCATAATTATGTGGCAAAACCAAAAAAAATTACAAGAAATTGAGATAATAAGTCATGGTTATGAGTTGATGAAACACAATTAATCGCATCCAAAAGGAAAGTTGTTATTTACACAGTACAGTGTATGTGTGCTGTATATATTTCTTATGTATATACTGTATAAATACACACACATGCATGTATACATTTAAAAAAAAAATTGTTTATTTATCAAATTATTATTATTTACTTATATTAGAAACCACAGGTACTTTTATGGTAATCTCTGAAACCAGTACAACTTTTCCAAAACAAGTACAGACTTCACAGCCCTGACAGGATTTCGAAAGACGGCAAGAAAAAAATGATGAATTAAACATACACCACCTAGAGTGCTGTAGACTAATGCAATTGAGAAAACGTCCTCTCCACCATCGACCCAGCTTGTCTAGAATTCACCTGCAGTGCATCCTCATCCTCTTCATTTAGTCAAGCCTTAGTCTATTGATATCATCATTTCTCTCACTTCACCAGAGGCTCTCCAGAATCGTAATTATGACAGCACTCGGGCTCGGCCTCGGATTGCACTTCCGAACGCTGTCAGTAATAGGTCATTTAACGGGCCTCATTCGCTGAGCTCCGCCGCAGCCAATCAGATGCCTGAACCGTGTCAGTTCCTGCCTCCAGGCTCAAGCTCACCTCTTCAGACTGACATTTATGGGTTTGAGACGGAGCCTGGAGGACCATCACGACTAAGATGAGTCTTAAAGATGGACTCTATGTGAGTGGGTTTTATTTAGTTCTGTCGAAGGGACCTAAAAGCTTGGAGGCAACAGCTGTTGCCGCAGCTAACTGTGACTAATGTTGCAAAGCTGTGGATGTGGAAGCGAGGAATGCAAAGCCCTATACCTTCTGTTGTGATAATCCTACAGCAATACTACAGTACTGTACAGCTAGCAATGATTTGTATGGTGTTGCGTTTTGTAAAGCGATGCATATTTACATTGATGAGCTGGAATGTACTGTACTGTAAATCCACCAAAAAAATTGCTAATATATTCCCAAACATTTGCATAGTTTTACATTTTTATGGATTGTGTCATGTCCGTGGGTTAGTATTTGACCAGATACGCCTAACTGGGTCAGTGAAGGAGCGGGGGAGTTCCCATGGCAATGTGGCGGTGTAAATTTAGTCATCGACCTGTGTGCGGCTTTCTCTCTGCCACTAGAGTTGAACTCTGGCTCCCATCCGTTTGTTTTGAGGACAAAGCGTGTGTCATCATTGACGAGGTGGTGGATGTTATCCACACAGGCGTGTAGGTAATATCGCCACTTATTATTCGGAACTCAGAGGTCGTCTTTGCGGATGCCGTAATAGCTGGAATAATTCTCGTCGCTCTGGACCCATGGCCCTTGGAGATTGTGACACACCGCTGCAGTTGTGTTTGTGACCCTGCACGTTTCTGGGTCAGGATGCAGTTATCAGTTCTGTAGCTCCAGCATAAGCGAGACTACAGAACAGCATCCCGCAGCGCCTTAGAAAGTGTAGGCGGGTCTTTTCTTGCTGTGGCTAAATATCCAAGTTGAATCATGACCTCCAAGTATGACCCAAATGAAACAACCAACACATTAGTAAGATCTGAAGCAGTATGCTCTTATGCAACCCCATCATTAGAAAGCGAGACTAAATTCAATGCGGTACAACCGTGAAAGATATTACTGAGGGAAAGCGGCTGAAATTAAATCTGATACCTGTAAGGCAAAGAATCAAAAGTCATTTGATTTGCCTCTTCTACTTAAACGAAAAGAATATCATAATTTCTGCAAGTGAAATGTCTTTTAAATCACATTATTGTGAGAAAAAACAGAGAACGGTTCCTTTTTTTGTACAGGTTGTAACACCTGTGTGGTTTCTCGTAATGCAACAAAGTCTGATAATGTTTGGAACGGGGCAGCCAAGATTGGTTTTCTTATAAGGAGATAACACCAAGACCTTGCTGGAGGCTATGGCATGTTAAATCCAATTTCCAAACTGAGGGAAGCTAATGGATTGTACGAAAAACAAAGGAAGACAATCATTTTGGGATTAGAGAGTCTCCTGTCAGATGCATAAATACATCTGTATAAATCATGACATTCGACATCCATAAAACCAATCATGAGCAGATACAAAAAAAGCTTATGAAAGCACAAACCAATAGTAGAGACACTGTGTGCCAAGTTTCCACTGGCAGGTCGACAGCTAGCCATGAGGTAACAAAGATCGACAGGTTTTAGGATGAAAGCATGCATAACACGCTGAGAGATTTGAGCGGGTGCCGTCGAAGGTTAAGCTGATTAAGATTGTCCTGCAATGCTGGTTCTGTCTCGGGTCCAGCACAGGTGTTAAAACAAACAAAATCAGATTTCGACAATACAACCTCTTGGAAAAAGGTGGTATTTTGTAAAGTTTTGGCAAATGTTTGGTGATGGAATTTTTACGATTTTGAAGTCGTATTCAAAAATAAAATAAAATGTAAGCATGAAGGTTTACCTCTACACCTAACCTATAAGAAAAAATGTCTGCAATTGCAAAAAGGTTACAATTGTCAAAAAGTCCAAATAGTTACGAATGACCAGGAGTGTGTTAAATTTTTGAATACATACCGTATGTACAAAATATTTGTTTGCTTGAAAACTTCATTTTCAGACAATTCAGACGTCACAGGTGAGATGCGACAGACAAATGATCACCCAAAGGTATGGGCTTTCACATCTGCCAGTCTTTCCTGACAAAACTGACAGAGACAGCAGCTCCCTGAAATATAAATATGTACTCTGAGTACCTTAAGGGTCAATCTAATCAATAAGCCTGTGGGAGCTCACTGTCACATTAAATATGAGGTTGAATGCTCTCGCTAAATAAATGGAAGGGAATGTCTCCGATTGGCTCAGCAGGAGTTCAGACTTCTCAGAAGGGGAGGAAATTGACAGCTGGTTATCCACTAATTCAGAGATCCTTGTCACTGTTGGACAACAAACACATGACTCCAATTAGAAGAGCACCAACAGTTTACTTATTTATTTATTATTATTTTTTTTAAGCAGTAAAATTAATTTAATCTTGACCAAAGGTATAGTTCACCTTAAAAAATAAATAAATAAATAAATAAAATAAATGCATTCTCTTTGTGTCATTTAGTTTCAGGGTCATCAATTCAAACTTATATGCTTTTTCCCCCACTGAACATAAAAGGAAAGTTTTGAAGTGGCTCTTTTCAAAAAGCACCATGAAATAGTCAATATGACTTGTGCAATATATTACAGGTCTTCTGAAGCCATATAATGGATGTCGCTTGAAAACTGCTCTTAAATATGGGTCTTATGGTGCAGGCTGAATGTCTATAACATCAAACATTCTCCAATATCTCATGATCAAACACCATGATGTCCAGTCTGGTGAAGATTTTCAGTTAATAATGGATACATTTCAGGTTGTTCATCACACAAAGCTATTGTATGACCTCAGAAGACTTGGAATATGCAGCCAAAGTCACATGGTCTGGTCATTTTTGAGCTTGACAGACCATTTATTGATATATCCATGCATTTATTTTTTGGATTAAAAGTTGCTTTTCTATAAAAGCATAGATTATCTTCCACTATAGTTTTGCATCCCTGTCAGTGGTTGTTACAGAAATAATACAGAACTATTTTAGAGGCATATGTGCAAGCTCCAAGTGCCAGGAAAAGCAGGCACTCCTGTGGACACTGCACATCAGTGCTGATTGCAGTTCACAGTACTTCCTGATTATGCTCCCGTGGGCTAACAGTGGCATGACTTCTCCTGTTGCGTCCTTCTTTCTGTGAGAAACACCTGAGTGCAGTCCCCTACAGGAGCGGAAACTGGCGTGCGCCAACCTTTCCGAACCCCTGCCAAGCAACACATATGTCCGCTTGTTTGCTCGCTAGCCAGGCCTTGAGGCAAAAGGATAGATATCAACATGGAGTTTTAGCTGTATTTCTTCCTCTATTTTTATAGGTCTCCTACACATCCCACAGAAAAGTGATTCACAGACAGAAGAAAACGTTCGTTCATACAGAACACATCTCTCTGGGATGCTGCTGCAGAGTCTGGTCAAGAATGATAGGTCACGGTTGAATGAAGCTGGACATATTGTTATACTGTCCTCAAGACATGTCTGCATGGATATATCGAACTGTGTCTTAATAACTGGATCAAGGGATCTGTCCTAGGCCCTGGATCTGAACAATCTGAAATTGTAATATTACATATTGCATATGAAATATTGACCTTAAGGAATTGAAAGCAAATAAACCCAGTACAAAGTCTTGTTGTAAGATGAAATCTTAGAACACTACTTAGAAACTCATCTATCTATCTATCTATCTGAATTTGAATGCAAATTAATTCAAACTCCAGAAGGCTGACAATAAACCACTGCATATATATATATATATATACTGTATATATATAGAGTTAGGCTCTATTTTGTACCATACGTCTGGACAGCATAAGAAGCTAAACAGAGATAAAAACACATTACAACAGACCCACTTCACAAGAAACATTTCATTATGTAGTTTTATATTATGAATTCAGTGCAGTGCTCTCAATCACATGAGCAAGTGTTAGCTCAATGTACTAAGAGCATTTGGGGAATGCAGAGAGATGGGTAAGCAGGATTGGAGTGGATGCTTGACATTTTGCAACTCTAGGGACAGTAGCCTGTGCCACGTCCATTCTGTAGCTCAGGATGGTTCTCGTGATATATAGATCCGTCATAGTCATTGCTTTTCTTGTGTTCTTACATTAACATCATACTGTAAGTTATAGACCAATTAGAACACAGAGAAGTCACAGAGCAGCCATAAAGACACACATATTCCTCCATAAATCTACTTTGGACCCAGAAAGACCTTTTGTTTTGATCATGGTCTGTGTCCTGCAGGGTTGCAATGTGTCTGTAAATTGCTACTTAGGAGCTTGTAATTTCCATTCACCTTTAAAGTGCCTGCTATGCTAAACGATACAGCCGCACAGTTCTGGGGTGGAAATAAAGAAGCTTATAGGCTTTACCTAGCAGGGACCAACCATAGACAGCCAGTTTGGCAAATCCCTGCGAATGCAACATCTGTGCTAATCAGGTTGCGTTGGAGGTTATGCTGCATTATTGGTCCTATCCATTAGGTTAATAGGATTTACACTGTTTTGTTAGCAGACTCTGCACTGTATGCTTTAAACTGGGGTCTGTAAGGAACATTACGGACCGTATTTGCATTACACAAAGCCCAGAGTGACTAGTGAAATCAAAGCCTCTCAATACAAACACCTTACTCTAATCTCAGAAACTTATTACTTCCATTAAACTTAATGAAAACATATAGATTACTGCATTTAAAGCCTCCAGGTACTGTATGAAACTCTAGCAGGGTTGAATAAATCAAGACCATAAAACATTGAGAACAGGTTTATTTTCCGACACTTATGAGTTCCAGCCTAAGATTCATAAAGTATTGCGCAGTTTATCAGCAGAAGGTCTCTTAAGTGATCAAATTACAATAAATGTCCAAATGTGATTTTGTTATCTTTTGTTTGACAGAAGTATCTTTCAATTTTAATCAGGAAAATCTAATTCAAAAGAAACTCATTTCATGAGGTCAGCGAGTAGATGGAAAAAAAAAAAAAAAAAACGGCAGTCATTGTCTTTTTATCAATACTGGAAAAAGTATCAGGATAACGCTGTCTGTAGAATAGCTATTCTTTGCACATCATTTCTTTTTTTATATACTCATTTCCAAGAGCCTCATTTCATTTTCAAAGCATCAATTTTCTCTACTTTGCCCTCATTTTAATTGCCGTTTTTGCCATCCCTTGTCTCCACTCAAGTGCAATAATGAGATATTAAAATGATGGCATGAAACCAAACTTTTTGGCAGACGCCAACAACAAAATAGACCTTTTCATTGACATCCGCTTGATAAAGAAAATATTTGCAAACCAGAAACTGTAAAACCTTCCTGTGACACAGCTGATTATTCATGCCCCTCTGACCTTCTCTGGAAATTTAATGAAGCCAATCTGAGAAACACTTCATGGAAATGCTGTTAAACATCAACACGAGTACAGTCCAAGTGGAGAAGAAAAAGTTTTAGGTTACAACTTTCTCTATAAACAAGAGACTATTCCCTTCCTGTTGACTCTCAGTCTTAAATGTTGATCTTCTGAGCTTTCTCATCACTTGTCATTCAAATGTTCAAGACGATGCAGTTGGAAACGGGGGTGGTTTTTGTCATCTCCGCATACAAAGAGAAATGCCATACACGAGGGGCTGAGCTGGTGGATTGACAGGCGGCACTTAAGCATCCGTGCTGAGCCTGTTTCATGTGCTTTATTCCTATACGTTGAATATTAATAGAACAAAAATTTAACTACAACTCAACTCCCACAAACTTTCTCTTTTCATTTTTCTCTGTATCTTCAGCTGCGGACACCCTCTACAGTACACGAGTTAGTTCAAGGCATTGCTGAAGAACTGAACTCATGAAATGCCAGTATTTGCATTGGATATGAGATCACAGGATTCTTATTCCAAGGCACAGGACTGTCTTTTACCACATTTATATGCAAGGCCTCCTTTGTCCAAACCCCACAAGGCTTTCAAGTAGTAGAATCTAGATTCTACACAGCCCCCTGTGACAATGTCCTTGTTTTCAATGACAGTTTAAATGGTAGAGCGCTTGTCTGATTGTCCAAGGTTAAGATAAGATTGTCAAGGCCAAGTAACCGGGCCTCTTCTGGATCAACCCATGGTCGACCGTTGTGGGTTTTTTGATGGCCAATGTCGATGCTGGTATCTTGGAAAGCAGGATGCTTGATAGGTGGCAATATAAAGACAAGGTAATTTTATTTAAATTAATATTTTAAAAATTTATTTTGAAATGGATTCAAAAATAAATGTGTAAAATAACTTACCCAGTCTTGTGGGACAAATGTACCTGGGTACACTTTTTAGCGAGACACGAAATACATACCAATACAGTAAGTACATATCACTGCTGTTTTCAAAAGAAATAAACCCTAGAGGCTGTAAAACGCTGACATTTTTTATTCCTTTTCAAACAAATTTACAGAGTTTCGACTGATAAAGCACTACTTGAAGAATATCATGTTATGACTTGGTATGACTATAACAATATTAATATGCAACAATATTTTCATAGAAGAGTTAGTTCGGTAGCTGACAGTTACAGAGATGTACTTGAGGCAGGGAGCATCCGTTAGAATCCACTATAACTACGGTTTAAAAAAACTGTTCATAATAATGCCCATACAAATAAGATTGAATTGCTGCATATTTTAAATTATCTTTTTTTATTTTCAAACAGAAAAAAAATCCTGTCCTGTCCTGTCCTGTCCTGTCCTGTCCTGTTTTGTTCTGTTCTGTTCTGTCCTGCCCTGCCCTGCCCTGTCCTGTCCTGTCTTTGATCTGGAAGCATTTTCATGTTTCATGTGGGTTGCATAGTTCTTAAGTTTTATGGTATAAATATATAATGTATAGTATAATATACCACCATCTTTTTTCCATGTATTTTTTTTCATTAAGTTCCAGTCTTTCCCTGTGTTATTTATTGTTTTTATTATGTTTAAGAGTTTGCATTAAAATATGACATGCAAATTATCTTGTGCCCTGAAAATATATTTATCTGGCATTTCTCTCACTTACTCTCTTCTCTTTTTATCTTTTTTACTCATTACAAATGATCAGGATAGCAATTAAAATTAAAAGTTCAGATGAATTTGTTATTATACCCGTCTCCCATTTGCCTTAATCAAAGCATGCACAACACTCAGTTTCGACATGGATTTCTGAACTCAACTACATGAGCAGGTGTTGGCCTGCCATTATCTGTTAGCATGCGTCACAAGGTTATTCATTCCAGCATATAATAATGAAATTAGTTTTATAATAAGTGTTATAAAATCTTACAGCGAGTGACAGACTGAGAGATCTCTTATGCAAGTCTGGTAAGGTGAAGGTAAGAAAAAAATCATTTGTTCAGAGTACTCTATGTCTTCCTCACTGCACAAATATTACAGAATAGAGAAGAATAACATACAACCGGTTTGAGAAACACCATAAACACAGTGACGCTACCCACAGTATTCATCTTTGACAGCTTTTATATCTGTGCTTTATGAGAGAGAATGTCTCATGAATGTCTCAATACTTCATGGTCAAATGTACACATAAAGCCAACCAAGGATTTGCTTTGGTTTTGCTAGCCTATTGCATTTTTATGAGTATCCATATGAAATCTTAGTCAGGCTCCATGTGGATGATATCCTGGAATTTCCCACACTCACGCAGGACAAACAAAATGAGAATTGAGGTGGTTATTGAAGGATTTCAGATATTGCAAGGACAAATACGGAATAAATATTGATTAGTTGCACATGGACATAGTCTGTAATCTGATGAGATTGCTTCTTGTTTATCCAATTTGGAGGTTGCACGATTTTTAATTAGAATTTAACAAAGCCCTTAGAGAGTAATGCATTCTGTTATAGCACAGCAAAGGATTGCTGGAATTAGTTCACAAAAGAAGAGTGTTAATTGTAAGGTTATTATTAGAACATCCCAATTAAATGTTTGAACATTCAGAAATGTTGTTAAACATTCCTCTAAAAGCCATTTAAGATTAGGGGGGTATATATT
Organism: Enteromius viviparus; assembly: GCA_032353835.1. Taxonomy (NCBI): domain Eukaryota; kingdom Metazoa; phylum Chordata; class Actinopteri; order Cypriniformes; family Cyprinidae; genus Enteromius; species Enteromius viviparus. The sequence continues at coordinate 10,569,229 of JAUCNO010000318.1, forward strand.
TATGATAGCGAAAATAAAAGTTTTAGTCATAAGATTAATACTGCTGAAAACCATACAAAGCACAACAGAAGATATGGTATGGTTCATTATTTTGCCAATAGATTACAAGAATAAATGGAGATAAGTGGAATATATATATATATATATATATATATATTCAATAGTCAAAAACTCTTGGTCATTTGGAAATTGGTCATTTTTGTGCTTTTTGCGACCATTTCGTGCATCCGGTTTTAAAAGTTACGTTTGAGCCCGTGACGTAGATGCTGTTTTTTTTAGC
>JAUCNO010000318.1:10584385-10597988 GCA_032353835.1 Enteromius viviparus
CTTTTATTTATTGATTTATTATATATTATTACTTTAGGTACATTCTGCTGTACAATAGCAATGTAATTTGGTCATAAATTCTTTTAAGTTAATACAGACTTTTATTTTTGGTTGGGTTTAAGTGAAGCTTTTGAGTTTCTGTGTGTATCTGATGTGTGTATGTATCTGACAAAAAAGCTAAAGTGAGCAGCTCCAGAGATGATGTCCATGTGTTCATGTCATATAGCGACACAGCAAATGGTAACATTTTCACATGCATTACAAATGATGTACAGTCACTGTGTCACTCATTCCTTTCATAATAAACTTTGTGATCCCATTAAATCTACAACCCCACTTTTCATTTATACAACCAAAATTCATATCATTAACCATAGAGATGCTGAAACTCTTCAGCTTGTATTCCTCATACATGTATTGATTCTTGAAGTGCCTTTTTATTGGAATAACTTCCAAAACTCAGCAGACACGAATGTTCTTCCAGAATCAATACTTTGATAAAATAAGCCTTTGATCCAGGGACACGTCATAATTCCCTAATACTCAACAGACACACCGTGAAGTAACCCAATAAAAAAACATTTTCAAAGAATATTTATGTAATCTATATCTTACAAAGATCCTTATGATTTAAAATTAAATCTTCTGGACTGACTCATCAGGATGGCTGTGAAGCCTTGAGCCAGAACAGCCTGAGGCTAAAGAAAGATAGGAAAACCTCAAGAGAGATGATTGATAAATATATAGATGGAGAGGAAGAGAATGAGTGTGTTTTTTATGCCTAACTGGAGAGACGGAGGCGGCTGGAGTATTATTGCTGCCTCTCAAATCTTCCAGATGCTAAACACTATCAAGTGTAATCGCCAGGAGATTTGGCAAATAAAAACGAAGAGCACAACAAATCAAAGCCAATTTGAGGAAACACTGCCTCCCTCGTCACCATAACACAAAGTCAATATGTACTATTGCTCCCATACTACTGACAAACAAGTGTGGACTGGAGAGCAGTTATTTAGCCATTATGGTGGCAGGTTAGACTCTCTCTTGTGGTAATAACGAACTCCATCAATCCCCATCCATTACCCACCGAGTGGCTGGCACCCTCTAGACGACAGCTCTGTGGTGCCCATAAATCACAGAAAGGGTATCCTAACTGAGGCCAGTTACAATATTCAGTGACAAGGTGTAAATATCCCTCTACAAAACCATGATATCAGACTGCAACGTCACTTCTTTGTTTTACGGTATGTCTGACAATAATGAACTAAAAATGTAAAAGTTAGTGCTCTGCATTATTGAAAGGACTTTTGCACAGACAGTAATGTTGTCAAAATGACCTTTCATGTAGAGCACCAAGTATAAAGTCATTGTCTCTCAGAAGAAAGAGTCAACTCTGAATCATTGAAATGCTGAGTCGTTCTAAAAACGAGTCCAAAGCTGTTTCATGTTGACGTCAATATAAATATGAAATATGCCCGCTGAGTTCTTGGTCTTTCTGCACTGGTCTGAATGGAAATGAAAATTCATTCTTTGCCACTAGACGTTTTTGAAACTTTAAAAGGTCACAAACACTGCTTTAAATAAAATCAACCAATCACTGAGGAGTTTTGATCAAATGAATCGTTGAACAAATCGTTTGGGAGTTGTTGAATAAATAAGGTAAAAATAAATGCATTTTATAAGTGTCACAATTTCACGAACACCTGTCCCTGGATCAGTCACTACCACATCGCAGTTATCTGTTCTCGGACCAGCTCCAGTCACCCGATCTCAATCACCTGAGTACTGACACCTGTCTCCAATCACCAGCGCACTATATAGTCTAGCTCAGCCATTCACTCGATAGCTGAGCTCAAGTTCACTTCCTGAGTTGGTCTACAAATTTATAAAAACCCACCTGTATGCCTGTCTACCTGATCTATCTGTTGCATTTGAGATCGCAAAGAACCTTCTTGGAACTTGTGTCTGCCTGCCTGAGTCGATATGCCTGCCACTCTAGCAAGGACTAAGTATCTATATATTATCTAAAGGACTGAATAACTGCATTGGTTTCTCCAAAGCCCACTAGCCTACCTGCCATACTCACCTGACTGACTTACCTGCATTGCTCTCCTCTGCCTTGTGAATCCTGCTTTGAAAAAATAAATATTTACCTGTTTCACATTACCCTTCTCTGCCTTTGACTGAGCGTGCCAATAAGAAAATGTGGTAACAATTTTATGAAGCCTATACTGTACCTATTATAAGGGTATACATAAGGCATTATAATGACTGCATAATGCATTGTACGTAAATAACCTTGTAATGTATTTTAAAATCTCATGAATAATCATAAAAACAATTATAATTCATTATAATATTTATTTGTGATTATAACTTTAATTTATAACACACAATGAACACCATATTGAATCTACTTAATTTTAATGGACTATATCCATAAGGTCTGCAGGATACCTTACAACATTTCCTGAGTGTTTAGATGCTGAGTGTTATTTGAGTATTTCCTGTGAGGTTAATATTGATGCTAATGTGAGCTAGCTTATACTTTTAACTGAAAAAGGACATGATCTTACGGTTGTTTAAGAATAGTATTGAAGAATAGTATTGCTATCATTATTACTTATAAGGGGTATTTGTCAGCTTTAAGTAAAGTAACATAGGTAAAATGACAAGATTTAACAATCAGTGTTGGGAGTAATGCGTTACAAAAGTAATATATTACAATAATAAATTACTTTTTGCTGTGATGCAGTAGTGTAAGGCATTACTAATCAAATTTCAGTAATATTTTACTAGGTACATGTTCATAATGCTTTTATTACAACACTCTTGGCCAAAATTTTAATTGCTCAAAAAACAGCAAGACACCACATTAATGCATAAAAAATCCTGCAAGTAAGCATTTTCTGTTGGTGGTCAGTTAATACCCATGTGTGGTGAACAGGTTTGTAAATGAATACTAAAGAACAGCTTCTAATTTATACAGTATGTGTAGAGCGATTTATTTAATTGATCTCGCTCTCGCTGGCATAACCTTGTATGTGTGACACGATCAAGTGAAGGCATATTTAGGGCAGGTTTTACAGAAGTGTCGAGAGGCTACTGGCAATGGACAGTGGTCCTTCTACCAAAACAGCTCAAATTGTTTTGTATTGTTGGAGCCTCAATACCGACAATTTAAAAACAACCATTCCCTGTTAATATTTAAGGACTGTTGAGTGGATTCTTAAACATTGCTGACTGGCCAGATGAAGGTGTGATCATTGTAGCCAATAACAGTTTTGTTTGTTGAGTGCATGAACACAATGGCCAAATGTTATCGCTCAAACATACAATTTTTTTTATTTTTACAATTGAACCAGTACGTTGGATTCTGTTCAGTAGTAATTTATTTAGAGCCTATGTTTGTTTAAAGTCCCTCCCAAAGTCCCATAGTCCCAAACTCAAGCTCATAATCTTGACACCACATGAAATTATGCATTAAATAACTAACTAAAAGCAAACTTAAAATGAACATATGCATCTACATAACATTGATAAAAACTATCTAATGGAAAGTATCCCTACTTTATGCTGAAGCCAGCCATCAGACGGTGATCTAAATGTTTTGGCTTCACATTTCAGGATGTGGGTGGAACTGATGGACACTTTGATCCCATGATAATTTGTATGATGATGTTGCCTCCTTATTGGCTCAGCAAGAAGATGCAAAAGTGCATAAATAAGAAGAAAAAAAAAGCCTACACCTTTATCCCTTTAAAGTCCTCTCTCTGAAGGCTAAAACTTTCAAAGAGATCAGGGCATAGGAATGAGCCCTTCACAATGGAACACAATGTGGTGATGACATATTTTTGTAGATGAACCCATCATTCTGGATCCTTTGACAAAAACCCAATATAATTTTTCACGACCTCACTTAAACAAATTCATGCAGTTTTTGTGGAATCGTAAGTATTTTACAAGTTGCCAATTCAGATGAATTTGTATGAATTACCTGCACCTATACCTACGCATTACTGGGGCTTAGACAAATCATACAAAATCGTGACTTCAAACATCCTACCACACTAATCTTCTGATAACAGTTTGGAATAGTATGCAAGAGTCTGATTATAAACAAAATGAGGCTGTAAAAGGAAAATGCTGTTAATCTGTTTTATGTGATGACATTTAATGTCCCGACAGCCTCTGTAGTCCTATTTAACCACTTGCATATTTCAAGACCAGTAAAGGCCACAAAATAATAAAAAACAATAAAAGTGAAAACATCATGAGGTTGTTTTAAGCACAGACCTTATTTCAAACCCATTCAAATAATTTTAACTTTGAAACTAAAAAGTCAGAAATGCTAAAATGCTAACTAATTTCTGTACATCCTCCCTGAAGCACAGTACAGAAAATGACTAATTAACATAACATGTTAGAGAACACAACATCCGAGCTGTTAAATAATTACACACTACCTAAAATGAAATACCCTGCTGTCTTCTGTCCAGCGGTTTATTACTGAGCATCTGCTAATTAGATTGAATTTAATTACCCTGGTTAATGCACATTTGCACACTCTTGAGAAAAGAAGACGTTGATGAGGGCTGGGTCGTATAGATAAAGAATAATTCCAAGATAAAGGCTGATATCACTACATGCCGTGTGAGATTTACACTAATCTTGCAAGGTCTCTGTGTATTAGCTGTGCAGTTAAACATGATGCAAGTATATCAACAGAGTCATGGATTCCAACCACAATAATAAAGTGCAATGTCTTTTTCCTTGAACAACAACAAATAGTAAAGCAGAAATGATCAGAGGTAATCTCCAATAGCTCATGTAGACAATTTGCCATATATCTTTCCAAATACAATGTTTTTTATTGGAAAGGCAACAATCTTGAATCTCCATGGATGCTGTAAGTTAGGGTTAAAACAAAACAGCTTAAAAAAGTACATGCAATTCCAAAAAAGTCAACTGCAAGATCAGGAAATATTCAACCATTCACTGGTAAAAAATTGTAAATAAAGATTACTGAAGTACTTTTTACAAGATACTATTACCGTCTTTCTACTTTTTTAAGTTTCATGTCTAATTTAAGATGTTATCTGCAAACTCTACTCAATTTGCAATGAACTGTACCAGCAAATTCTGAGTAAAAATTGCTCCTAAACCAACTTTTTTCCGGTGTACCACAAAGTTTGAGATCTCTACGACTTGCCATTTCTGACACCCTTGGTTTATGTATAGCATGCACAGTTCATAAAGAAAGTAAATAAGTTCAATTTGATTTTAAAGATGAAATAGAAGACGGGGAGTATTTTGGAAGCCAGCTTGAGAACATTTTATATGCCTTCATTTTGCATTTTTCGGTGACTCTAGAGGTGCAGAAATTACACACTCCACCTTTACTGTAAGTCGCTCTAAAAATACCAAGAATATCAATGCTGTATGTGTGCATCTCTCTGAATAAATTTAGGGTGAGAATCTTTCGTTGCAAAAAAAGTCTTGAAAAGAGTCATGTTCACTAGTGTCAAGGAATCTGTGGTAATTTATGGATTGACAGGTGGAGGTTTGAATGTAGGTACGCTTTATAAGTGCCTGACATCAATCAGCTTGTGTGTCCTGGCAAACCTGAGGTTGAGGAGGAGATGCAAGGAAACGAGGACATCAAAGACCAGAGAATAGAGAGGAAATTATGTGTATGAGGAGAAAAACCATTAAGAAAAGGGTAAATGATCGTTTGGAGCAGGGAAACAGTGCAGTGGCTTTCAGCTCACAGATATTTCATTAACCTCTTGAAACCCAGCAATTCGTTTTTATTCTTTGTAGAGGCCCTCATTTTGAAGAGGAATTTTTCTTATATTCCGTAAAAGAAAGCTTATTGCATGCAGACAATTTAGATTTTATACTAATATTCATAAATCAAAAACAAAAAACATTTTCTATAATTAAGAATTAAATCTTAAAATGTAATACTTATAATCAAACAAGCTCTTCTATTGGCTCCTGGATGTAAATAGAGTGATACAGATGATCCAAAGACATTAACCTGATGAACATCGATGGACCTTTTGGGTTTACTGAACCATGTGATACCCTGTAATAATCATTGCTCATCGTTTAGTTCAGGCTGCTCTGAGGGGTTGAAAGTTTAATGCTTGACAGGTCAGCCAATAAGGATCCAGCTTCACTGTAGGATCTGAGCAAATAGACAGAACAGGACAATCAATAAACACAAGTTTAAGAAAGCATTTGTCCTTTAGAAACAGCAGGTAATGTATGAATTGCACAGATACACAAACCTACCCAGGCATAGGGCAAAATGGACTCCGATTAAAATGCATCAGACAAAAACCCATCAGCCGAAACGAAATGTGGAGTGTGACGTGTTGAGTTGCCCTGCCCCATGTAAAATCACATGCACGCAGCCCAAACACCACCACTTTGCTTAGGCTGCATGCGTGTGATGTTTCGCCTGATGACTTTTTATCTGATGCCTTTAAATCTGAGTCTATTTCACCCTATGCCTGATTACACCTGAGACCTGACACCAGATGTAGTTTTTACAGAGACCTGAAGCCTTTCAGTCTACGTCACGATCAGTGTTGGGTGTAACGTGTTACAAAGTAACAAAGTTTTTCAGTAACTAGTAGTGTAAGGCATTACTTGTCTGAAAATTGTAATATTATTACAATTTTTCCGAGCTAGTTACTTGCGTTACATTTGCCAGTAGCACCTTCATCACACACAAGGCACAGAGAACAGAAGGGAAGGGGAGGGGACGTGAATGGAACAGTGATTGGTTTGGGTTTGGCACGAGGTATCATTTACCATCACCGATTGGTCAACTCCCGGCAGCAGAGTGGCACGATAGAGATGGGAAGTTCGGATCATTTAACCGACTCAGACCTTTGAGTCTCGTTTAGCAAAATGAACAAATCTTTTTTCAAATCATCTCGTGCATTTCGTTCCTTTCTGGTTTCCCGAGTTGTTCATTCATCACATGTCAGCCCTGAAACGTTAACCTATGCACCCGGCTCAGTACCCGAAACAGGTGAATTAATAATTCCAAAACAAAAACTATAGGATGTTGCGCTGATGTGCATGCGCGACTGAACGAATCATTCCCACAAGACGACTCGTTCTTCCCGAGTCACTTCGATCAAGAACGATCCATCACTAGACAAAATATGGAAAAACGGGGAAAATGGAAGCGTCAACAACGGTAAGTTATTTTTCAGAGGAAAGTTCCCAGCAACAGAAAGCTATTTGTTAAACATTGAGGAAGTTAATAAATATTTGGACTTTGGAAATATTTGAGTAACTAGCCCCATCACTGTTCTCAAACGATGTGCATATGCAGTACACAGACTTAAGAATTCAGCCATTTTAATTGCATAAATGCTATCCAGAAAAAACTTGCACACTTTATTTTATTCATTTTGCAAAAGCACACACTTTTGTTTTTACTGAGAGAGTACTCAAAAAAAAAATAAAAGTAGACACCTAACAGATTCGAAAGGTGTATTTATTTGTGTGACCAAAGTCAACAGAGTATTTTTAGTGTCTTTAGCACTGATAATAAAAAAAAGCTGTGACCGTCGTCCTCAGGGAGTTAACATAAGCATAACATGGTTTGCTCAATAAATAGCTAGCGCTATCTATTAGTTTTTAACGTCAGCTAATGTAAGGGCAGTTCTGAAAATAGTAACATAACTACCATCATCCCTTCCTCAGGCAAATGCTTGTTTCTTTAAAATCTTATTTTGCACAGTACCATATTTATGTTGTATTTATAAGTTAATGTGGGTTGTTTACACCTTTTATTTTGGAAGTATTTAAATCCAATACTTTATGTAAGCTATTTATATTGTATTGCATTTAGTTAATTGCTAGTTAATTGTATTTTGAATATGCAATTGCTTTATTTAAATAAAATAATGTCCAAGACAAAGCTATAAAGTTTCTTATGAATATACATACACTAGCAGTGTAATTTACTGCGATGCAACGGGGCACCGCCTAAAATTTTGCCTAGGTCGCCAAATTAAATAGGGCCGGGCCTGTCCCACAGTCACATATTAAATGTGTGTTTTGGAGACATATCACTTTGAAACTGCAGCGAAACGTGCAGTAAGGTACAGTCAGTGTTGCAAAAAATTATGTAAAGGCACATATTTCCAAAGAACCTTGACTTTATTTTACCCTATTATGGGTAATGAAAGATCCATATTTTGGTTTTGGGAGTCCCCAACAACAGGTTAACATGCATGCACGGTCAAAAAATACTTTTATTGTCTTTTAACATGCATTTATTTTTATCTTATTTGCTCAACGACTCACAAACGATTTGTTCAAAGATTCATTTTTCCAAACCACTCGTCTCCAGTGATTAGTCCAAGAAAGACAATAACTTTATATACAGTGCATGTTCAGATGTAAAGTTTTAATTCTATTAGAGTTGTGTTACACGCTGCATTAAAAGATCATTTTCAAAACTCCATAACGGGGCACTTTAACTAACAAAAATGGTTCATAGTTCTGCAATTGTGCCAAACTATTTTTTTGACTATAGATTCAATAGCAATTGATTGAGTCGACAGACTATTCTGTCTGGACTGGCAGGTGCATGATCCAAACAAACAATATTTCAGTACCAAAATGGAACTGCTTCTGAATAACAGGTTTTTGGTTCCCACATTCTTTTCAGGACAAGTTAGAAGTTTGGGCTTTCTTAAACTCTTCGTTTTTGACAGTTCAATTTACTCCTATGGCGACAAGAACCAGACATGCTTCAATGTCTGCGTAACATAAACGCAGAGCAGCCAACGCAATACTTCACACCACTCCTTTCCTGTGGGCATTAATTTTAAGCAAAAGCACAGTGTGTGGAGCTCTCTGTCCCTCTATTTAAACAGCTCAATTGCCAACAGCTCTCACCCACTTCAGCCGATGCAGGGCTCCAAACTTCTGGAGCTGGGAAAGGCATACATCAAATCTCTTTGACAAATCCCTTGCCGTCCCTGCTCTCCCTCCTGTTCTGAAACAGTTCCCACTGCTTATTTATTTATATGTCACTTACAATCCTATTAGAGTGTTTATAAGACATGGCTTTATGATTCTTGCTGTAATTTTGGGAAGAGGTTTTGCATATTCATTCATGACTCTTCTTAGTGGCTCACAAGTCATTATCATATTCAGAAGCTGACTGAAAAGCTCTGCGGGGTTATTATCGTTAACTAAAACTAAACTAAAACCATAAAAACGGATCGGTTACTTGAAATGAAATTAACTGAAATTAAATAAAATGTAACAAGAAACCTAAACTTCTCTTATTTTTAAGTTATAGTAACAACTGTGTTTTTCTTAGATTATGCAAATTCAGCCATTAAATGAAAAATTATTATTAATAATAAATAATATATTAACGGTTAAACTGCTGCTCTGTCTTTATAATAAAACCACAGACTGACTTCATTTGCATGCCTGATTTTATACTGATCAATGAAAATGAAAAGGCAAAGTCCATATTTCCATTAGCCAGTTTTGTCTGCATCTACAGTATTTATAAAAGCCTTTCTGTATTTCTGAAAAATAGTGTACTGTAGGGGTAAATCTAAGAAAGAAGCCAGGGTTTCATGCTGTTAGTGTGTGTTTGAATGTGTGAATTACTGTGTGTCTGTTGAGCGTGTGTTTATGCTCTCTCCAAGCCCCCGCTCCGATACATTCACTGGCATACTGTACTGTAGATCTCATGCTATTTATGCATCAAAAGAGTATACAATTCTATACAAACATACATCAAGCAGCTTTGTCTGTCTGCTATTTTTTTCTCAGTTTTGAGTTGGTGTGAATGCCATAAAACTGAAGCCAGTTAGAACAGGACATCAATTTCAAATCCTAGAATTACATGATGTGTCACTGTCTCCAGCACTATATAAAGCAATGTATTTGTCCCATTGCAAATTTGTTCCACAAGAGGTATACAATAACACATTTGCAGCATTCACCCAATGTAACAAGCCGATATTTGATAGTACTTTACAGTAAAGTTCTATTTGTAAACATTAGCTAACTATATTATGTAACATAATAATAAATGCTTTATGTTCATATGGTTTCAAAGTTTACTACTTCATAATTAAATTCAAAAGTTATATCTGTTCATATTAATCAATGGAGCTAACAATTAAATAACATTAACAAAGATTTTTAAATACTGTAAACATATTTCTCATTAATAGTTCATTAATGCATATACTAATGTCATCTAATGGAACATTATTATAAAGTGTATGTGTTTTATGTATCATGTGCTGCAGGACATTTTTTAAATGGCTATAAAAATGTATATTTAATACATTATACTAAGTGTTCACCTTCTTTTCATGAGGTTCTTGTTACACAACAGGTGTCATGAAGGTCACAGGCATAGCTTTAATTTAAGAAGATTAAAATCACAATGTTTTCAAAAGGCGTTTTAAGATTATGTTGATTAGATGGACCAAAATAGTGATATCCAGTAGGTGGTTTGTTAGCTTGTTTGGCATATTTGAATTGCGACCCAGCTTATGTCCTGCCAAATATTTTCTCATCCAAATTCGAGGAGGCACTGCCTCGAAGAAAAGCTTCTAACACAGACGGCCCAAACAGAGGATAGAAGCAGTAGTGATGTTGGCATGTCTCATAAACAGTCTGGGTGGTAATCGTCCTCGTAGATCACCAGGTGCCTTAATTAGTTTTATATTTGTTGTGGCAAAGCAAGGTTCTGTTTATTGTTCATTTACTTTGTGACTATTTGACAGCCTGCTTGGTTGCCATGGTGTTCTGATTACAGTATGCCTCGCGAATTTTAAATTTTCACTCTCTGTCAAGGCAAGAGCACAGGACAACAGCCTCTCCCCACTAACCTCCAATCTACCCCTATCTGCATGCACATCCTCACACTTATGACACTGTCGGTGCATTCAAAACATCTCTGGAGAATCTTTCTTTCTGATTGGCTTATCTCCTCAAAGCCACAGTCCCACAAACATCACACTTGCATAAAGAATATGGTTGACCCCACCAGGGCTAAAGCACTCTATTCTTTATTAATGCTCACTATGTAGGTCAATTTTAAATGTTTTTTTTTTTTTTTTTACTCTGCACATTAAAGGAATTTTTCAAAATTCTAAATATTCAAGTCAAGTTCAACCAACAGCATTTAGCTTGATGTTGATACGAAATTATTTTTTTACCATAATATTTTCACTTTTTAGATAGATAGATAGATAGATAGATAGATTGATAGATGTGTATAGACATTTTTACATCTGCTTTATTGTATTAATTATTACAATGTTACATTAGCCACGTTTCCATTACTCTTCAAACTGCACAAATTACAATTTCAAATTGGAAATACGGCAATCGGAAAAGTATTTTCACATGACATATTTAAAAATTTGTATGATCATTCTTCAATGTATTATTACCTCCAAGAAACACTTAACACTTTCCCTGCCACTAATGCTTAGTTTAAAAATAGATTCATACACATCCTTTGTTTAAATATATCCAAAATCCGTCATATCTCGCCAAAAATCTTTGCTGTGACTTATGGCGAAAAACAAAAGGTTATGTTTCAGCCGCAATACTTTTAATCAAAATTTTTCAAATATCGCCAAAGTTTTGCCCAAATCTGTGATGGAAGCGTGGCTATTGTTATGGCAGTAAAACTGAAAACTGTGTACAACTTCACACAAAAGGTTATTTGGGAATCTTTTTTACTGTATTTAAAATACAAAAAGAAGAGACAAGTTGAAATAAATTCTTATGCTAAGTACTACGACATTATGCCAAAATGCTGCCATTCGAATTTAACGTGTACTGAATTCAGAATGTTCCTTTAATATACAATGAATCATGCTCCTTCAGCTGGGTAAAATATGAATAAAAGGAATCTCAAATCATAAATAAAGCTAAAACGTAATCACAATTTCTAAGAGAAATCTCCCAGCGCAACTAACAGATGTGACCCGAGGAGAGAAAGAGGTCTGTAAGGTGGCTGCCATGCATCACGCAGGTGAGCACAGAATAATGTTGGACCTTTTCCATTTACTTCTCATGATGCCAAGCACTCTGGGTGCGGTTACGCATGGGCACCTCTGGATCTGCCAACAAATCTGTTCTATTCTCCAGCCTGGCACTTGCTCCTCTCCTCTTGCAAGCTTGAGATATAGCCACAGCAGTTCCTTATTCTTTCAAATCTATCAGTGACACATACAGGGAGAGGCTGTCAGATTAAAGCCATTGCGTCAGGCTGGATATTTTGAGAACATTTTCAGAGATTTAACCCCCAGGATGCTGCCGAAAAACACAAGACGGGAAAAGTAGAAAACAGGAGCAAAAGACACATTCTTTTAAAAAAACTTTTTTTTAGTTGCATGCAACTGGTTTAACCTGAATTGCAAACTATATTATTTATATAAGTTCGCCAAAGGAGCATTGTGTCATTCGCATTACTACTAAACAAAACACATAAAAGGAAGAAGAAAAAAAAAGAGAAAGAAAAGAAAAGTGCACGACCCTCACTCATCAAATTCTGCTAGGACGCTCGCTGACTAAAGCGATTCCTATCAAGGGAACAATCACGGTTGCCATGGCAACCATAAAGCATCATTCAAGGTCATTATTCACAAAAAGCAAGAACAGAATATTTTATCGCATCCGAGTAGCCAGAGCGCAAGGATATCAGCGTGAATGTTCAAGCCATTAAAACATGAGATTTATAGGTAATGATCGTGCCCATAGAGCACAGCTACAAGACATATGACCCCCTCCCACCAGCCACCATGTCATCGATCCACACCGCAATGAGTTTGTCTTCCCAGTCATTTTCCGACATGACATTGCTGCCTCAGAGGCTTTGCCTGATAAAAACAAAAGATGCAGGCTCCTGTTAGAGGGGAAAAACGTACATGAGCAATTACATGACCGATCCGCCATTCTTGATCTGGGTTTGAAATGGGAGTTCCCCACCTTTCGACTTACATTTATACCTTTGCAATGCTCTTTTTTTGACATTTCACTCACTTCACTGGAGGCAAAGTTTTGGCAGAAGAGGCTGCCACGGTTCCCTACATCAAAGTTTGAGTCATCAGAGAGAGAGACTGCGATCCTGAGGGAGACGCTGCAGGCATGCGAGCGGAACTGAAAAGCACTGACAGTTGTAACAGTGAACTAAGCCACTTGAGCCGGGGAACCAAAACCCAGAGCCACAATATAGAGGATGTGATAAAGAGACATTTAACAACTTAGTTTAACACTTAACAACTTGAGCAGTGTGAAAAATTTTACGCAAATGCATTCCGGAAATGATCGCTTAAACAAGGCATTCTTTTTTAAAAGGGTTGTTTGTTACAAAATTACAACTCAGCCAGCAAACATATTCATCTGTGGAACACAATAAAATATTTTTAAGTTAAAGTTTGAACTTTAACCCCCAGTTTCACAGACAAAGCTTAAGATAATCCCAGACTAAATTGCATATTTGAGCTGTCTCAGATGAAAATATCTTGCTCTGACATATCTTAAAACATGTCAGTGTCATTGTTCTGTGTTAAGA
>JAUCNO010000318.1:10598088-10615955 GCA_032353835.1 Enteromius viviparus
TTGCACTGCATGAGGCAAATGGTGGTCACACCAGATACTGACCGGTTCTGAGTCCCCAGACCCCCAATAAAGCAAAACACACCTGTGGGATGGGATGGATTATCTCAGCAAAGCAGAAGTGCTCACGTTCACACATTTAGACTGATTTGTGAACAATGTTTGAGAGAAATGGTAATATTGTGTATCTGAAATTAATTTTAGATCTTTAAGTCCATCTCATGAAAAATCGGAGCAGAAACAAAGGTTTTGCATTTATATTTTTGTTGAGTGTATATATAAGGAGTATATCAACTCCACAAAGAGGAAACTGCTAAACAATGTGTTATAAATGATGGGTGAATGCGAGTGCGGGCGGTAATGTTAGTGCTGGTTGTGGGAGAATATCATTATTTGCACGACTCCCACAAAATGGAATTATATTAAAATGTATTTAATAAAAACAAATGTTCTGTTATTTATCTACTGCACAAAAGCAACAAGAATGACTAAAATAAAGTAAAAACAATTTACAGGCGCAAGTTCAGAAGTTAATTCTCGCGTGGTTCATGACTATAGTACCACATCGAGGCACAATGTCTGAAGACAAATAAAACATATTAGTTTATTTTCCATTTCTTTTTTATTTATTCAAAAGAGAAGCAAGGGAAACAAATAATAGAGAAAAATATCTTCCACGCAGGTCTCTAGTGAGCAACTCACCTTCTTTCCCCACCTCTCTCTTTCGCCATCACGCTGTCATGTGATGACAACCAGGCATACACATTTTTAGGCATTAAATAAATTATATTTAATATTTAAGCCTTGTCTCCTATATAAGTGCATTGTTTTTTTATGACGGTATAACTGTATTGAAACTAATATTGTTGCTATTTTTAGATCCCACGGTATACCATGTTACCGTATTACCGCCCAAGCCTATAGCACATACAGTTTGTACAGTATAAAAAACATTATGCCTATGGAGAGTCCCTACAAACCACAAATATCAACATGTGTGTGTTTGTTTTTGCGAACCACTACTGGAAATCCCAGAGATGATGTCAATAACAGCAGCTCCAGATCAAAGGAAGCTGCTCCATCCTCAGCCAGAGCCCAAAGGGAAGATGGTGACAGGTGATGTCAGCAAACTGCAGCCTGGCATCCAATAGAGTCCCCCAGGATCTCTCGTGTTGAGTGTGTATGAGTTCAATGAAAGAACAGATGTCCCACCACCTTATTACCACAAACTCAACTGAGTTCCAAAAATAGAAGAGAAATGAGCACACAGTTCTGCTATGTAAAGTATGAGATAAGCGTTTTGTTGTAGGCTGTGTCATACAGGTGGTGACCTACAAATATCACACCACCATGTCCTCAATTTCTCTGATTTGTCTAAAGATTAGTCTAAAGACACTGGACCTTTTTAATTTAAATACTCAAAATCTTGTTTAAACTGTTTTCTCTTATAAAAAGTGGCAATAACTTGACTTCAAAATGTCTTGGCGTCCTCTTCTGGCGATAAGGTGACACTGCATCAAAATACTTGTTTTGCATTAATTTCCTGAAAGAACCTTGTATACTCATAACCTTTTCAAAAGTATATGCCAAACGTTAATGATACAGTGCGATTTATTTGCTTAATGATTTCCCTAAAATATTTTTTAGGAAACAAAAGAAAATCCTGCACACTACCAGTCCTTGCAAAAGAATCTTTGCTCTTTGCTGAATCTTTGTTCTTTTTTTCTTTTTTTTCTTGCACCTATCAAGTGTGATTATTGATTGTTAATTTTCTTTTAAATGATTTGCCTTATTTTTAGGGAAATAGTTACACAAAATCCGATTTGAGCGGTCAGACTGAAACGGATTACCAGAAATGAAATTTGAATATGATTTCAAACCACATATACATGTGGCTTGACAGCCTACAGGATTTATAAAAACATTTTGTCTTGCTAAAAATTATGGGATTCCATTTGGATATGCACAACAATTTAGACTGACAGTCTGAACTATAGATGGAATATTCAGAACTTCAGAATACAACAAAAACAAGAACTCAATTCTTAATAGATACTTCACCCTGAAAAGCCTGACAAAAAAATAATAATAGTCAGAAAAATATTTTTGTTGTTGTTTTTCTGTTGCTTGTTTTTAATATCATATCTAATACATTATGCTTTTATTGCTTCTATAGTATGAAATAGGAGGATTTGAAGCTCAGTTTTATTGAGAGGCCCAAACTGAGCAAGTACAAAAAACTATTTAATGCGTATCCTGATATCATCCCTGATTTAGCTTTTAATATCAACAAGATCTTTATAGCATCGTATCTGTTACACTATTTACATTGAATGCATATCAATTTTAGTTGTCACTCTATATCTCTCAATAATATCTTTTTGTAAGATAACATTTAAATGCTTAGTTTTATGATCAAAGGTCTGGAGGTTTAAAACATGTAACGCAATGTAATGTAATGATAATTAAGAGATTAACAAGCCTTCCTAGAATGCCTGATCACATTTCATATTCACATTTCAACATGTGTTTACTAAAAATAGAAATGTATGGATAATCAAACAATCAGGTGAACCTGTGTTGCTTGAGTACAGTAAGTGTTCATCTTGAAATATTAATAATATAAAACAAAATATTATTTTGTTCATAAAGACATATCAAAGAAGAAAAGACAACCTGAAGGTCATAGTACAGATATAGTGTAAACTTATCATAGTACATTGTAAAAGGATCATAATCACAAAAATAGGATCATAAATCATCTACATACAGTATGTTCTTCAGTTCAACACAGAGCCTTTTAAAAAACGTGACGGTCCACGTTACTGTAAACTCACAAGGTTTCATTTGCTTGACTGATGTCCTCTTTGACAAACCTCATTTGTTAAACAGATTACTATTTACCTAAACATGATACTGATAAGAATACAGAGCTTATTTTACTGATGTCCTGTTCTGAGGGCATATATGTCTTCCTAAAAAGGACATATCTGTTTTTTGAGAGTCATACCTTTCTGGCAGTGATGGCAAAACATCGGTGATATCATATACTCTGCTTTTTAACCCCAACATGAGAGAGAGAGAGTTTAATCAATTAATTTAAAGAGTAAAAAATAACAGTTTGTTACTGTAAATAACAGTGACATGTTTCATTCGTTTCATTCAGTTAGTTACAGTTATACAGTACATACATAGTCACGTTAACTTTAATTTACCCAAACATTTAAAAAGCTGAATATTTTCACAGGACAAATAACAAGTCCATTTAACATAATTGTTCACAAATACAAGTAAGCAAACATGCCAAGAAATAACAGATTAATCAGTTATAACTTATACACAAAATGCAAACTACAATGTACAAAGAACAAAACGATCAATGAAAAGACCACAGTTTCAGACAATCGCTATTTTAATTAATCATGCATATAAACCTACAACATTTAAAATGCATGGCTTATGTCTAGTGAATATTATCTATGTTGTACAGTTTCATCTTGTTTGTTTAATCTTTTTAGAAAAAAAGGCTAAGTTGTTTGAACACAACTTTGGGTCAAATATGGACTAATCCAACTTTTGGGTTACAAATTTAATGTAAGAATTTTAACCCAACAGCTGGATTAGTCCATATTTGACCCAAAGTTGGGTTCAAACAACCTTACATTTTTACATTGTAAAATGATTGTCAGTGTGTATGTGTAGTAAATCCGACCTCTGTGGCTCTCCCTGGCCGTCATCAGCGGGAACCATGGCCGGAGTACTAGTTCCCACCCGGACCCGTTTCATGCTTCAGTGAAGCTAGTCGCAAAGTTTTGCTCTGCCCTGACAATCCTAAGTGTTTTCTCTGTGTTTTTGGGCTACTTTGTTACTGATCTTGGACTGCCTTATTACTTTGAACCTTTGCTGCATACCCCGACTCTCTGCCTGTTTATCGACTCTGAATCTTGCCTGTGACCCTGATCTTCTGCCTGAACATTGACCTTGCCTCTGCCTCTCTCCGTCATCCCCGTTTGCTGGTATTTGAACTCTGCCTGTTTGACTTTGATCGTGTTATATAAAGCTGCACATGGATCTGACGATGTCTGACTCCGAGTCTTCAGCATCACAGAAAACTTCGCCATCTGAAGATCCAGCGCCGTTTTACCAATTGGCTCATGAACCAAATCGCCAAGCTTCACAACTGACTACCCACCAGCAACAGTTGGAAAAGTTGAACCGAAGCATGGACGACATTGCACAGACGCTGCAGTCACTCACCACCGCCAGCACCCATGTCTATCAGTAAGCCACGACTCTCACTTCCTGATAAATTTGACAGTGCTACAAGGAAATGTCGTGGAGTTCCTGCTACAGTGTGATATCTTTGTTAACCAGCAACTGCACAACTTTCCCACTGATGATAGCAGGGTTTCTCTGGTCTATTCACTGCTGACTGGGAGAGCACTGGACTACAGCTCTTTGGGACAGTAGACGAATGGCATTCCCGTCATACCAAGAGTTTGTTCGTCTCTTCGGAGATGTGTTCGGTCATGCTGCAGGAGGAAAAGAGCCTGGAGAGGAAATTCTTACACTCCGCCAAGGCAGTCAGTCCGCCGCCGACTTCACCATATGGTTTCGCACCCTAGCTGCACGGACCGGCTGGCCATCTGATCCTCTGAAGGTATTGTACCGCAAAGCCCTGAGAGAGAAGCAACAGACTGAGATAGCATGTCGAGATGAGGGCAAGACACTAGAACAGTACATGAACATGATTATTCAAATCTACAACCTGCTCAGCTCTCGTCGCACCAGGCGCTCAGCTGCTTTTACTTCAGCACCCACGCAGCCACACTTCACGGAGTCTGAGCCCATGCAAATCAGCACCACTCACCTCACTCAGGGGGAACGTGAACGAAGACTCCGCACTCACCTATGTCTGTACTGTGGACAACCCTACCATATATGAGCCAACTGCCCTGTCCGGCCACTCCGTCAGTCCACCAACCCCGCCTTATAAAAGACTTGCAACGTTTCTTGGGTTTTGCCAACTTTTATCGGCGCTTCATTAGAGGCTTCAGCCAACTGGCGGGACCCCTTACCTCTATGACCCGCAAAGGTCCCAATGTCTTTCGCTGGACCACAGCTGGTGAACAGGCTTTCCAGGCTCTAAAGGAACGATTCACCACGGCCCCGATCCTACGTCATCCCAACCCAGAGCAGGAATTCATCGTGGAAGTAGATGCCTCCAACTCTGGGATAGGAGCTGTACTCTCACAGCGTCACAACAGTCCACCCAAGATGTTCCCCTATGCCAATTATTCCCGAAAACTTACCTCTGCTGAACTAAACTACAGTGTGGGGGATAAGGAATTGCTTGCCATGAAGTGTGCACTTGAGGAGTGGAGGCACTGGCTCGAGGATTCTAAACTTCCCTTTCTGGTACTAACTGACCACCGTAACCTGGAGTATATTATCGTCGTCTTGACTACAGAGACCGTCTCTGTATTTGATAAAAAAAAGTTAAATTCTCGTCATTATACATTACCATTACTCTGTTGCTCTATTTGATAATGTTCAGTGCTTTGCTACAATCTGTATTGTTAAAAGCGCTATATACATAAAAGAGACGTTAATTCCCATCGCCATGGGGGTTGTACCGCCACTAGGGGGCCATGTACACCAGCTCAGCTCCTCAACAAAAAACTAATTAATGCTTAATCCGCTGACCTACTTATACTCGCGCTGCGAGTAGATTTGCCATCTCGAAGCAAGATTCCTATTTGTCGGTCAAATAGGACCCTTAATCGGTCAAATAGGACCCAAATAGGTTCCCTTCTTCAGGGAACGAGGATTACAATACGTAACCGAGACGTTTTCTTACATTAAAAAAAAAAAATTAACAAACAAACATTCTATTCATTTTAACGGAAGTTCCTTACTTTAAGGCCCGGTTTACACTAGTGCGATTTAGTTTTAACCTTTTTAGGGTTGAGTTTAAAAGACTCCAGTCGTCCCCCCAGAGTGAGTTTTTTTTAGGCGACCATTATTTGAGAATTTTGCCCTTACTGTTTCCATGGCGGCACATCTTGCTTGTCATGTGACACACCGCAAGCACAAAAACACTGTAAGGCCGATGGATCGCTGTAATTTGGGACAGTACCACTCAACAGGTTAAAACAACTATCCTTTACACTACTCTGGCATTTACCACCCTCGAAAACAGACTTTTGAAATCACTGCAGATTTTAGTCTGAAAATGCTGGCATTGCGGAGCGAAACTGAGACTTTTAAAATTGATGGCATGGCTGCCCACATTCTCTCTGCGTATCCTTGATGACTGTGTGAACATAACATCATGCACATTGCTGTTCCCATAGATACGTGTTTGTAGGTTCTTTATTCAACCACTCCATGCGATTTAAATAATAGGGAATCTACCTATACATATCTATAGCTGTAACTGCATGAATGGTCATGTGACATGGGTTTTAGGTTGTGTAAACAGAGATTTTTTTTTAAGTGCAGTGGAAACTTCCCTGCTGAAAAAAAAACAGCTAAACCAGCCTAGGCTGGTCAGGCTAGCATTAGCTAGTCATTCCAGCAGGTCTTCCAGCCTAAACCATCTGAAACCAGCCTGGCAGGCTGGAAATGTAGCTAAAACCAGCCTGCTGAGAAGATTATACCAGCTAAGACCAGGCTGGTCTCCCAGCTAAACCAACCAACCAACCTAGGCTCCTTTTAGCTGTTTTTTCTGCAGGTTCTAGTGTAAAAGCTGGATCGTTTTAATTCTAAAATGCAGTTTTAAAACTAAAACGCACAAGTGTAAATGGGGTTTGTTTAACAAAGCTCTGAGAATGTTAGCCAGGGTCCTTCCATACTCGGCATAGAAAGGTTAAATCATCTGCACATCTCTGCTTATTCTCTTCACCTGGATGCCTTTCTGAATGTCAGCAACTATCAAAAACTCTAAAGGTGTCTAAGGTGGTTCCCATACTGCATTTTCTGCAGGCAAGAACCACTGTGACTTCATACTGTTTCAGATCCATCTTCAGACCTGCAAGTGTCACAGATCATTAGACACGGGTCACCTCAGTCAGACCCCCCAAAAAACTGGCACATGGCACATCCGAAACTGGACATGCCCTGAGGGAGAGGAAAGCAGCATTACTAAGACATGAGGAGAGGACAGCTGAAAGCTGCTCGGCCACAAAAGCGCGTAACAGAGGAACTGTGAAGGCTGTCAAAACAAATCCAAGAAGGAAAAATGCCAATATGTAGAAACAATCCAAAAGAGATAAGCATGAAATAAATAAACATATGTTGTTTAACTGTTCCAGATCCCCTTCATATTAATTACCAAGAACAAGCACCAATCATGGGCCAATTACTCCACTGGCTGCTCAATTTCAAATTATATTTTTATTGCTCGCTATTAGGCGGTAAAATTACATCCATCATTGTCCACAGGAGAATTAATAATTCATAAGAAAGAAAGAGTCAATGATCCTTGCAGAGGAAATTCAAATGACCATTAAAGAATATGACTACCTCCACAGCTGCTGCCAGTGGTACTACAACCTTTGTTGAGAGTTATACTGCCTGAATACTTCCCACATATCCCTTATAAATATGAATATTATCACTTAGTAAGAATGGGTTTTGAAAACAACATAACAAATTTCATGACTTTTTTCTTTTACCTTGATTACGTGAATGTAAAAATGATTAAAAATGATATATTTTTCAATGTACCATTTTTTAATGTATATACAGTATATGTATACAGTAAAATTAATGCATTTACTAAAATAATAAATTTTTGGCCATATTATTATACATTTTTAAATACTTACTGACCTTGATTCACAGTCAAGAGCTACTGCAAAAGAATGATATCATCTGTTAAAAAATATCATTAAATTTAATTATCAGTATAAGAAAATTATTCTTATTTTATTAGAATTGTATTTATGTTATCATTTTAAATGTAGAAAAACTAATCAATCTGTTTCAGAGGACATGTGATAACCCCTGGAAGGCATATAGGTTAGTTTTTACATCCCAGTACTTGAGGATATATCCATTTTAAAGCGCTTCAAAATAATGTGCACTATCCACCCGCATCACCAAGCTCGGAAGAGCCAGGATACATTTTTTCAAAACTCCAACTGTGCTCGTCTGAATAAAGAAAGTCATATACATCTAGGGTGGCTTCAGGGTGAGTAAAATATGGGCTAATTTTCATTTTTGGGTGAACTATTCCTTTAACAATGAGCATTAAAAAAAACACAAAAAAATTATATGTATTTTTAAATGAAATAATATAGCATTGTGTAACTGACCCTATATACACAGCCACTTGTGGTTTAACTATCTATAGATTGCAAGAACTTGTAATAAGCCGCAGGGTTGCAAGCCAAGCCAATAGCACCTCATTCTTTCAGGAAGCGTGCACAACACGGGTCGGCCTCTTCATACCGCAATTACTCATATTTCCCTCACAACCCTCAGAGACGGTGGAAGACAGCAGTCATCCATTCTACCTGCAGAAAACAAGTGCTGTGCATCTCTGCCACACTCAGAAGCTCTGCTCACCCACTCCTTCTGGTGTAAGAGCTTTAAGATGAGCATGAAATACAGTGATTATGACAGCAATAGAAGATGATGGTTTGATTGTGTTAAATCTGGCATTATCAGACACAGTCCAATCAAAGAGGTTATCTGGCATTTAAGGAGATCCGTGCAACAAAATGACATCAGATGAAAAGAATTCTAATCCCTGCGAGAGAATTAAACAGCTCTGAAAAGGGTAACATGTCATTGAATTGCTGACGAATGAAAGAATGTTCTCAAAATAAAACAAACAAAACTTCTGTGAAGAAGATGTCAGGGAAACAGGGTATCCCAGGATCTCTGTCAAATGTAAGTGAGTCTGTGGCTCAGCAGGGGTTAGAGAAAAAAGAAACAGCCCCCCCTCAAATGCTTGAATAAGCTGGAATTTAAATGAAAAGTCATACTCGCAGTTTATTCCTTTGCCCTTTTCAAAAGACTGCAACTTTCTGCAACTACATGACAAGAGCTGACAGAAAAAAACTCAAATGTTCTTTGTTAGATGGACTTTCTGAAATCGTGTGCAATTAAAACAACCGAGATATTAGAGTGCACAATGAATCGCACATAAAAAAAAATAATGCAAATTAATTATGGATTTCATGTCAGTGAAAAGAGCATCTTGGGATGCAGCAAGCAAAACAGCTCAATAATCCTCTTTTCACACTAAAACCTTTTGACCTTCTATTTCTCCTTTCCAAACTCAGCGAGCCAATTGTGAAAGCCCCACAGAGCAATACATTAACCTGTGTATTTGCCCTGAGATATGTGACCTTGACTCATGAGGGAAAGGCTTGTGGCATAAAACTTGGTCCCAGACTGCCATGGCCATCTGCACCCCGAGGAGGAGGTCTCTCTGTGAAATTATTCAGTCTCACTTCATCCAAAATTTGGTCCTGAGCTGTTTCGATCTATCTCACTTTCCCTGGGAATGTTTTTTTTTTTTTTTTTTATTAGAGCAAAAGGGTCACTTGATTAATTTTGAGGCACGAAGAATCTAGTGAAAAAAGATGCACGCTTAATATGCTATAATATACTTTCAAAGAATTTAATTAAGTATAAACTATATGTAATTTTTTTAACATTTAATTGCATGCTATTTATTAAATGAAAATGTATTATAGTTTAAATGTATGTTAAATGCAATTAGCTGAACTTTAGAGTGCTTTCTTGACCTACTTGAGTACATCTTTATTCGAAATTTCATAATTACTTTTATTATCTTTGAAATATGGTTAAAGGGGTCATGACACAAGGAATCAATTTTTCCTTGATCTTAGACCTCTATAAGGGTTTTGAACAATTAAAACATCCTGAAAAATGTATAGCTTCAATGTCCTTCAATGCAGCTTTAACTAAGCTGCAATTGCCCCTTCGCAAAGACATGTCTTTCTTAGTTACTGTTGCTATGTCCAACAGGCCATGGCGGTCTCACACCACACACAATAGTGAAAAATACAACACAGAGCAAAAATGACACTGACAATGTTATTTGGTGTAGGTCATAATATATATATTAATATTTCTATTAAGCATTAACTTTTACCAACAGTCCACAGATATTTCAATTGTGAACTGCTGCAATACATATATCAACATAATAAAATGTTCCAGAGTTCACATATTGAACCTGTGTTTTAATGCTGCTCAGTGGACATTTCTCTTTAAAACTGCGGCAAAATGTGCAGTAAAGTACATAAAAACAGTGTTGCACAAAAAGTGCAGAGGTACATATTTTTGTGAGACCAATTTTTTTATGTGTAGTGCCAGATTGATGTAGCACCTCAGTTCAAGCAGCATGTAAACCGATCATATCTTTCTCTTTACTAGTCATAACACAAAATAAACATGAACTAACATCAGAATGTATCTTGTTACAACAGCAGAAAAATGTTCAAGTTCAAGCTCACCGATGTTAATCTACCTGGCTGGTTTGTTTATCTGTGAATCAAAGTCCATGCGAAAAGTCATTTATGGCCTATTTGAATAGTGTGGAGCTTGTGATGTTTCACTGGCAAAAAAAATAAATAAATTGCATATGACCGAGATGGCCCAAAAAGCAAATAATTCAATTTCTGCTGTACTCTATGCACTTTAGCTATTAAGTACAAATGAAAAAGTGAAAGAACAACCGCTTTGATGTGATGACTTTAAACAGCTTTCAAAAGGTCCACACACCGTGTCAAGAACAAGTGAATGCTTTTTTTGGATGGCGTCCTGTCAGAAAAGTATATGTTTGTTTCAAGTATTTGAAAAAATATTGCTCTGTTAAAGTTCACCCAAAAATTAATCATTTACTCACCCTCAAGTAGGACCAAACCTGTATAAAATGCTTTGTTCTGCCGAACATAAAGGTAGATATTTTGATATTTAGATATTTAGTTTTTTTTTTCCTACAATGGAAGTCAATGGGGTGACCAGTTTTTTTTATATATATATATCTTACTTTATGTTTGGCAAAACAAACATAAAGGTTTGGAACCACTTGAGGGTGAGTTAATGATGACAGAATTTTCATTCAAGGGTGAACTATTCCTTTAATGAGGCACAGTGCAATTGCAAACAGCGACATGGCAAACATATTCATAATGTTTTTTCTTTAAATTACAGTTTTATATAGATAGCACTTTTCAAAACATTTACATGCATACTTTTCCACATGCTATTGCATTAACCAATCACAACAGACTTCAATTTAATGAAAAGTTGTAAAGGACATGCCATTAAAATCATCATCATTTCAGACAGAGGACAAGAATAAGTGTTGAAAATAACTTTAAACTGACATTGCTAAGAGCACTTTAGCTTGTCATTTAAGCATACTGTTTTTAATTACATTTAAATCGCACTATATTTTATTACAAGGAATATCTGCAAGTAAGGTTTGCTGAAAACATGCTTAAGATTTGAAGTACACAGTGAGAGTACATTCAATTCAATTAAGCACTCTACTGTTTCACAAGGGCAGATTCCTGTCAAGACAATTTATTGAAAAAAAGGATGATCATTTAAGTCAGTTCTGCCTTGTCTGAGAACGCTAAACGCTACTATCTGTGTGCTAAACAAGACAGCACTGCCTTGTTGTAGGCTTTCTATTTCAGATGCCATCTGCCGCAGCCTGATACTGAAGTATTTCACTCTAACAGATATATCAACACAACCAGACAGCCATACAAATGAAAATAATCCATTCCATCAAAATCTACTGCAGCTTACAAAGCAGACAAAGGAGATGTCATCCGTGTCAGAACAAAGTGTGAAATGTTTGTTTCATCTCGCTGCAGGCCTTTCGCGTAAAACAATAGACAAACATCAGGACGTGGCCGTCAGTCAGTCATGATATAGCCGCAAAGAAAAAGAACAGACAAATTACAGCTAATTGCGAGTTGAAAAATCAGGAAAGAAGGGGGTGGCAATTTTCGTGTTCAGAATCTAGTGCATAAAAGCCTTTGAGAGGGCTGCTGATGATCGCAATGAGCCCGCGCCCAACCCGTATGGTATCGCCAACACCTTTTATGGACAGAGGAAGGCTGTAACTGCCTATCACTTTATTAACAACACAGAGTATGCTCGTTTCCTAGCAGCAGAGCACACGCTAAAAGACATTTAATCACAGACAGCAGGGAGCTATTAAAACCTGTTAAATGACAGCTCCGTTTCATACACATCCAATTCATTGTTAGAGAAATTCTCTTGTGACTGACATTTGATTGACTGTTTTTTATGCGAATGGAAATCTCAATATTCAGTTGCCTCAAGTTATCACATAATAAA
Source organism: Enteromius viviparus (assembly GCA_032353835.1). Lineage (NCBI taxonomy): Eukaryota > Metazoa > Chordata > Actinopteri > Cypriniformes > Cyprinidae > Enteromius > Enteromius viviparus. Next base: position 10,610,449 of record JAUCNO010000318.1, read on the forward strand.
GGCTAAAGGAAAATTAATGTTTATGATGAGTAACTTTGAATGAAAATGAAGCCTAGGATACAGAGTTGGAAAGAGAATGAAATGAACTAATGGCGCTTTAAAAACAGAGATAAGTTTTCACTTTGAAAACGAAATGTCATTAAATGACCAGTGACAGAATGTGAAATAAATATATAGAAATCTAAATAAAGCCAACTGCTGATGACTATAATCAGCTGTGACAAGCAGGCAGATGTCTGCATAAACAAATTGCACTGTAGTGCAAGCTTCTAAATAGCAAAAATATCCTGATTTATGCATGAAGGCCCTTTTGCAAAACTAAAATGTGAAACAAATCACTGCCGAATGGTCTATTCACACCAAGAGCGGAACGGATATCTGTTGGTCTAGACAAAAAGCAAATGCACAACGCTAAAACAACACCTTTCAGCTGGTTTGCCACCTGGCTCTCAAGACGATGATTATTTCCCACCTCCTCGAAGATGACAGTTTAACAGTGTCAGAGAACTATATAGCATAAGATCAGTTAGCAAGATCAAGTTTAATGTCTAGTTATGGCAGGAAATATACAGTTAAATATACAGATAAATTCAGTCAGAAGTCTGAAAAGTTCGTGATTTTTACAACAAAAAAAAATTAAATGCTTAAAAAAGCAAACATGAACAAAAATACAACAGCATGCTAATTGGTTAACGTGATAACCCTTAAAATAGTTTAACTGTTTGTTCTATTTGTTCTGTCTGTTTAGTTTCGTTTTCTTGTCTTTATGTGATTATTGTTAATTTGTGTTGTCGATGTTGTACTCCTACACTTGATATTAAAAGTGATTGTTTGAAAGTCTGCGACTCCTGCATTTAAGTTCTACGCATGGCGCATAACAGAATTAGGAACCCACAACAGCAAAATGGAACAGGCAGATGATTGCCTTCTCGAGCTCCAGCAAGGAAATAGGCCATTGGAGCAGTATGTTGATCTGGTGAGTTGGAGTAACTCTTTTATTAACTTCTTCTTTTGGATGGAACTCAACAATGATTTGTTGTTTAATGTCTTCAAACGATTGCCATAGATCAGTAGCTGATTTTGTTAATCTTGTTATTGAGTTAAACAATTCCGAGTTTTATGTTGATGTGGAGGATGTTTGTCCTCCTCCCATCCAAAGGTAGAAGGACACCCCAGCTCACCACAAACCGAACTTCTCCACATACTGTTCTAATGTGCCCACTCCCTTCTAATCCAGCTAGCTCAATCATCCAGAGTAACATCATCTTCTTCTGCCTGTCCAAGTCAGATAATGTGCGGCAAGAACGCACGTCCAAAGTCGCACTGCCTGAGCACCACCCAATGAGTTCCACACTTCATGATCACCATCCCAAGCATTCCAGTCCCCCATGGACTAGGTCTGCAGTTTCCAAGTCTACAGTCCCAGTATTACAGCCAGGAGAGCCGTTCCTGAATCCAGTTCCAGTATTCCGGTCAGGAGTGCCGACCTCGAATCCAGTTCCTGATTTACGGTCAGGAGGGCCGATCTCGATTCCCGATTCCGGTTTCTGAGTTTGCACTGCAAGTGCACCCCCCTGAGATTGCACTGCAAGAGCGCCCTCCAGTGCCTGGCTAGTATAGCCATGGTCGTGGAGAGGATGGGTGGGCCAAAGGTTTGGGCTTCTAAACCGCCAGATCCGCCACGGCCTTCCAAGGCCCCAGATCCGCCCTGGAGGCAGTGTGTGATTCTGCCCCTTTCGGCCTCCAGGGCACCCACCATCTAGCCCCTGTTATTGTTTGTATGTTCAGCTGCTTTTTTATGGTTCAAGTTTACGCCTTTTTCAGGAGGGGGCATGTTTTGTTTTCTTGTCTTTCTGTTTTGGTTTTATCTTTAGTTTCCACATCTTTTTCCTTATTTGGTATTTTCTGTTGTTTATGTGATTATTAGTTGATCAGTCACCATCTGTGTATTCCATCTGTTTTGTTCTGCTCGTTAGTTCCATGTTCATTTATACCCTGTCTGTTTGAGTTTACCCTTGTTCGTGATTAAAGTCACAGTATATTGATGCTTTGTGTTGTGGATGTTGGCTTGTACAGCTACACTCGATATTAAAAGAGATTGTTTGAAACTTGTTAAGCATGGCACTGTTATGGTTCTTGGGTTCACAATCTCATTCTTGCCTGTTGTGTGTATGAATGAGCAGTGTGTGTGGGTAATGAGCAGATTGGATACATCTTGTGCTCGTTACCCAAACATTATTTAATGTGCACTAACCTGTCTTGTCTTTGTCCTCCGGTTAAGTCTTCTTGATTCCTGTGGCTGCTGTCCGGATTTTCTGCAGAACTGCAGTTCCTGTGCTACTACCCTTTTACCACTTCACACTTTTACCACCGAACGCAACTACGACATTGGCAATAGGGAGTTGCTGGCCGTCAAGGCAGGCTCGTTGGGCATTATTTTTCAGACGCTTAGATTTTTTTCATTTTCTATTGTCCGGGTTCCAAAAATGTTTAACCGGATGCTTTATCATGCATTTTTGACCAATCTGACCGCCCTGTGTCTCCCCAGTGTATTATTCTGGAGAGGTTCATTGTCTCTGCCGTCTCTTGGAAGATCGAATCGATGGTTTGGAATGCCTTAGAAGGGGTAACGTGGCTTGTCATCCAGGAATCGGGCGTACAATTTTTCTAGTTAAACAACCATTCTGTTTAGTTGACCAGTTCTCGAAGGCTGCACACTTTATTCCCTTGCCCAAATTGCCTTCAGCCAAAGAGACAGTGGTTACTATAATTGATCACATCTTTCACATTCATGGCCTCCCGGCCATGGTTTCTGATAGGGGTCCTCAAATTGTATCCAAATTTTGGAGAGAGTTTTGTCATTTACTGGGGGTGACTGTGAGTTTGTCTTCGGGTTTTCACCCTCAGACTAATGGCCAAACTGAGCAGGCCAACCAAGATCTTGAGAGAGAGTTGCGATGTTTGGTCGCCCAGAATCCCACTTCCTGGTGTCAGCAACTTTCATGGGTTGAGTACACGCATAACTCTTTGCCAGTGTCATCTACGGGCCTGTTGCCATTTCAATGTAGCTTAGGTTACCAGCCACCTCTGTTTCCCAGTGTTGAATCCGAAGTTGCGGTTCCCTCTGCCCACGTCTTTGGCCAGGGATCTCTCGGTACTTGGAGGAGAGCCCATGAGACTCTCCTCCAGGTGCGGGAGCGCACCAAGGCTAAAGCCGATTGCCACCGGTCTCCAATATACGTTGTTGGTCAAAAAGTGTGGCTTTCTAACTCTAATATTTCTCTCTGATCCGTTTGTAACAAGCTTGCTTCCAAATTTATTGGCGCTTTTCCTGTTACCAAAATCCTTAGTCTGGTGGCAGTCCGCCTTAAAATCCCTCCTGCGTACAAGAAAATTCATCCGGTGTTCCATGTGTCCAAAATTCAACCCGTTTTTCATTCTCATATTAATCCGCCTGCTCCGGTTCCCCCACCGCCGCGTCTTGTAGACAGGGTTACCACCTATTTGGTTAATCGTCAATAAACTGTTAAAAAATAATTAAAAATATACTATAGAAATGCTTTAAAATATAAACATGTATTGGACATATTTATTTAAATTTAATTTTAGAACCATATATGGTTATAAATATATACCTAATAATTTTACTTCTAAAAACAGTGAAATAGAAATATATATAAAGTAATGTTATATAATTTTTCTCCCTAAATGTAACTTTCGAATAACCAGTTACCAGGTTGTACCTTTTTCCATTATCTTTTTCATTATTTAATTTAATTTTTCATTGTACTGTAAGAATCCACTGCCTTGTGCTATTTAAATCCATATTTGCAATGAATAATTGTGCTTGCTGTGAATAATCCATAAAGGTTTCTGAGCTCCAAAAAAGTATTTAATCTCTAACTATGAGGTGAAGCTTCCATGGATTTTCTGAAGCATAATACTAGTCAGGTATCCAACCTTTGAGCACAGCTAATAGAGATGCATTTTTCTTACAATGACCATTTTTTAACATGACAGTCTTTTTGATTGGTGGAAAAATAACAGTTCTAGCTGAGCAGTAAAGGTTGTGGTAATCAGAAAAAAAGCAAGCAAGAAGTGAGAGAGGTCTTGCACTCAGACTGGAGTACAGAGCACAGTGCCAGTGTGTTTTTATTGTGGAAAATAAAATAACAAAATTAAAAGGGTAACTGTGGCTTTTTACCTCACAATTCTGAATTTATATTTCACAACCTTCTTCCTTGCAATTCTAAGAAAAAGATTTCTTAAGAATTGTGTGATAAAAAGTCATATTTGAAACAAAAACAGGATTGTGAGAGATACAAACTCAGAATTCAAAGAAACAAGCCAAACGAGCCCTGCCATAAACGTACCTGGGTGCACTTTTTAGCAAAACACAAAATATGTACCATTCAATGGCTCAGTTGCATCAACAAATGCCTTTTATATAATTTACTGTATAGTTTTGCATTTGTTTTCGGGTAGGTTTAGTGTTGGATTTGGTGTAGGGCAACATGATAGAGCATTAACTTTTAACTTTTTCAGTCCCCGGATATTTGAATTCTGACATGCAATACGCACCGGAAGCAACTTAATAAAAACACTGCATTATGTACCTATTGTTACGATCAGGAGATGAGGAGTAGTTCGGATTCATATGCGAGTTGTTTATTGGGTAAAACAAGGTCGCAGTGGAGAGGCCCACCGGGGCGGTGCAGATGGCTGAGAAGCCCACCGGGGCTGATCAGGCAGGGATGACGCCCTCCAGGGCCAATCAGTCTCTGACAATGTCCTTCGGGATCGAACAGGCTCTGACAACGCCCTCCAGGACCAAACAGGCTCTGACAGTGCCCTCCTGGGCCGGACAGACAGCGACCTTGACCTCCTGGGCCGACCAGGCAACGACACTGCACAAAGGAGCATAGACAGGTTATCATAGGCCTTTACGACGATCAGCGATCGCTCCATCTGGGAGCGTGCACGCGAACGTCCTCCTCTTCTACCTCACCAACGGTGAAACAGGAACCACAGTGAAACAAAACAAAGTCTATTAACTGCTTCAGGGAGTAGTCTGGGTCCTTATTGGGCAGATCGTGCAAAACAACCAGATCCAGACCTGATAGAAAGTACCCCTTAAGTTTTTCCTAAGATGAGACGCTGAGATGAAGTCCGTGACGTACTCATCTATATGGTGTCGGCGCTGAAACAGTAAGAGTAAAAATGTCACAGGTCTCTGTTTGCAATCCTGCCAGCGAAAACCGCTGAATCCTCCTAGACGGTCCATTCTGTTACGATCAGGAGACGAGGAGTCGTTCGGATTCATGTTATGTTGAGTTGTTTATTGGGCAAAACAAGGTCGTACAGGCAGGGTTAATCATCACCAAACAGGAATAATGTAGGAAAGCTTAAGATTAGTCAGTGTCCAGGCGAGGGTCAGTAAACAGTAGCAAACAGAGTCCAATGGGAGAAGCGAGACGATAATCCAAAACAGGAGCGAGGGTCGGCAA
>JAUCNO010000318.1:10630665-10640790 GCA_032353835.1 Enteromius viviparus
GTTGTACAGTATTTGCAGCAGTGGTATCTTGGTATAATTAACAACGATTTGAAACAAATATGATGTTATTTAATATAGAACAATGCAGGCTAGATACGATAACGATATATCGTTCAGCCCTACATACCCAAATGCGACAGCTCCGGCTACAGCCAATCCCAGAGCGGCAGATTTGCCTCGACCGCGAGCGGCAGTAAGAGCTACAGTGCTCCGCAGGGTCTTCTCTGAAATAGCCTCAATGAATTTCAGCACTCCTTTGGCCTAAAGACATAAATACAGACAAAATTAAATATTAAGCTGGTCCACATTAAACACATTTACATCAAGAGTTATTTTCATTATACCTGGTCCATAGTTTTACAGCTGTCCACTAGAACACCAACTGGCTGTGTGTCCTGTAAAGACTCCTTCAGGTCCTTCAGCTCTTGTTCCTTTGGAGACAGTCCATCATCCTGTTGGCAGATACAAAGATTATGAAAGTCACATGAACTAATATTCAAACAAAACACTTTAATTATAAACAAGGCTCACCTGTGTCTTTGGAGGGACAGGTTTGATGTTGGTAATGTGAGTCGAGACTGGCAGAATGTTAAGCTGGTCATCAATCACAACACATGTCTTACAGGAGGCGAGAGAAAGGAGGAATCTGGAGAAAATAAGAGTAGTATCATTTTTGCATACATTTTTTTTTATAGGATAAAATCATGTGGACAGTGTGTAGCAGAATCTGCTTGGGAGTTTGCGTTACCTAAATACTTGAGAATTCAGGCTGTTAACATAGATGCTTGTGGTTGTCCATGACAATTTAAAATAAATTCTAACTTAAATATCAGTATTGTTATTTTACAGTTGTACTTTAATATAAATATTTTTCTATTTTGAATGTGAAATAGTTTCTGTTAAATTGGTTTGTCTCTTCTTATTTAGCTAGCTAGTCAGTTTTTTTGTGTTTAAGGTTGTAACTTTTGTCATATGTAGCACCTTGGTCCTGAAGGAACTTTGTTTCATTTCATTGTGTACTACTGTATATGGTTAAAATGACGATAAAAGCCTACTTGATTTGACTTAAAATAATAGATATATAAATATAATTATATCACAAGACTGACCTTTCATTGAACCTCCCAACAACATCCTGGTGAGCTTCTGTCCTGTATCGAGAATGAACATCCTGAAAGAAAACAAGCATTAATAATTTAATATAAAGGAAAGGAAGTGACATGCGGCCAGGTATGGTTTCCCATACTAGGAACTTGTGCTCTGCATTTAACCCATTTAAGTGAGAACACAGCAGTGAGAAGTGAACAACCACACACACACACACACTGTTAACACACACCCAGAGCAGTGGGCAACCATTGGGGAATGGTGCCTTGCTCAAGGGTCTCGCCTCAGTCATGGTATTGAAGGTGGAGAGAGCGCTGGTTATTCACTCAACCCCACCCACAATCCCTGCCGGACTTGGGACTTGAACCTGCAGCCTTTAGGTTACAGTCCAACTCTGTATCCATTAGGCTGCCCCTATACATAATTTATATTTACACAAATAATCAGATTAATATTGGTATACAAACACTTAAGAGGCCATTTACCATTGCCATTGTGTACAGCTGCTTCAGTGATTTCATAGTTCTCAGAAGAATGACCACAATGCCTCCACCTTCCACAGTCTCAACAGTCCGAGCCAAAAGGTTGGGAGTGAGAGCTTCAAAGTCCTATGACAGAAAGCGAGAAGAGCTTAAACCCATGAAGCCTACTTTATCATATCTGATAAACAAATTTGCAAGGCCTTTAACCAAATTGCTGCAAACCCCCACTATACTACATACCTCCCATTAAGTTTTGCAAGTAAAATGCCTTTTCCTATCATTCCAAAAGCACTTTCCTTCAGGTTGTAGGACATTTGTCTCTTGCTATTAAATCTTTACAGGCTTTTATGCACCTATGACGTTCAGATATCAGCTTTGCATACGCCTGAGAAGTTTGGTATTACCTGCAGAACACACATGCCATAGGTGTTTCCCAGGATCTTGTGCGTTTCGTTGTAGTAGCAGTATCGGATGTTGGTTGCAGCAACAAAAAGCTCAAAAGGATCATCCTGGTTTAGGTTCAGCGTGCCTGTTTTGATCTTCTTCTGCAGCTGTCGCATCCTCTTCTTTCGATTACTATAAAACAACAGATACACTTCTATTAGGGTTAAGGAGGTTTTATATATGGTACACAAATTCAATAAAAATAGAAAGTGCAATTAGAGAAATAAGGGTCTGTCATTAATAGTTGTCTGTGAACAGTCATTGTTTGAGGAGCTACTATAATTTTTTCACAGTACCTGCTGAAGCTAAGTTCCTTTTTGTAGCACCATAACACCGATGGCCGGGCTTTGACTGTTGCTTTGGACAGCATATGATGCAAAACGACAACCTGGATGTACAGTCCACATATGAGTAAGGCTTAGCAAACGAAGTCATAGTACTACAATATTGTTAAAAACATTTCGGCTTTACCTGATCTCTCCCATGGTCCCCAACTATAACGAACATGGATCGATGGTGTTGCGCGACACCGTTTTCTATCTGGACACGAATGCGATTGTCCACCTTCTTCCGAAAAGTTGCCATTGCTTCCCAACTGCACCCTGTCACCACAAACACTAAGTCAGCATTACATGTAAAATGTATTAATTGAGGTAACACTGTAGTGCGTTTAACACAACAACACATTTTAAATAAAGTTCAAATAAAACTAGGTTTATTTTTATTAGACATACCTCAAATGATTTACCGACTAAAAACAATACGTCGTTGAAGTCTTATTTACAAGTTTTGGTGGTTTAGTATTTGCAGCAGACCATCATGCTCATACATTCACGTGGGAATCCACGGCGGAAGGACCCCGGCGTGATGGACCCCAAAACAGACATATTAGCAGTCCCAAGACAGCGCCTGTTCATAATGACTAAGTAATATATTTAATTTAAAATTTATTATATTTAATTTAAAAATCATGATTGCGGTTGACATGAAATAGAAAGATTGCATCAGATGTAAACCGCAGTTTTTTTTAGTAAGTTGCTATATAGTGCTTTCAGGGTCCGACTAGTCAAATGAGTCAAGACGGCATACTTGTATTATTGTGGGAGTTGTAGTCTTTCTGTAAATAAGTAAACGCGTCATATTTGGACCTTTACGAAATAAAAGGTTTTATATAGATGGGTGCCACGTTGTCCTCAGAGCGTACATGTGTTATATTCATGGTATTATATTTAATTGTTGTATTTGAAATGAACAAAAGTTTAAATGAACAAAAAATATATTTTCGTTAACCTTTATCTCCAGTATCTACATAGTAAGTTTTTGTTCAATAGATCACCAACTGTACCTACGTCAGTAGTAATAGCTTATATAGAAGCAGCATGGAAAGGGAAAGCCAATTACACAGCAGAATATTTTGCCAATAAAACTAAACGGCAGTATTTACAAGATTCTTTAGGTTGATCACGAGGATGCAAAATATATTTACATCCAAACAAAGCCAAATGTCTAACTTGATACATACTTGTATCGAATTAAATAGAGAAAAAATAAATAAATAAACAGCAGTAAAGCATTTAATGCAACATCTTTATTGAAACTCTTGAAGCAATATCACTTTACAAACGGAGACTCAATGTACCAAAAGAAACAATTTTTTTAGAAACATTTTAGAACCAAAATTAGTGTGAACAAAACAGTGGGGCAGGAAGAGAACTCCCAATCTTGGACCATTTGAGGCAGGTACGCAGTTTTTTGTTTTTATTTATTTCCAACAAAACATTAAAATAAATTAAGTCTTTCAAGTTCACAGGTATCTGTTAGAAACACAGGGTACGTTTAAAATCTTGACACTGGGTTTTCAGCTCGCTTTCTGAATCATTGAACCATTTTGTCCATTTTAACATCAGGGTAGATGTTCTCCAATCAATTCCATAAAAGTAAGAGAAGGAGGGGGAGGGGCAGCCAGGACATATCGACTTCAGTATTTCAATGTTCACTGTGGTCCAGATGTAAGCACAGTTTACAAGGCTTAAGATCGCATAGCTGGAGCACTTCCTCGAGGGACCCCTCGAGTCCCTTGGCCAGCACCACGTTTATAGTTCTGTTGGTAACCATCCTGTGGAAAGACAAATAAAAAGGATTTAAGAGAAGCCAAATGACAAATGTCATGCTCAAACAATAATGAGAGAAACTTAGTTTCAAAAGCTGAACTTACCCGCTGATAGCTGCTGTTGGAATAGTCCCTCGGCGTACTGAACTGGGTTTGTCCATATCCAGAGTTTGCAGAGTTGGAGAAGGGTGGGCGATAACCATCATATCCCCCTGAAATAAACAAAACCGCCAATGATTGACCCATCAATGACTTCAATGATCTTCTAAATTAAAAATCACTGTATACGAATACAAACAGTATTGTTTCTTACCTCTGAAACCATTGGATGGTCCTCTGTAGCCATTGATCATACCACGTGAGTTACGAGGACCTCCACGAGAAATCCCTCTGCTGTTGTAGAAGGACTGAGCCTGGCGGCTGAACCCATTGCCCTGGCCACCTGACTGCTGGGACATGGGCTGAGGGCCAGTGGAGTTAGGGAGTGACTGGTCTTGAGAATGGAAGGCACCAACTACTGTTAAGACAGTAAAAACAGCTGGATTTAACAGGTTTCTGTATACATTGTAGTAGTAATAAGTATAATCAAACACTATCAGTGACACCTGATTAAGCATGTATGAATATGCATTTTGAGAGGATAACAAAATTTTGTAATATAATATAATATAATATAATATAATATAATATATGTGACTGGTCTTGAGGATAAATATAAATAAAGAAAAAAATATAAGTCAATAGTTTACAAATGGCATTATGAAGGCCACAGGCAGTTTATATTATTGGCTCATTGCCTCCATGAGAAGTGCTGACTATATACACAAGATGATATTGTGGGTATTAAAGTTTGTAATTTTCCCTCACCAGATTGGAGCTGCTCTGGCGGCATGTCTGTTTGTTCTATGGGGTGCTGTGCCTGGCTATTAAAACCCTGGCTGTAGCTGTTCTGGTATTGGCTGGCCTGCTTCATTGAGTCTATATCATTAGCTGGTGGGACAGGTGCATTAAGGTTGAACACCTGTCAGGAAGAACAGAAAGAGGGTAAGTGAACATGTAATATTAGGCAATATAAAATAGAACACTTAAAAAGTAACACTTCACCCTAATATTAGAACTCTCTTCATGCCATCCCAGATAAAGACTTTCCTTAGAAGATCATAGATAAATTAAAAATAATCCACCTCTGGGGGTACATAAAAAACACAAGTGTGTTGGACCTTAAGTTGATGCTTCAAAACAATAAATAAAACGAACACCATTGTTCATATGATTTAAGTTGCTAAATTAATGAATGAATGTGTAAAGAAAGACATTCTATGATAAACCATTTATACCACCCATCTGTAATAGAAGCTCATGTTTGATGCAACACTCACACAAGAGGTGATACAGAAGAACAGATGGCAGTCAATTGCTAATGTTTATGTCAAGCACAAACTAAAATTTTAGTTTGCCCATAAGTGATTTAGTGCGAGTTTAAACCAAAGGTTTAATTCCAACCCTTCCTTAACACACAAACCATGTCGATTTCAAATAAGCCTGAAGAACCAGATTAGTTGAATCAGGTGTTTAATTAAGCTAAGCTCTGCTGGGACCTCAGCGCTCCGTTCTTCGTACGTCGCCAACTCAGTAAGCTGGATTTAACGGTTGACAATTTCACCTGATCTTGGATCGTTTGGTTCGTTGAAGCTCATCCCGGACTTGCCATAATAGCAACAGGTCCGTTAGCTCGAGACCAGGTTTAATTTCAATAAAACAGGATTAGACTGATTAGATATATACTTAAAATATGTCCCAGCCACTGTCACAATAGTATCCTACCATTCAACGGAAAATTTTATTTGAAATTATTTGAAAATTATAATTTTGTAGTCTATTATTATTTTCTATTCAGTTAATCTGAATTGCTCATTAATTTGAGTGGTGACAGGCAGCTATCATGGGAGTGGCTTGACACAGGAGATGCAGAGAACTCAATCTTTAAGAAACTTGAGTGCCGTCATGTAACAAATCTGTTTCCAAAATAAGATTGCATGAATTGCTAATTACAACTCTGAAATAAAAATGTAAAGTCTGCAGAAATGCTGGAAGTCGCAAATATAAATAATTGTAAATCATGTACATAATAAAACAATAAAAACAGTGCACATTTCATTTATCGGTTTTATAATTTATGTAGTTTTGTTCGCTTGACTGTTTGAAAGACCAGAAGGTTATCCATCTTTTTTTTAACGATATGACAAAATTACATTGCTGTCTTGCCACCAGCCAATCGCTGCATTGATGTTGATGCACATAGGTCCTTTTTCAAGAAACATGAGAACGTGCACTGATTTTAGACAACTGACCTTTCGCTAAGCCCCTCCCTCCTTAGTTACTGTTGCTACGCCTGTCAAGCTTCTGTGCCTGGCACGTCTATTACAGTACGTATGGACCAATGTCAGACATTTCCAAGGAGATACTAGTAACATTTGACGCACAGGAGCGATATCTGAGACAGTAAGACAAAAGGGACTGCTGTATGCATTCGAGTGGCATATCCACGACATAATATGCAACCGATTAGAAAATTATTTCATCGAAATTGAAGAGAAAGCCTATAAAGTTAGGTCTCAGCACAAGTGGCAGCCGCCTCATACACTGACCATTTAAATCGGAAACACAAATGGAGGAATAGCTTTGACAGTCTTGTGGAATAAACAAGACATTAATTTTTTGAGAGTTTAGTTGTGAACGGGGGCCTCCCAAAGGGCTTGATCCATGCCTGGCAGTTCCCCACCCCCCCTTGGGTTTCCAGAAGGAATTTTTTATTTATTTATTTTTTTTAATTCCACCACCCAGTACAGACTTTTAGGATACAGGGTTACAGGGCACTTGCACAACCCTCAGCATATTTCCCTTCGCTTGAAAGCTTGACAGACCTCACACGCCTAGCTAGAGTTGTAAAGCCACAATTGGCCTGTGGCAGTATGGGGTGTGGTTTATCGAAGTGTAAATTTAATCCAGATAGTTAAATCTAATACGCAAATTAATTTGAAGAAGCAAATTAGCCAGAGATCAGTTATTAGAATTAGAAGATCTGTCATCTTTCAAATAATCTCAGATGTAATAAACTACGTATGAAGAACGGGTCCCTGGTTTAGAGTTTAAAATAAGTGTACCTACTGAATTTCTTTTACATATATAAAATTTAGTCACAAGCTGAGGTTGTCCTATTCAACACTGAAGTTAATGTATACCTGCTTTAAATGGACTAAAAATAATTTTTCTAAACGCATTCATCTGAAGTCATTAATTTGGGATGGCATGAGAGTAGATGAGCAAACTTAAATTTTTGAGGAGTGGAATTTCCTTTTAAAGAGAAGTCTTCCTGTTGTTACCAGTTTAAAAAGTTCTTTAGTCAATTTCATTCAGGCATGTTACCGTTTGCATGGACTGGAATGGGGCTGCATTGACATTGATGCCACTGCTGTGCAAGGGTTTGGGTCCGGGCTGGATCACCTGGGTCTGGGAGGCAGGAGGAAGCACCGAAGATGGAGGAGGCTGCTCTGTCAAAGGAATGGAGGCCTAAAGAGGACAAGGAAAATTACTTGAAGGGCATTTTGTGTAGCAAATTTTTGGTTACATCAGAAAGCTCATATTTTAGCTACTTCGTAATAAATAGTTTGGATAACTCATGGAATTCATTAAACAAATGGGCCCTTCACAACTTGCCTGAATAGGATCAATGGAGTCGGTCTGTGGTCGGGGATCAGCTGCATGAGAAGGCTGGTATATTGGAGGTGGTGTGGAGAAGGTTTCTGGTGATGGAGAGACCATGGGGATCTGCAGAAAAAGTCAACTTACCATCATCTTCACACAGATATAAGGTCAATACTCTCATCTTTCTTTTCCAGACAGTTCAGCAAACTCTTTTCTATCCAGAAGAACTTGGCTAGACTCACTTGTGTGGGTTCAGGCTGAACGCCAACGACAGGAGACTGGGTCAGACGAGACTCTGGGTGAGCTGCAGGTTCAGAAACCAAAGCCCAGCAAAGTTAGCTTGATTTAAAATGTTTAACTCATTTCCACCACATGGTCATTCAGTTAGCTGTATATGTACATACCGGGTTGACACACCATTGGTGGCATCTCCATACTAGCGACAGGCTTCATGGGTTGCGCCGATACAATAGCCGGATCAAGAGACTGTCCATCAAAATCAAGCATGGAGTCCTGAGAACAAAAAGAGAATTTAGCATGCATATAAACACAAATAAGACAAGCCTGCCCCCCAAAAAAATAAAAATACCAAAACACACCTGCATGAAGTTGTATGGTCCCTGCATCTGTGCCATGAGATCCTGAACCACCTGCTGTCTAACCACAGGGTCTGAAGGGGGTGTGGGTGTGACTGTGGTCAGAGGATGGGGCTCTGGGGTGACAGGGGTGGGGGCGGTCAGAACCGGCTGCATGGAGTTAACCACCTGTAGATTCAATAGGCTTTAGACACTTAGAATTAAAAAGGCTAAGAACCACTGATGTTCTAATCCATACACAATATATGTGTATAAACAAGGGCAAAGGTAAAGTACATCGTTTGCAATATAGTTTCTAGAGTAGCTTACCTCTGTCTCCGCACTCCATTCCTCTCTTTGTTCCTTATCGCCAGTACTGTATGTGCTCTCCAACACAAACTGCCTATTTACAAACTGGAAAGAAACAGAGGTCCATTAAAATGCAAGATCATACAATTAAAGGGTTCTCACTCACACACAAACAACTTGCATTAAAACGTTTTGCAGCAAAAATAACTGCATTTTACTTTTAAAAATTATTTTTGGCCATCTTAAACACTGGTTTATTTTTGCCAAATCCATGAGAAAGTTGTGAATTTACTATCACTAGTAAAATAATATTCCACTAGTTTTTAATATTTTGAAGTGGAGTTTTTCCACAGATCTCATTTTAATAGCGGTTGACGTTTTCAAAATAGTTGTACCATTTTTTTAACATTATTTAAATATTAGTTTGCAGATCATTATGCTGAACTAAATAAAAGATAGAAATTCTGCCTTGGCGGAATAAAATATCCTCTCATAGTATTTGAATTAAACATTAACTTTTTTTCCCCCTCCATAATATATAAATAAAATGTATACAAATAGTATTTTTTTTACAAATTTTACAAAGTGCATTCAACAAACTTGCCTTACCTCTGTCACCTCAACTGGAATTGGTTCTGTATATGCTTCTGTAATGTCACCCTCTGTTAAGAGACATCAAAGTCATTTTCAGAAACATTGCAGCAGTTTCAGAATGACAGTCACTCGATTGAGCAATGTGAAGAGTTTCACCCGTGTCAGGAGGGTGCTCCTCAGCTTCAGACACTTCCACTAAAGCCGTCTGCTCCTCTTCCTCTGTGCAAACTCCATTCTGATGAGACTGCACTCTGTCAAAGTAGCCGCTCTGTAAAACCCTTTCCAATGTCTCATTCAGTGCTTTATCTGGAAGACAAGCATTTACAATCCTGTTCAAATGTTTAGGATCAGTTCGAGTTGTGTTTTTAATATTATCCTCTTGCTCACCAAGGATGCACTCATTTGATCCAAAATCCAGTAAAAAAACAGCAAGTTAAATATTATAATTTAAAAAGACCTAAAATTTTAATATTTGTAAAGTGTAATTTATTCCCGTGATGGAAAAGTGAACTGAACTATTATTAAATGTTAAAAACAGCCATGTTGCTTAGTGCTTTATTTACTATCAGTTTAGATCACTTTAATGAGTCCAAAGAATAAAAAAAGTGACTTATTACAAATAAACTGGTTAAAAAAATAATAATAAATATATATATATTTTTTTTAAATTTATCTATCTATCTATCTATCTATCTATCTATCTATCTATCTATCTATCTATCTATCTACACTATATTACCAAAAGTATTCGCTCACCTGCCTTTACTCATTCTATGAACTGAAGTGCCATCCCATTCCT
>JAUCNO010000318.1:10640890-10653016 GCA_032353835.1 Enteromius viviparus
TCTATCTATCTATCTATCTATCTATCTATCTATCTATCTATCTATCTATCTATCTATCTCTCTATCTATCTATCTATATCTCTATCTATCTATCTATCTATCTATCTCTATCTATATATCTATGGCTTAAACTACTGTAGAGTACTATCATACTGCCAACCCAGCTGGCGCAAAGCACATAATTATTTATATGCCATGAGCCACATGATCTGACAAGGAATACCAGTGAAGAAGAGCCCTGGAGGCTGGAAGCCTTCTAAGGAAGTGCTACTGTAGGTGATAGATTATTTCTAATAGTTTTAAACTACTAGACTAAACTATTAGAAGTGTTTTAATGTGCCTTTTAACTGGCCAATTTACATGCCATCAAGACTGGTAGGGGTCTCAATCTTGGGCAAAGATTTAAATTAGACCTATGGATTCCCCTCATTGATGAAGGGATCTTTCACATTCAGTGTCCTTGGCTCACACTGTGATACAGAAGACAGGGGACATGGATCATGCCACTCCACCCACTGCTGAATTAGCACATACATCACAGCTGAAAGCTGCAGAACATGCAAGGTGCATCTAGGTCTTGCTTTAGTAAAAATCATGCATCACATGCATGCAGAACAATTTATGAAACAGTCTAAATAATCCCCCTAATTTCTCTTTCCTTTTTTTTTTTTAAGTCATTAATACATTTTTTTTTTTTAAAACAGAAAAAACTGTTTACACATAGATGTCATGAGCTATCGGACCCTAAAAAGAAGATTAAGAAGTCTATTTGACATACATGTTGTTCCTGCTACAGGCTTGTCCTTCCCCTCTAAAAGTTCCCATAAGTGCTGTGATGCTTCTTGATACTGGTCAGTTAACCTGTGTGAGAAAGCATCCCATTATGAATATACAATCAAAAATATAAGCCAACTATTTTATGACACACATGTTATGATTGATATATATGTGACCCTGGACAACAAAACCAGTCGTAAGTGTTAATTTTCCGAAATTAAAGATTTATACATGATCTGAAAGCTGAATAAATAAGCTTACAATTGGTGTATGATTTGGATGGATAGGGCAATATTTGACAGATACAATTATATGAAAATCTGGAATCTGAGGGTACAGAAAAATCTTAATGCTGAGAAAATCGCCTTTAAATTTGTCCAAATTAGATCTTATCAATGCATATTACTAATCAAAAATTAACTTAATATCTTCAAGAAACATGACCTTTACTTACAATGCTAAGGATTTTGGGCAATAAAAAAATTAATAATAATTTTGACCGATACAATGTATTTTTGGCTATTGCTACAAATATACCCCAGCGACTTAAGACTGGGTTTGTGGTTCAGGGTCACATATTATTATTTTATATTCACCCAATCAGCACTCAAGCCATATGGACTACTCTTTTATGTCATCTATGAATTTCTTAACGCATCAAACTTTAAAAATTCACTTTTAAAATGTAGGGATGGAAACCTTTCACGTTTCATTACAAATCGTCATCTGTGTTTCAAAGATAAACTAAAACTCTGTGTCTAAAATGGTTGATGAAGAATAATTACCAATTTTATTTCAAGTTAAGTAACCCTTCCTGGATGCACACTGTCAAACTGGCAATAAAATCATTATAAGTACAGCTACAAAGACGTCGTCAAACTTAACATGCTCTGTCAATGCTGAAACCTCAAGCTGTCTGAAATGTATTCTGTGAGAGGTCCAAATGTATCTAACACTCAATTCAGAGAGATGCATTTGAAAGGATGTAAAAGTATGCATACAGCTTTGTTTTCCTTAGCAAGCAATTTTGAAATGTAGAAAAGTAGTGTGGTTTGGGATGACAGCGTCTACATCACCTGATGTTTTGGTCACGTTCAGGCCCCACGAGCTTGTAAAACTCATCCAGGGAAGTAAGGTCAGTCTCAGTAAGCAGCGAAGGTCCCCCGGCTCCTTGAAGTAACTCTTGCCGCACACTTTCATCCCCAAGTCGGTCGAGAAGGAATTGCAGCTCCAGAACCTGTTTCAGCCTTTTCTGTTCCACCTCTTCACGCTGGAGTTGCTCACGACGTGCTGCTTTCTTAACACTCTTCTGGATCTATACAATGCAATAGATGAGGGGATACAAACATTCTTTAGTATAACCTTCCAGAGAAGTTTGCTAGTAGATCTACACACATTATAAAAAAAGCATCTGTTCGTCTAGATTATGGAAGAGAGCAAATTAAATTTTCATGTACTCACTTCTTGACCCAATGCCAAAAAGCTCTTGTGGAGCTCCCGTGCAAACTCAAGGTTATGGATTACCTCCTGGAACTTAGACAAGGCTTCCTAGATTGATTTAGAAAATAGATTTCAGGAATTTGAAACACACTTAACAGGCAACAAAAACATGGAGTGTTGTTTACTCACCAGCTGGTCCTGGTTGAGACGTTCCCCTTTGACGTTTCTGGCCTGATAATCATCAAGCTTGCTCTGCAAGATGACAAGGAACAAAAAATAGAAATAAATTAAACGAATAAATAAATGTAAATAATTTGTCAATCACAAGAACATTCGACACAGATAAAGCATATAACCAGGCCATTCCAAAATAATCTTTCCCAGTCATTTGTTTGCAAGAATACAATAGATTATAACATCTTCTGGGGTAAGTAAGGTTTTAGGCTTTGGAAAAGTCTGCCTTCAGCGTCACACGACAATTCAGAAACAATTGTAAAATCAGGATGTTCTCAATATTTCTTTAGAAAACTCTTATTGATTTTTTTAATAAAAAGAATTACCTATTTATTTTTGGTAATGTTTTTCAATGACTTGGTGTTACACATGCCTTGCTGAACTTAAACAAAAACCTTTGAAAAACATTGTATATTATAATGATAATAATAATAATAATAATATTTCGCAATCAAAATGGATCAAGAACGAGGACTTTGTTCCAGAAAGCTCCAGCATGCGGTTGAGTTATGTGGAGATTATCCTATTTCACAGTTGGTGAGAGATGGAGCAAGTTGACAAATAAATGGCCATTTTTATTTATTTTAACTTTTTGTAAGTCACAATGCCATAACTGTTCTCTTAAAAAAAAAAAAAAAATTAAATCCCTAAATGAATTTACAGTCGCTAATAACGATAAAAAACAAAAGTCATGCCTGTCATTCAGCGGTTAACGATTTTGAAAAACATGAGGGAGGGGGGTCGTTGCCCAAGTGAATTATCCAATTAACGGAATATATCCCTAAATCTTCGACACACAATTATTAAGCCGATAAGTAACAAAAGCAATGCGTTACACTTTCACCAAGGTAAGTCTCTTCTGCGGAGCTAAGGAACATCCAAATGCGCTTACCGTGTTTCCTGAGGACACATCTGCCTCTGATACATTTACCTCGGCAAGACAGGTTTAAGACGATCCAAAATATTAACTCCACATCTACGCATTTTTGCGTCGACAGTTTCCCCATTTTTAGCAAGCTAGACCTGTTTCAGGACGCCATGTTAGCTTTATCTACATGTGCGCGCGAAACAAACAGTGATCTTACAAACTGGCAAAAATGTCCAGAAACAACTTTGCGTCATATCGCGGCTTACAAAGAGAAGGTAAACAAGTCATTTTGTATTGCATTGGTATAAGTGGAATAACATCAAAAGTTGACCAGCTAGCATGCGCTGAAAGTACAAACGCTAGCCGGTTAGCATGTGAGGTTGATGATACAAAGAGCAGTTAAAGGGACACAACTACATGAACTTACACGAGACTTGAATGAACATTTAAGACGTTGGTTTATACACCGTGACATAAAAAGCATATAAGTTAGACAGATCAATGGTAACATAAACGTTTAATAGGCCTGGTTAACCGCTTTAGACAAGGTTTAGACATTCGATATACGTTCTTGACATGCAAATATAAACCCATTATTGTCCATTTACCAACAAGTCACACCATTAAGAGCCAAGAATGAAGCGTGTTTACTTACATAGTAATGTAAAGAAACATTATCAAATAATGTGAAATAAAGTGATATGGGTGAGGGGAATCAACTAGTTTATTCACCTATTTGTGTGTTATTATTTATGCTTAAATTGACGTGTTAAATAGAGAAACCAGTACCTTTTTCTTCTCCATATTGCGCACTTTCTTTTCAAGAACCACCAGCACCTGCTTTAGGGCCTCTGACTGGGTTCCTATCAGCTGGTTGCTGGCTGTGATTTGGTTCATTGATCCGGGAGCAGATCCCAAGTCTGGGCTTGCAGACTTCACAGTCCTGGTGCCATTTGTTGCCGAGGGCATCTGATCAAGGATAAGTTTTAATATTGGAATAGAACAGAAAAATGAAGAAATAAACTACTGAAATGCTGAAAACAGCCGATTGAATCACAGTAAGATGATCGTAAATTAAAGCGCAAGTTGCTGAGATCGATGATGGTTTCATTTTCATATCTACCAATCTCCTGGTCGACCAAATCTTTAAGATTTGATACCAAGATATGAGTCATACATGTTCAAAATAATAAAGTAATCAAGTGATTCTATTACATAATGAATTGATACAGACAAGATTTTGTCTGATAGTAGCAAATATTCAGCTGGACGCGACAGGGAAGTACTTTTATGAATAAAATCATATCCAAGTGTATTTGTTTAAATCCAAACTATTTTCTACAAAATTCTACATGTGTCACAAACGCTAGAAGTTGACAGCAAAAAATCCAAAACACTGTCGTAGCAACCCATTGTCCACATTTTAGACTGAAACGGTGTTCAGATCTAGACTGTATAATTTGAATGTCTGTAACTTGGGTTCAGATATGTGCTCACCTTTATGCGCAATATGTCCACAAGGGAGAAAAGTAATCTTTTGAAGGCAAATAAGCCGAAGCGTGGATTGTGTTGCTTTTAATTTATCTTCCAATTTACTATGGGATCCGCCCCGCCGGCCTCACCGACAACTGAGAGCGAGTGAAAGACGAGGAAAAGGTTTATAATGAGGAAGGGCCCCGTTTAAAGGCGACCAGGATTATGCCTGTGCATTACTCACATTTATATGCAGGTTATTATTCTGTATACTTCTTGTCTTATGAATATTCAACTAAAATTGAGGATAACTAGTGAAACTCGTAGGAAAGAGTAACTAAGCTTGCAGAAAATTCTAAGATTTTATTCAGTTGCAAAGCAGGCATGCAACGACTTCCTCATTTGGATTTGTCACTGAGCGCGTGCGAAAACTAACAGGCTGATTTAATATAAACACGAAGATAAAGGAAAAGGGATTGCAATTTTGGTGGGGGGGACTGTGTTTATTTTATTTCGTTGATAAGGCTTTCTTTTTTTCAATGGGATGCCAAATTACGATTATATCATGCTAAGCATGCATTGAACTTCCCCGATTCGCCAATTCATAACTTTATTATTCATTTTATACATCATGTATTTATTTTTAGGTTAAATATAAGGCATCTCATTTTTAAACGAGCTAACAAGTCCTTACATTACATCGTTACTTAATGTAGTTATTTAATGTAATTCTAACTATGATCCAACAGATGGCACTAGATAGATGGAAGTGAATGAATGCATTTAACTCGAACTTTCTTTCCATCTACCGCCTTCTTAAAAGAGAAATCATAGAAATAAAAATGAAAAATAAATAAATAAAATATGTATAAGCAAAAACTAAACGTATATGCAATAAATTATAAAAAAATTGCTAATTAGTGTTTAATTATTCACATTTTCTAATTTTATTAGTTTTCTTTAGTACATTATGTAAGCCTATTTATTTGTGCTAACTAAATTCTGTTCTCTTGCATATCTTTTCAAGCTTATGAAGCTTTTATACCTTGCAAGAGGTATTTAGATTTCAAAAAAGTTGTTAATATGAAAATAAAGCTTCTTTTTGCTTTCTTCTTCTGTAAAACCCATAGACTATTCAAAAACCATGTGAATCCAGCTGCATGAGGTTTTGTTTGGCAAATACAGGAAGCAGTTAACATGGTTGCTCTGCTCTTTGATAGCACTGTTCTATTGAAAGGGTGTTTTCTTTCAGGAATAATACTGATTAGAGAAAGATCTCATGGGAGAGTGAAGCTCTCTTTCATTGAGTGACTCATTTCCGCTCTCTATTGTGTTTAGTAACAGCAGCAGCAGTCCTCAACTTAAACATTTCAAGTCCATTAATATATCTATCAGCGTCACAAACAAATAGGTATCTACTGATCACTGGTCATTTGAAGTTTACAATCAACAAACTACAAATAATAGTGTTCGCTCAAGCTTCTCAAAAATGAACCAACAAAGATGAGATTAGGCAGGAAGCATAGCCTGGCTATTGCTGTTTCAGAGTATATGCTATCAGAGAGTCAACAACACATCCAGGCTCTCTCTTTACAGGAAATACGCCTTACTGTGATTACTCGGCCTGTAATGGATCTCTTCTCCAGTAAGCTTAAGGCAGCCTGGGCTGTAGTTATTACAGGAGGATGTGTTTCAGTTTTTTGTTATGTAGAGAAGGCATGTTCCATGACAAATGATCAGTCAATCCAATGGCATTTCCTATTAGGGCTGACCACCCCCATATCACATATGAAATTTTACACCAACATGCTGCTTTGATGCCAGTGAAAAATACAAGTAGGCCATTAGATTACATGCAATAAAACATACCGTTTGGTGAAAATTGGCTAATATGAAAAACAAACATGAAAAATAGAGATTAAAATTAATGACAGACAGTGCACGATAAATATAGTTATTGGCTATCAAAGTCGGCTCACATTCACCTAAACGAGTCGTCAGCAATTAGAATCTTTCTCTGTTACGGATTCACGCCACATAAGTAACATATTTGCGTGATGTTCGCCCACGTTCTACATCGAGAACAACTGCCCACTCACAAACAGTACAATGTGGATTACATCATGTGAAGAAGACGCTGTATCCTGTGAGAGTAAATTTGTTTCATATGCCCTTGCGAAAGATGAATCATTGTTTACATGGACCGGCTTGCTCCTCTGAACGTCTACCTGTAAGTATGATTAATAATTGATGATTTTATTTTCCAGCGATCCTTCAAAATACGTATTTGTGTACGTGATGTTGTGTAACAACCCTGTCTTGGTAACCAGCTAACTTGCGTTTCTGTTCTGTTGTTCAGCTGTGGGTCTAATGTAGTCTAAACATTGTGATTGATGCAGCTTGACTGTCTGTCTGTCTCTCGATGTTTAACGCAGTGTACAATGCTGAAGTTCACAACGTAGAACTGTGCCTGATTCGCTTACAAAAACAAAATGCGAGCACTTTCCACGGTAGTCCGTGTTAACTACAGTAGTTGAGGTATTCTCTCAGAAAGCACCTCTAGTGATGTCACAAAGTGTAGTTTTGGTACAAGCTCTGTGGAGCGCTGTAGCGGTAGACCAATCATAAAGGACTGCGCCATCTGACCAATCACAGCAGTGAGGGCTCACGGGAAGGAGGAGTTTAGACAGACCGAGTCTTCGAACTGCTTAACAGGAGTCGTTTACGAATCATTTAGAAACGGGGTAAAATTAAATCTATTTTTGGAGAAAATAAAAAGTGTTTTTAGTTAAGTGAACTTGCATACATATAAACTTGTTTTAAGAGACTTATAAAGCAATATTAGCAACCTTTAAAATGGCATAATAGGGGCACTTTAAGCTTCTGTTAAATTTATTTTGGTTCCATGGTTAAATGTATTTTAGTTTCTACAGAAACTATAGTAGAATTCAGTTTTTCTGAAATGTATTACTTGGATAAGGAATCATTTTACTTTGCGCAATATTTTGTCTTATGTCAGTATTGCATACCGGACACACAGCATTGTTAGAAAGGTAACGTTTCTACAGAGATGTTGCAAGCCATATTGATATGTTTACTACATCCCTAACCATTTATAAAGGAAACCCACCCGAGTTAAGAAAGCTTTTCCTGCCAAGTAGATGAGTTGACAGTCAGTGGTTTCCGAGGCACTGTCTCTAAAGCCCTTCTTCTATCAAGGGGGGGCATCTGGAGTTATCCAACCAATCAGAGTCCAGCAGGGTGATCAAGTGAAACGAGTAGGAAGTCAGCATGGCTTATACCACCCCCTGCCAAGGTTCATCTGTGCTCATTTCCTGTACATCCTTTGGGTTTGCTGTGTCCAATCCACAGGAAACGGTGGACGCCTTATGCACACAGTTTAACAACTATTAAAAACTAACTGTCAACGCAAACAAGTAAATGTTTTAGTTATTATAACATTTTCATTCTCAGAAATCAGTTTTGTTAAGGACTGGACATGATAATTGTATATGTAGAACACACACACAGACAAGCACACATTAAAGATTTTAAAATGTTTTTGAAAAAAGTCTCTTGTGCTTGCAGTTTTTTATTTATTTATTTTATATATAGTACGCTATTTCTATAATATTGTGAAATATTACTAAAGTTTAAAATTAATGTGGTTTTTTTTTTGGTAATTTATTTCTGTAATTATTATTACCCATAATTTTCGGTGTCTTTAGTGTTAGATTCTCAAGAAATTATTCTAATTCCTATTTTGGCTCTCAATTATGAATGATTTTTAGTTGTTCTTAATATTATCAATCCTGAAATTTTTTTTTGCTGTTTATTTTTTTGGAAAGTGTGATTCATTTTTTTATTTGGGATTCTTTGATAAATATAAAATTCAACAAAGGACATTGATTTAAAACAGAAACCTTTTGTAACATTATATATGTCTTGACTGCCACATTTGACCAATTTGATGTATCCTCACTAAATAAAATATATCAATATATATTTTTTTCTTCTTCTATTTATTTAAAATATTTTGAATAGCTGTGCATCGTGGTAGGCACACACACACACACACACACATATTTAGCTAATTAATTGTAATAAAACTTTACATTTGTTAGAATGAAATTTTGTTTTTAAAGTAATAAGTCTGAAAATTATAGCTGAAGGCGATCATTGACCTCACATGGTTAAGGCCAGATTGGCACAGGCAACATTTGGCTGAGATGATGTTTGGGACCCATTGAGTGTCCCAACAGTTTTGTGCGGGGTGTTTTATCTCCTGGCCCAGTAATGCTGCTGACACTACCCGAGCTCCTCTGGCAGGAGATAAGAGGAGTTTTCCCTAACGACATAGAGATGACTGTAAGGAGATAGATCAGCAGAAAATGTCTCAAAAGAGCCTTTTACTGTGTGATTTGCAATTAGAACGTGTTTTCATATGATTATGCCTTAAACAAAATATAAACATTGTAAATTAGGGCACAGGTTTTTGATCTTCTAGATTACACAGATCCCCATGATTATGCATGCGAAGCCCCCATCATAAAATTTAATACAATTATTATTATTTTTATGAAGGCTCAATTTAGACTGTAGAAAGTAAATATTATAAGTGACCCTGGACAACAAATCCAGTTTTAAGTAGCAATAGCCAAAAATACATATACCCCCAGTGGCACAGACAAGGCTTAAGCTAGTCCCAGACTAAATTGCATGTTTGAGCTGTCTCAGATGAAGATATCTTGCTCTGAAATTTCTTAAAAACATGTCAGTGTCATTTTTCTGTGTTAAGATGCACACCTGTAATATTTTCTTATAAGGCATTTTTGTAAAAGTTGCTTAGTTATCTTAATTTTACTAATGCCTAGTCCTCGCTTAAGCTAAGGCCCATTTGTGAAACCGGGCCATAATGAGCCATAAGTAGTCTACGGACAGTTAACTAACAGGATGAATTGTCCATTCCAATTTTTTCTTAAATGGAAATCTTTTGATCTTTTGTAGCATTATAAATGTTTTACCTGTTACTTTTGATCAGTTCGATCTTTTCTTGCGGAATAACAATAAATTATTAAAAAATAAATAAATAACAATCTCTTTGATGAAATTCATTGACTTTATTTGACCACCCTTTTTACTTGAAAAATTCAAGGTTAACTGGTCATTTGTTTCTTTAGTCATTTTGTTATCATTACAAAAAAATTAAAAAAACAAAAAAATGCAATAAAAGGAAATGTTTTTCAGTGATCTTCCCACAGTTAAGGAGGTTTGTAAAGCATGGCCTTTTGTGTTTGATTGCTTTAATTTACATAAAACAAACACAACATGCTGTACTTTGGTGATGCCAGAACAAAAGAGCAGGATACTGTAAGACCTTTTATAACAAGCAGTTATATAGAAACCAAGGTGATTAAAGCAATGTAATTTCAAGTTGAAACAATACTGAAGTCTTTTTTAGTTTCACAGAGCTCAGTGCAAACTAGTCTCATTACTGTGTTTTACATTTTCTTAATGTAACAGTTCCTTTTTTTTTAAACCATGGTGATACTGTACATTAAGGGGCAAGACCTATTTTGGCCACTTATCCAGGGCTTAGACAAAAAAATTAATGAGTTTCCATTGTTGTCTTGAGAGGTAATCTTAGTGTAATTACTAAAAAAGAATGGCCCTGAACCTGCTGTTCCTTGTATGTACAGTAGAAGCTCTAACAAACGACTTAGCTATTTTTTGTAAAGCATGTAACTAGCAGGCTGTGCACACCTCGAACTTGAATTGCAAAGACATAACGTTCTGAGAAAAAAAGGTTTTTGTGAGTATTCCATGGAATTCCAATTAAAAAGAAGGGCAATGAGACTTCAAAACCAACACAGCCTCACTCCAACTCGTCACATTTTGACGGATGGTCAGGAACCTTCTGTGGCATTTTTTCGATACTCAAGGTACCCCTTTTCAGGCACATTTCTAAGTGAGGGGTCCTCTGTTGTTTTCAGTTGTTTGGCTTAAAGTCATGGTTTGCATGCATTTATAAATGTATTATATAATTTTTATTAGGTTGATTGGAGCACCAAACCCCACTCCTACCTCAAACCTACCCACCTCTGAACAATATAAACACACACACATGCAGTTACTGTACAGGTATTTATTGCACAAACTAATTATAACAAAGCAGAGTAAATACATTACAAACAAGTCATATCACATTTCAAGCATGACGCAGTGGATCACGAGATACACAAAAGCCAATAGTATTTCACAACAGCAAGGCGCATTCGATCACGAGACGCGCAAGAGCCAATGACAGCCAACATGACGTAAGGAAGCGCATTTTTTGAAATCACTCACAGACAGGAATTACACTCTCATAAATCAATCAGTTTGAATCAAAAGACTTGGAATATGAATGTATTTAAAAATAAATGATGATGGCGGTTGTATCTTCATGCTTTATTTTGTGTTTTATTCACAGATGGTAAGTTTAGGAGCAGGGTTTGGTTTACCTGCTCATAAATGTGTAAATAATATCATTTAAAATAACAGTTTGGACTGTTTGCATTGAAAAATCACACCCCTACATATGCAATAATGCTTATGTTTTTACCCAATATATCTTTTAATTATGACGATAAAAATATATATATATATTGCACCAGCATATTAACGCTAAGAGTTTCCTATTTAAAAGAGGACAGAGGACGAATGTTGAAATGTGCCTGAAAAGGTGTACCTTAAGTATTGAAAAACAACGTAAAAGGGTCCTGACCAAGCATCAAAATGTGACTAGTTGGAGTGAGACTGTGTTTCCAAAACAGAAAAATATCATATGACTAAATCATGTGGTACAAAAAGAATATAATATAGCATTATAATAGTTAAGCATATAACATGAGCAAGAGTCAAAGCAGAATCAATGCAGCTGCATGTCTATCAGACCTACCATGAGCTTCAAAGTTGGTAATTGATGATGTTACCTGATGAATAGAAGCTTCCCTGATTTTCTTTTTGCTTTAGATCAAAGTATGGGTTATGATCTTTAAGCTGGTTGATTTTCTATCTTCTGTGAAAAACAGAAAGCATTAAATGGGCTACCAAAAAGGTTAGAGTTTAGAGTTTAGCTACTATACATTCCTCAAATGTGTAACGCCTTGTGTCATTCACACACATGAAAATATCACAACATTACCAATGTTTGACAAAATACTTTGAACTAAAGTAAAAAGGGGCCTAAAGATTTTTCTTTCTCATGAGTGTGTGATTTCAACCCAGTCTCATACAAAAACGTACCCTGACTACGTTGGTCCAAAGTGCAAAACGTAGCGGTGTTACAATAA
>JAUCNO010000318.1:10653116-10664495 GCA_032353835.1 Enteromius viviparus
ATGTCAGTGTCATTGTTCTGTGTTAAGATGCACACCTGTAATATTTTCTTATAAAGCATTTTTGTAAAAGTTGCTTACTTATCTTAATTTTACTAATGCCTATAGTACTGGCTTAAGCTAAGGCCCATTTGTGAAACCAGCCTTTATGGGTCAAAATTATCAAATTTCTTTTATGCCATAAATCTGTATATATTAAGTAAAGATATTTCCTACTGTTAATATATCAAAACGTATTTTTGATTAATAATATGCATTGCTAAGCACTTAATTTTGACAGATTTTCAAATTGTTGTATCTCAGCAAAATAAGGCCCTATCCTGGAAAGATTATCTGCAGCCAGACAATGTATAAAGCCTAATTTCAAATAATTGAACCTTATGACTGGATTTGGGGCACATGGTCAAATGGGTCAAATATTATATGAAAAATATATAGATTGCAAAAAAATTTTAATCTAATTTAGTTTTATTATATTTTTATAATTAATTCATAATGCAGTTTGTTATTATTAAATCCATTTAACAAATGTTCATTTATTTTATTAGTTTGTTTTAATTTTATTTGTTATAGGGTTTCATACTCAAAATCTTTTGAAGTTCTACGTCACTATAGCCCAGGACAAAAACATGTTTTTATTTAACTATAAACTTTTACAAAATTGTATTTGATCAAATATATAAAATAAATTATTGAATTTATTACAAAGCCATATAACAAATTAGTTGCACAAATAATATAAATTATTATAAAAAACAGAATACCTCTAAATAACCTAATTGCTGACTGGCTTCAACCCATGAGCCCAGGTCCCTCTTGCAGTGTTGCCACTGTGTCCTTGGATTTCCCTGTGCTTTTATAAACATTCACGCACTGTTAATTATATGTGTTTGTAGCTTTTTCCTCAATCTCTTTCATGTTTGGATGACAGGTATTCGATAAGGAGCCTTTCTGTTTGAGCTCGTGACCCCTCCAGTCACGAGCCGACGGCTTTATAATTGACTGGTGACTAGCGGCATGTAGGAGCGCTATTTCCTCTCATTGTCGAGCGGTCGTGAGCAGGAAGTCGGAAAAGAAAGCAGAAACTGAGGGGGCAGGGCCATTTAAAAATACCTGCTACCCTACAATAACGGGACCACAGACAGCAGCCCTACGGGACAGTGCTGTAGACACTCGCAGCACAAAATGCAGCACAGAGGAGAAACCACGCTTGACGCAAACGCAGTCGTGCTGGAGTAACTAAACAACGCGGCTGGGGGACATCTGTCTGTCACCACGTATTACTCACAGAGGCTTGGATGAGGATTGAATGCGGGGAGACAGAAACTGAATGCAAAGAAGCTACGTTAGGTGCACTTGGGATTCAGCGTGCATAATGTGTGCTGTAGGTTGAAGAAGGCAGCAAAGCAGGTGCATCTTTGAAGGCAGTTCATTCAGCAGGACGTTGATGGTTTTTCAGCACCGCAGACGGCGAGTGTGGGACATACCTGGAAGTGCGCAAATCAAATTATTATTCCTGAACAATATTTAATATGGCATCTACAATTGAACGAAAAACACTGGAAACGAATGAGTAAGTAAGACCTTTTTTATTTGTAATTGTTGACAGCAAGTACAACCACAATAGTGCAATAGCCTATTTTTGTAGCCTATTGGATCATACAACAGTGTGTGCGCTTAGTTTAATAAATATAAGTCACAGTACAATATCACATTTCGACTCATTTAAAGTCGCAGTAACTGGTATGACGCGTTTTCAGGAACTGAGCGCAGGAAAGATACTATCAACGAAATAATAATTTGCGAAATAATTCAATAAATAAATATCAAGTCAACGTTATCAAGTTAAGTAAGGCTGTGTTTTAAAGCTCCACAGTTGTAGCTGATATAGGAAACTTTTTTTTTTTTTTTTTTTTTTTTAAGATTCTAAGGAAAGTTGCAATAAAGTAACATAATTTTGTATACTGTTGCCCATTTTTATTGGGGGTAAAGAAATGACATTTCAAGAAAATTTTTGTCTTGTTACATGTACATATGCTTATGATTATTTACAAGACTAATAATCTTAGGCTACATTCATAGACACGTTAAATATTATATGTAGCCTACTAAATATGGCAATTCTATCTGAAATGTTTTACATGCTATTAAAGTGACACAGACTTTTTCAGAGTGGATTAAACAGCTCTGATCATGTGACTATGTAAAAAAATGTGAATTCAAAACAGTCAGACTTGCTTATATGTAACAATGCTGTAAAATAAATTAAATAAAATAAATAGTCACAAATTGCCAGTGCGAAAAAATGGTCTGAGTATGTGTGCGCAGCGACCCAAATCGCCTAATTTGCCTACTGCACTTTACATGTTCTCCCTTGGGGCCATGTGGCAGTAGTTACAGCTTAAGAGCATAAAATGTAGGTTCTTCTAAAAAAAAAAATAGTGTGTATCGCATCTTATTGCCAATTTTATCCGTATGGAACGCACGTAACCAAGAAAGTGTCAATAAAACACGCACTATTGCCATCTGGCGTTCGTAATGGCCTATCGCATATTTGAATGTAAACGCTAATCCACAGGGAGCCAGTCGACGAGGTGCTTCAGATGCCGCCGTCGCTGCTGACCTGCGGCGGCTGTCAGCAGAGCATCGGGGACCGGTTCTTCCTCAAGGCCATAGAGCAGTACTGGCACGAAGACTGCCTGAGCTGTGACCTCTGCGGCTGCCGCTTAGGGGAGGTGGGCCGCAGGCTCTACTACAAACTTGGCAGGAAGCTGTGCAGAAGAGACTACCTGAGGTAAGACTGGCAGGCCTGAATTGAACTTTCATTCATTATTAACGCTGTGAAGCCTAAAATTTGTAATAAGAATATAAAAAAATAAAATGGAACCGTTTATAAACCCTTTTTATAAAACAATTTGTGTTTCAATGTGTTTTCTAAGCAGGCGACCACTGTATGCTTTTATGGCTCATATAGTATGATATTGTGATCTACAGCCTATTGTAGGAGCAGAAGCAAATGTAATTTAAAAACAAGGCCATAATAAAGAAATTCTGATAGCCTGCCATGATAATCAGTGAGATCTTTAGTATAGCAGACATCTTACATTAACTGCAAACAATTTTATTGTGGAAGGGAAATATAATACAGTGCTATACAGTAATGACTGAGATATTAGTACTCTGATTTGTGGCTAACGACCAAAAAAAAGTATTTTTCTTTTTAAATTTAGGATTTATGCTTCTGAGTAAATAAGTGTTTCGTTGATGTAAGGTTTGTTAGGGTAGGACAATATTTGATTGCATTTTTGGGAAATTTGGAATATGAGGATGCAAAAAATCTACATGAAATCTAACCCTAATATCAATCAAAAATTACATTTTGATAATTTTATGGTAGGAATTGACAAAGTATCTACATAAGCTGTTTCAGTCAAGTAAGGTTTCAACCTGAAATACTGCTAAGGTACACTAAATACTGTAACAGAAATGTATTCTTATGTTTACTTTATAAAATCTGTAAAGATATCACAGCAAAAAGACAAGATAACCACAACCGGAAGAAGAGGCGTGTTTAGAATGATAATAAAAAAGGCAACATGTTTGCTAAAAAGTCATGTAATAGCCAAATTTTTAGGTTTTAGAAATGAATCATAATTAATGATAATTCATAATTCAAATCATCATTGAAAGGACAAACATGGACTGCATGTATCTGCATTGCCTCACATTAAAACAAAAAAATAAAATATTATTGTGATGCATCTATTGACTTTTTTTATTACTATAAAATAAAATAAAATATTAAAACCAGGTGGTTGTCTTATCAAAACCTCTTTCAAGTGCAAATATATTTATGTCTCCTTTTCTGCAGACTGTTTGGTCAGGACGGTCTCTGTGCTTCCTGTGAAAAGAGGATCCGGGCTTTTGAAATGACCATGCGTGTCCGTGACAAAGTCTATCACCTCGAGTGCTTCAAATGCGCTGCCTGTCAGAAACACTTCTGCGTTGGAGACCGCTACCTGCTCATCAATTCGGACATTGTGTGTGAGCAGGACATTTTTGAGTGGACCAAAATGAATGGCAGCATAGTATAGTGTTCTGCTAAAGTCCTAAACGAAAGGCAATATTCTGTCAACATTTGCAACAAACCCTTTAATGAAAACAAAAGAATAATTATAATTATACTTCTGGCTCCAGGAGCCACCGCCATGGACATGTTATAGACTTTCATCTCTTATATTTGAGAAAAATTGCCACCAGCAACACACACTTGTTTTTCTATTGGTGTATTTTTAACAGCAACAATACAGTTTGTAATGCATTGCAATAAAAGCTGATTCCCTTTGCTACTTTCACAGAAAGTTCGATTTGGACTATAGTGTTATTTGTTTTGAAGTAACACAATGTGAAAACTTTCTTAGAGCCCGAATAAAGAAAATGACTTGTATACTCTTGTATACTTCTTCCTCACAGGAGAGAGACTCGCTTACTATAACAACAAGACAGAAATAAATTAGTTATAGCAAATACAGTAACACTTTAGAATAGAGAACACAAGAGTTTCTTCTTAATAAACTTCTAATTTTTTGCTTATTAATAATTAGTACAGTACTTGTTAAGTTTAGGCACGGGATAGTTAAGGGACATGAAATATGGTCATGCTGAATAAGGCATTAATATGTGCCTAAGATCAAGCAGCCAATATACTAATAATGTGAGAATGAGAATTAATGAGAATTTGCTAAAATAAAGTGTTCTAATAAATGCTATTTTAATACATGCTTCACACAATAATGTACAGTAGTGTGCAAAAGCATGGGGATATTTTTTTCCATTTATGTGAAAGAAAATTATTTTTATTTGATTACAAATTATTTAAAAAAAAAAATTCAAATTTGTTTTAAAATGGTCAATTATTTCTGATGCCAAACCAGAATCAGTAGCCGTTAATCCAGTCTTCAGTGTCACATGATCTTTCAGAAATCATTCTAATAGGCTGATTTTTTTGTTATTTTAATTTTTTTTGGACTACCATGATAATTTATTTTTTAATGATTTTTTGATTAATTTAATGTTCAGCAAAAAAATATTTGTTATATATATATATGTAATGATATAAAACTCTTTACTTTCACTTTTGATTAGTGTAGTGCCCCGTATTCATTTCTTTAAACGTTTTTAAACAATAATCTGTATCAAAATAAAATTAGGTGTAGTTATTTCATATAATTTCTGAGAAAAATGCTTAGGTTATGCAGCTCACTTAAGTAAACGCCACTGTCATATACACTAGCAGCCCTACAAACTGAGAAATGAGAACAGCTGTCAGATACAGCCTGATTAATGTCTGATGCTATAGAGGAAAAAGTTCTCATATATCCAGCTATGTAGCTTACTTTAAAACACTTGAAGGATACAGTGACAAATCCATAAACAAAATAAAGCAACTCACATATAATGTATGCCATATTGTGCTTTATACCCTTTTGGGGGTTCACAGTGCTCATTCAGTGAAAGCCACAGGTTCTAAACAGAGCTAGAATGCTCTTATGTGTTTTCCATCCCACTGCCCAGCTTTGAAGGAGTTCTGAGCTTTTCCAGGAGTGTTTTGATTAGTGTTGAGACAGAAGTGAATGCTACTAACCTGGTCTGGATGGATCGACCGCATTCACGCCACACAGTCACAGACATTTTTTACAGTTAGTTGCTGCCTCTATAGGGAATTCATGATTCAATACAGGCAACCCGGCTGCCCCGAAGGGAAATTGTGAGGAAAAATTTGAGAAAAGTGGCGCTATTGATCAGTGGCATTGGTGTTCTCGCTTTAAACAGAGGGGGGCGCCAGATATCCAAACAAATGTTCAGTTTCAAAAACAGACGCCGTGTGAACTACTGACATGCAAATGTATTGCATGTATGATTCGCTTAAAATGTAAGCATCTGAGTTTACTAGAAAGTACATACATTTTGATATAATAACTGAAGATGGAATTAAAAACATTGTTATTTTAGGAAACTTTTATATTCATAAATGTTTTTATTGTTTTCTCTTTTGTTAAAATAATTCAGAAGATTCTGCAAATCTTTGAGTTTTACTAAATTAAAAAGAGAAAGAAGAATGTTTAGTTTATTCATGAAATATACTGTAATATCAAGACGTTTTACGATTTGAAGAATACAAGCTTCCAAATGTGAAGCTTTTGTTTTGTGTGCGTTTGCAAATTTTCATATTGCATTTGTTGCCTTTTTGATTTCATAAATAAAAACACATTACGTATTTTATTCTTTATATGTTCATTTGTTTGTTATTTAATTTTTATCTACTTTGATTACATCTTTAGGTCCATGTATCCTGCAGTATTTTACATAAATATCTATCTGGATATACAGTAAGTTTACATTTTTAAAAAGGTGTATATAAGCAGTATTGGGGCTTGTTTGTCACACGTTTCTCAGGCTGTTTTGTTTTTTTGATTAAAGTCCATTTCTGTAGAGACAGAATGGCTCACCCAAACATGAAAATTTGCATTAAGCTTACACAACCCTCAGGCCAGCCAAGATACGTTTATTTTTTCCCTGGAAAAATGTCACTTGCTCTGTAACGGCTTCTCAGTAAATAGGTGCAGTTTTCACTTTACAAGACATGAATGATTATCTGTGGATCATTGCAGTAAGACCCACTGGTGAGTAAGTGATGCAATTCTAAATTATTCTAAACTTATTCACTCTTCCGATGACGTAAAGGTAAGTACATTTTCAGCAAATGTTAATTTTTGTGTGAACTATTTACTTTAAGGTATTCATATTATTTCCCAGAAAAAAAGCTTTAGTTCTGAACATACATACCTGATCTTTTGTATAATGTTTGGAATTAGATATGACTGTGAGAACCAACCCTATTCTGTCATTTATCTGTACTGTTGTGGGACATAAACCATGAATGAGCCTTTTTTTAATGGCATTCTTGATTACTGTTATTGTTCAATTTGTCCTAAATGTTTTAAATCACCTCTTTTTCCCCCCTCATTTACGTTTTAAGTCACCCGAGCTCAATATCTGCTTGGCAGAGTGTCCAGACTTACAAAAAGCATTATTATAGATCCAAAAATCATGTAACAATTACAAAGCAAAATAGTCTTTATTACACTAAACCTTCATCAAGATGTCCGTAGAAAAGCCTACTTTCCGATATAGAGCAAGAAAATATTAGAAGAGATGCTGATGCAGCTCTATTGTGGAACATACATTTTCTTTCATTCCTTCAATGACTTTTACACATGTTTCTGGAGATGTAAGCAATTCCAAAATTCTCCCCATATGTAAGTGTTTCTGGATTGGACTGACCCACAACTGGAGCTTCTTCTGTAAGGCCCTCTCTGATGGTGAAGATTAAAGGTTTTAAAGACACACTTGAACATTTGAGCTACAGAGACTCTTTGAAAACCTTTCAGTCCTGCTGGACTTAACCTAAGAATTTGAATCTTGGGTGCATCATCTAAAAGGCTTACATATTAGTGTGAAGGCAGATAAAGGCACTGTCAAAAAAAAAAACTTGGTCTGGAGTCCAGCTGTCTGAAGCTTGAAGGCTCTATCATATATAAGATGTCTGAATGTATAGTCCATAAGTTAATGGGTAACACTTTAGAATAGGTAACACCTGTTTACTATTAACTGCTAATTTTCCCACTATAAATTCTTAATTTGCTGCTTATTAATAGAAGGCAGTTGTTAAGTTTAGGTATTGGGTAGGATTAGTGAATGGGTGCCGTCAGAATGAGAGTCTAAACAGCTGATAAAAACATAACCTCTATCTAAAATGACTAGTCCTTTGTATGCAAAATATTGCTTTTCTGGTGAAAACGTCATCTCTTCTGACTCAAGAGAGAAATGTGCAGAGAACAAGCACGATTTACAAGCAATAACCGTTCTAAACAAATATATATGTTTTGATGTGAGAAAAAAAAAATTGTCCAGAAGAGATGGTTTAAACTTAAAATGCCTTTAAAATTATTGAATAGTTTCTTACAAAAATGACGCTTTTAGCTTCACAAGATGTACTGATAAACTGGAGTTGTGGATTACTTGTGAATTATTGGTGTTTTTATCAGCTGTTTAGACTCGGCACCCATTCACTGAAGAGGATCCATTGCTGAGCAAATGATGTAATACTAAAGTTCCTAACTAATCTTGGATGGCCTGGAAATGAGTACATTTTGTGCAAATTTGTAATTTTGGTGTGAACTAAATCCTTTACAAGCATGTCTGGTCTCATATGTCTACATGTGTATGTGATTCAATTCTAGTCAAATTCTGTGGAAAAAACATGAATGTTCTGATAAAATGTCAAACCTAAGATCAAACCCACAGTAAAGTATCTATAAGATAACATAAGATAAATTGCAGTGGTACAATCTTTAAAAACCCACAAATCTGGACATGGAAAATGTAAAGTACATAGAACATCCACATGTGCATCTGCAGTTCATTATGAACTGGCTATGCTTTGTTCAAAGGTGCTGTCATATAGTCTTTTGAAACTCCATATTGATGTGCCCATTGTGTTCCATAGATTTGTTATTTGCTGCAATTATTTTTGGCTGGCAACCTCTCGGGTATCATTTTGCACATGTGGATTAGGAAACAAAAGGAATTTACGTGACTATGAAAAATTCGGCAAAGCCTATAATGACAGGGTAAATGTTCTGTGAGAAAACTGGCTAAGGTCTAGGTTTAGAAAAAATGAAACTGGGATAAACAGACGGGTGATAAAACATCACTGAACCAAATCCTGTCCAAAACAGGGAAGAAATGTTTTTCATTATCTAGGGAATTTTCTACGATCTATTATTTATCCCATCTGCATCTTTCCTTCCAACTTTCTGACTCCACTTTATCTCCATGGCTCATTTCTTTTTGATACTTGAATCTGCGTGGATTTTGTTCTTCTGTATTGTCTTCTAAGCTGCCTCGAAACATTTTTCACAAAACGTAATTGTTTACAGAAAGAGCGTTCCAAACTTTACAATGTCGCTGCAGGATGCTGTGGTAGCCATGCTGGTTCAGTGTGCCTTCAATTTTGAATAAATCCCCAACAGCGTCACCAGCAAAACACCCCCACACCATCACACCTCCTCCTCCATGCTTCACAGTGGGAACTAGGCATGTGGAATCCATCCGTTTCCCTTTTCTGCATCTCATAAAGACATGGCGGTTGGAACCAAAGATCTCAAATTTGGACTCATCAGACCAAAGCACAGATTTCCACTGGTCTAATGTCTATTCTTTGTGTTTCTTGGCCTAAACAAATCTCTTCTGCTTGTTGCCTCTCTTTCGCAGTGGTTTCCTGGCAGCTATTTGACCTTGAAGGCCTCCTCTTAAAAGTAGTTCTAGAGATGGTCTGCTGCTAGAACTCTGTGTGGCGTTTATCTGGTCTCTGATCTGAGCTGCTGTTAACTTATGATTTCTGAGGCTGGTGGCTCGGATAAACTTGTCGTTAGAAGCAGAGGTTTCTCTTGATCTTCCTTTTCTGGGTCGGTCCTCATGTGTGCCAGTTTCGTTGTAGCACTTAAATTTGACTTATATTCTCAGAATTATGAGATATATAAAGTTAGAATTGCTAGATGCAAAGTCGCAAATGCGGGTTATAAAGTCAGAATTATGAGATATTAACGTTTCAGTGTTTTTTCTGCTCAAAATTGGACTTTGTAACTCTCAATTGCAATTTTCCCCCAAGAAAGTTCTAGCTATTTATTACAATATTGTCAATTTCAGTCTTACGTAGACTCCATTTCCCATACACCCCGTAACTGGGCCTGATTGCCAGCGCAGGTGTTCCTCATTCACCTGCCCCTTTAAATACAGATCACAAACTGACTCAGTGCGAACTCTTGTTTGCCCTGGCTGACATTACTGAACGGTTACCTAGTATTCTATCATCCTATCGCGTACGACTCTCACACGCACAAAAATAGGAATAAGTGTGTTCAAATACAGCAGTGTGGTTTCAATGAAATGTTCAAATAACTTACAATTTAACTAAAATAACTTAAATAATAATAAAGCTTTCTTCTTATTGCACTGTCATGGTGTTCCATCTAATGTAGCATTCCTTTTAATCTGTTTGAATATATCTACATATGTAGGGTGATACCACTGTTGGCAGCTGCAGCACTGTACCATGAGCTGCTTGTAATGAAGCCTGAGCTTCACGCTCGCGAGTCTTTATGCTGAATGTGATGCTGTTTTTTGTTAATGAAGCATACAGCTGTGACCTCAGCCTGCCTTCGTTAAACATGCATACCTCAGGTGGATGACCCTTGCACAGAGCTACACAATTTTTTTTTTGTGGAGTTTCCACAATCCATCCAGTTGCAATTGCACTAAATGGCAGAATGGACTAAAACCTAAGGACATCGTCCTTGTCCTTGTCCTTGTGCCAGGTTGACGATATCAGAGGTCCACCAGAAATCCCGGTGAAGGATTTGTTGTAGCTGGGTTACTTTGGGTGGCCTGGGTAGTCTTCTAAAAGCAGTTATTTCAGATGGCTTTAACATGTCCCAGATCGGCACCCTCAATTTCTGTAGTTCTTTAAACTACATATTAAACTACATCTCAGATTATCATGATTGGTCTTTTGACTGCCTTTTTTCCATACAGCTTCATCATGTCAGTTTAAAAGGCCTGCAAAAATATGTGACGGGGCAGTGGTAAGGTCACATGTTAGGTAGGTTGCAACTGGAAGAGGAGATGACCCCTTTGAAGGATTACGCACAGCTAGTTCATACATGTAGTACGGAGGATTGTGGAGCTTCCTTTTTGAATTATACTTCCATTTGCATCCAGATAAACAATGTCCTCCTTGCACCTTTTGTAAAATACTGAGCGTTTTCTTTGATCACAACATTATGCCCATTGGCAGAATCGTGATTCTCTTGAGGACTTCATTGTCTGAGCTCTTCTTTTCATCAAATAGCATTTGGAGACTTAGAAGTTCATTTGAATGAGGTCTTTGGCTCCATTAAGTGAAGTTTTTGCAAATAAACTAATTTCGAGTAGGAGCGCGGTTGATTAATCACAGCTGGCACCACATT
The DNA here is from genome assembly GCA_032353835.1 of Enteromius viviparus. Taxonomy (NCBI): domain Eukaryota; kingdom Metazoa; phylum Chordata; class Actinopteri; order Cypriniformes; family Cyprinidae; genus Enteromius; species Enteromius viviparus. The sequence continues at coordinate 10,664,204 of JAUCNO010000318.1, forward strand.
ATCTAATCAATCTCCTCATTAAACCTGCCCAATCAAATCCCCTTCTACCCACTATAAATGGGTCAATATCCCCATAGAGTGCCTTTGACAGATAAAAATTTCTTAAAGACATTGTTAAAGTTAAACCACGTATATTCTTTTAAGAAGACTTTAAACTTCAACAATTGCAGCTCCTGGAACTTTAATAAAATAATTATAAGCAAAAACATTTGGATCAACTTACAAAATATGTCCACCCTGTCAGGGACAAATGGATACAGAAAGCAAATATTTCTGACAGTGTTATCATTCT
>JAUCNO010000318.1:10701154-10711388 GCA_032353835.1 Enteromius viviparus
GCTGTTTCCCCACTTGTACGTCGCTTTGGATAAAAGCGTCTGCTAAATGAATAAATGTAAATGTAAATGTAAATGTTTCTTTGGCTTTGTATAAAACTTCAACATGATGCTTAGCTTGCTGAGTGCTGGAGACCAACACACACTCCCAGTTGGAGCGCACTGGGTCCCAGTATAAATCAAACTGCCTGCGGATCGGAGCTGGCTCTGGAGAAAGTGCAGAATAAACAGGGTATTTTTCCCAAGACTCCCACAGCACTGCAGTCATCATCAATCAAACACACATAGCTACATGTAACAGGAAGGTCTGCAGTGAAACTACATGCTCGGTGCAGCACATCGATGCAGTCCAAAGAGATTCAGCAAATCTAGCAACACAATCAAGGCTGATTTTTGTTCCGCTCGTTATTCCAAATCCTGGGGTCTCTGATTATAAAACCAAAAGAACTGTGTTTTTTGAACGGTGTCTTTGTAGTCTTGTACACAATGAAAACAGCTATGCATTCATCAAAAGTGTAGAAATATCTGAAGGCCAGATCAACAGCATGTGTGAATATGAAGGAGACTTCTGCTTGTTCTCTCACAGACATTAGCTGACACACACGCAGTCAGACTCAGCACCCACAGAAAGAAGCACACACACCCTGCCCCCACTGTCAAATAAAGCTAAACCCATACCCAACACTCTTCATGTGATACATTCACTGCTATAACAACACAAAATCTTTTACTGATCTACAATCTAGAGGAAAACTATTTCTTTGTTAGCATAATGACTGTGAAAAACGTAGACGAAGAACCTTACATTTGGATGGGAATCATTTTTATTTAGATTCACAACTTCAATAATGATACCTTCATTACAGGGGTTTCTATCCAGGAAATGTGGTTGTTACTGTAATGATTCACAAGTAGAGGTCAATTGTGAGGCGCTCATTAGTGTGTTTTTCTTCTGTGTAAACTTTGCATTTCTGCAATACAGCGATTGAATGCTTATGCAAAATAGTTTCCGTGTGGTAACAATAGTTTTGTTTTCATTCTCTGTAAACTTCGCACTTCTTCAATATTGAATACTTATGCAAATCACATTTTTTCTATCTCCTAAGAATATTTTCTGAAATAAAACAATGGCATATTACAATGATTTTGAGTCTACTTGAATATCTATGCAATATATGCACTTTTCCTTTACTGAGTACAACATTGGAAGAGGTGTGCTATTATTTTATTATTTTGCCTGTTTTTGTGCTGAAGCAGGTTATGAGAAGGAGAAGTAGCTCAACTCTAATAGAATACAAAGTATTAAAATTTTATATTAAAAATAATCTTTAGATTTTTTCTAAAAAATTAACTGAATAATTGGATCCAATTATTTTGGAAACTTCCGATATTACAATAGAACCACCTGTAAATTGTAAAATAAAAAGAATTTATAAAGTAAAAATGTATAGTTCTAATAATGTAACAAAAGCATTGCTTTAGAACCATTTTTAGGATGAGACAAGGAAAACAGCTAAATTATAAATCATTATGTATTTTATATTTCAACTGGAAGATTGGCAAAAGTCTAATTCACTCCCTGACAGTAGGGTGCATTTGCCCCCAAAAACACAAATAAAAACCTCCTTGAAATTTGTATGCATTTTATGAATGGCCAATTTCAATGATAGAATGGTGAAATTGTAAATATGCATTGGCCAGTAATAACCTTAGAAACTAGAAACTAAGAGAACACCTTAGCAACCAAGTTTTACTTTAGTTTTACAATTACCACTCACATACCACTTCAAAAAATCAAGTTCCCAAGCTAAAAGTCCCTCATCCTCCCTGAGGTCTTTCTCCCTTTTTTAAACAAACAGGTTGAAGAGACTCTCCTTGAAGTTGACACTTTTAACATGATTAATCCACTCTGGTTAAGTCATTCTTACCGCTGTAACTGGGACAGGATCATTAGCTGAAGGACAAGGACACTGTGTGCTGGTCAGCCTTCCCCCATCAGCCATGAGCTTGCATACATAAAGACCAATATATAATGAAACAAGAGCACTGAACTTCTTCACCCTCGGTGAGTCAGATGACTCGTAATTGTTCTTTTTAATGCACAGCTTAAACAGTTAGTGACAAATATGCAACAGTATATAGGTGTGAGTGTGTGTGTACATCAGTTGTGCAAAATTCAGCAAATCTAATTGTCCGTGTAGACATTTTTAGAATACATGTGAAACTGGAAAACATTCTAGCTGTGTTAGGGGAAGGGCTACGACAGCACGGTCTACCCAGCAGGCACATATCCCTTAATGAAGCTCCAATTAGGGCAGAATAAGTCACATGATTCTCAGCTTTGAAGTCTGCATAAGTTAAAGCAGTTACAGCATGTTCATGATCAGGGCAGGTACCTCACATGTATCAGGAAACACAGTAATGACTAACTGCCATATTTAGCTGTATAATTAATGAAAACTTAGGTCTATAACGAGCCTAAAGCTTTTAGTGGTTCATCAGTGATCATTTGGATGAAACAAGTGATAAGAACCGATGGATTTCTTGTCCTTTCAAGGAGAATTTAAATGTTGAATTGGACACAAAAGGCCTGCAGTGCCAAAGCTCATTCATTAGACCAGCTGACTCAAGAACAATGACCTGATTTAGATATTAAGAGAAAGCCTCCAGTGAAACCAGAAATATGACTTGTTGTTATTCAGACAAAAAAAAAAAAAAACGGGTGATCGTTCGTGAGTATAATGTTGCTTTTATACAAAAAAACAGACAAGGGTGTTTGTAACTTCAAATCTAAGCACAATATTGCTGGTTACTGCTGGTAAGCTTTTGGTCAGTCAGCACAAATACAGCCAAACAAAGCACCTCTGAACAGCACAGTTTCTGAATGAATAGGCATTTATGAATGAATTGGTGTTAAAAAATGATTCAATGGCCAAGGCTGAATCCGTAAGCGTATACTATTGGATATATTTAAAAAGTATATTCTATTGAATGTCATTCAGCGGAAGTTATTTCACTTCACTGCCATACACAAATCCTCTCCTGTGGCCTCATGGGATAGTAAAGCATGTTTGCACTCTATACGCACTCAAGCTCGGTGGTTCATATGAGTACTTTTGCCTACTTTTCCATGTTTCATTCCTCTGTTGAAAAAAAAAACAGCATATAATATGGTTTGGTTTTAGCTGATCCTCAGTAGTTGGTCATGAGCTGGTTATAAACTAGTTGGTCCTGCAACTAGCTCCTGCTCAGGACCATTTCATAACCAGCTTATAACCAGTGGCGGACCAGCTGAAACCAGCTGCCATGCTTTAATACACACGTTTTTTTCAACAGGTCCAGAATACTGCAAAGTTTTTGAACAAATCGGTTGAATGAATGAATCAATGACTCACTGGCAAAGACAGTCCTCTGATTAGTTCATGAGTAAGTCAGCATTTTTGACTGAACTAGTAAGCTAAAGGAATGATTCAATGACTCACTAATAAAGACTTGCGTAATTCTTTAATGAATCAGTGTTTTTGAACAAATCAGTCGAATCTTTGACTCAAGTAGCACTCTCATTAACACAGTCACTGATCAACTACTGACTCAAGTCTCTCTGGAACATGAAAACACAAACAAGTAGGGCAATACAAATGTGAATAGTCCCAGTGCTGTAGGACTGGGTCATTACTGTTGTGTAACTATAATAATTAGTATTCAAGTGAACTACATTTACAATCGCACTTGGTTATTGCACATTTGATGTGAGATTGTGTGTAATAAGCTTTCTGAAATGTTCTGTAGTGAGAAATAGAGTTCATTACAGAGATCATTGTTAAGATGCAGGTGCAGGTTTCAGATGAATAAAGCCACTTCATCTTTGTCAGTAGGTCAATGAACGCTGCATACACAGAGGAGAGAAACCCAGTGGACTTGGGGAAATGGCCAGTGCTGGTAAAGTGGAAATCTATAGAAAATTGTCAACATGCAGCTTCCTGTATGAGTTATGACTGCCATGCTATTCGATATAATGAATTATAACTTCACAGACATCACAACTGAGAAACATTCTTTGTTATTAGATATAAAAACATAGTTTAAAAGCTTCTGCGATCCATACACTTGTATCTGCTGCACTGGTGAAGTTATCAATCCCAGATGGAGAAGATCACTAGCTCAGCAAGATCGATAAGAGATTGATCGGTTGAAGTCTTTCTCTTTTGTCTCCACAACCTCTTTCTGTCTTTCAACAGTGTGGATTTCTCATCCCACAGTGAGTGTGATCACATAAACACTAGTTTATTAGTACAATAGGGATTTCCCATGGCACTGGACTTTCCCTTTTTATTAAATCAAATCATAAGTCACTTGTACCGTGTAATTGGTTATTTAGGCAACACTTTCTTAGCATTTCTCTAAATCCGTAAATGACGTACCTATATTTGGGCTCTTACACATGTTAGCCTTTAAGGATAACGTCATATTTTGGTCTTGAAAAAGCAGTTGCACAATCATTTGCTTGAAAAATCAAAAACATCCTGCACTGCATAAGAATCTATTACAAGCTGAGCAATGAATGTCCAAAAGTAAAGGAATTTCCATTTAGGGAATGTTCCCAGAAACCTCAAAACCGCAAATAAAATGGAAAAAAACAATGACAATAGATCTCTGTCCTCATTTTGCCGGCTAAAGATACAGCACTGATTAACAACGCTGAAACCGTGAACTAAAGCATTTCATTGCAATAGTCATGAATGAGGGATACAGCAACCAACTCAAAAATAGCTTCTAGTAACCAACAGTATGAACTTGTCAACTTGAAGCTATTTATTCGCTGTCAGTTTGAATGGGTCCTAGTTATTTAGTGTAGGTCGGTTTATTTCCTACAAACATTTGCGGACAAACTGACCTGACCTGAAGAGTGAGGTTTGCATTAGTGCTGTATTGTTATGCTAAGGAAGAAACACACATGGACAGTTGGACCACAAACACTGTGTTCAGCATGTCAACGCAAAATAATCAAAAGTCCTACAGGGCAAATATCTTCTCTCCTTCTTCTCACCTCTTTCCAAACATCACACAATCTTGACAACCTGAAGTTCAAACAGTCCACTCCCCCACATTTGATCTCTGAAGTTCATGTCTTACATCTTGGCTGATGTTGGAAACCGGGAAAATTTAATATTTGCCAAGAAGATAAATATGGAACCACAAAAGCAAAAGGGAGGGATTTTAGCATATTTTTATGAAGGCTTGGCAACAGTCTAAGCTAAAATGGTGGGGGTTGGAATAGGTGGACAGCCCTTTGTTTCTAGACGGGTGTCTGGTATATCCACTTAACACCAGTTCCTGTCAGAACAAACACGGAAAGCAGCAGCCTTCTGCAGATGGAGCACAGCTTGGACTAGCGTTTGTCTAATGAGTGATCACTCACAGGCCTGTCAAACAAGCCATCTGGAGGAGGACCTCTGGTCTGCTGTGAAATATGGAGTTTGTTTATGCTCTTTATTGAATCAGTCCCTTAGTGCATATGTTTGGTGATGATAGTTGTAAACATAAATGCAGACGGAAGATGACAGTGATTTAGTTATTAGAAAACGCATGGGAATTTAAATCTTGGTATGCATTATGGAAAGATGCATTCCTTCAAGTAACATTACATTTCTGAAGAATTTGCAGCACAATAAACATATTAACTTAAATCATGCGCTTCTCCAGTGACAAAGAGCTCACAGAACAGACTGTTCTTTTTTTTTTCTAACAGCCTTATGTTGAAAGATGGCCTAAATAAGAACAAGCACACTGGAATCTCCAGGGAACACCCATTATACAACAAAAGAGTAAAAATGGCTTTATTTGTTTTTTTATCAAAGGATCAACATCTAAACAATGAGAGCTAAGATAGGGTAAGATGTTGCCCCCACATTAAGTTTTCTTTCTTTTTTAACAATAAAAAAGGGGGGGAAAGGAAATGACGCTTATACAAAATCAGTCTATACTGCGAAAAATACTGACATCAACATTGGTCCTTGTGATTCAACAGAAAGGTAAAAAGAGTTTGTCAAGAGTTCCCAGCTTAAATTTTCCTCTTGATCATGTGTGCACACACACACACACACACACACATACACAATGATAGAATATTCAAGTTTGCATATATGTTTTTAATTTAAACATCATAATTTGTGAAATGTATATAATCTGAACCTTCTAATATTAATTACATATTTTAAGGGCTGATAATTCATTTTCTTATTAATTTATGATTCTCTGAAATCAATGGATTTTTTTCTTCATAAATTATTACATACAACAAAGAAATATGTCAATAACAATAATGATTATAAATTCACATTTAATAATTCAACAAATGATAATGAAGAAATTTAAGGATTTATTTATGAATTTATTTATAATTCCATTAAAAATGTAATCTAATCTATAATTATTTTTATAATTATAGTTTATAGTTATTTTTGCTATTGTGACATCCACATTTTGTGTAATTTTCAAAAATAAGTCTGTTCCGCATGTATTTACGTGACTGTTATCTGTCAGTCAGTATTCATATTGATCAAACTGATAAGATTAATATATTATATAATATATTAATATACATTGTTTTTAAGGAGACATCTTAGCTTCCTCTTGCTTTTCACCATACAGTGAGTTTGGACTACCCCAGGTAAAAAGTTGCATTAATGTGCATAAAGAAACCAAGGAAAGATGGAAAAATCTCCAAAATTCATCAAATTACAGATTAGACATTCTTATAATATGTCAAAAAAAGTTAGATTTTATTTCCATCATTTACACTATTTTATTGAAAATCTTCTACTAAAATGTTCCCTGTGCCACTGGCTGGAATACAACCTCAAAGCATGATTGATCCACCCTTATGCTTAACAGTTGGACAGGTTCTTTTCAGTGCCCCTTCAGTTTTCTAGACAACTGCTTAGAAGAACCCATGGTGCTAATTGTTGGGGCAAAGGCAGATGAGCCTGGGCATTTAAAACCTTTGAGATTTAAAGACTTGGTCTTCCAGACAGTGATTGAGAACAACCAATGACACTGTCAGGTCTCAGCTTTTTAAAGGGGGCAGTGCATGCTATAAACTCAGCAGGATGCACAAACTTTTGCAGAACCCCTTTTTTTGTTTTCTGGTATTTTGAAAGTGTTTCAAAATCTTATAATATGTCAAACCTTTTTGATATATTATACGAATGTCTAATCTGTACTTTGATGCCTTTTGGAGATTTGTCGATCTTTCCTTGGTTTCTTTATCCACATTAATACAACTTTTAACCTGGGGTGCCCAAACTTTCGATCTCCACTGTACATGGATCTGAGAGAATCATAAATGTAGTGGAAATGAACAGAATGAAATGTGTATTGAGCTCCTTCATTCTAAGGTTCAGTGTGAATGAGTCCCAAATTATTAATGTGGAAATATTGATGTGAAAATTCAGAAATTACAGACGCCATTACACAGCATCAGACTCCCTGTTTGAAGTGGCCACTTGAGAGCTCCAATCTCCTGCATTGTTACAGTTGGATGGCATGGAGATGATTATTATGAAGTGTTACCATCTGTTATAAAATGCCATCGGTTTAACTTTAGAAACAGTCTGCAGCATGACAGCTTCCACAGTTAATACAGGATGGCTGATTTTTATTTCCACCTTTCCAGATGCTTTCATTACCACAGCAGTCTAAAATAAAATAAAAAAGTCAAAGCACAAATCTCCATCAACATAGCATTTTGCTTATTTGGCATTTGAGGGTCGGTTTTAGAGGGTGAACGGAGCGGTTGATGCATCTCTGTCAGCGGGACCTTTAACTTTGAGCACCATGTATATGTATTGCTGGTATGTGTGTGGAATTTTAATGCACTGAGTTTTAATGCAAATCAGTTCCCCACAAAGACCAGATCCCAGCCATGACAGAGAAATAATAGATGCTGCTTCTGTGTAAGACAATCACCTCCCTGCTGCTGACAGTGTCACAATGGCTTTGTGCACCAACAGCCCTCCACCATCCAAACAACACTGTCAACACAATCATTTCACTGCATTTCCACTTAGTTCATTTTTGTGTGGCATTTACATTTTAAAGAAGCAATCTGCTGGATATGGTGCATGAAAAGTGCACTGTGCATGTGGAAGAGGCAAAAATTGCTTGCATGGGCTGGATTAATGTTGTATTGATTGGTGAATTTACAAAGCAATTAATATGTATAGCAAAATCATTGCCCTGAATTGAGCAAATCCCATCTACACTGGTAAAATGCAAAAGGTATTGATTGTGATTATCATAGCGGTGAAGAGAAGGACAAGGCACAAAGGGCAAATGTTACAATCTTACATATTTCGTCCCTTTTTACAAGCACAATGAATACAATAAAACAAATAAAAATAAATAAATCAATGAATAAATAATTATAATAAAAAAACACAGCACAAACCTTCCCTTACTTGATTTCCATCAAGGTAGCAGAGAAAAGGATTCCAGATTTTGTTAAACTGCTAAGATTTGTTTTTCAAATGATACGTAATTTGTGCCATAAATAATCGGTAACGCCTCTTTGCTTCCTTTATCCCGTTCAAGACACTTATAATAATTGAGGGTGGAGCAATTTCCAATAAGGGTGTATGGGCACATACTGTACTGTATATAATTCCAGAGCTATAGAAATCTAAAAAAATGACTCTGGGGGAATTAAAATTTCTGTTGCAGCTGATTAAAAGAAGCCAGAGCCCCATCAATGAATAGGTCTCCTATAGTATGTACACCAATTTCCCATTGCACAAATGACCTATCTAGTTTTGATGGAATGAAAGATGGGTTCTAGTGATTGGGGTTAGAAATGAAAGAGACTTTATCTTGAAATGTCTTTTTATCTGTTTCCAAATATGAAGAATTTTTCAAATTATGATACAGCTATCAAAGGTAGAATGATCCAACGTTACAAGGGAGAGAATCACTGCTCCTGGATTGTATGGATAACACTGATCACAAATGATTTGCAGCCAAATTGGCGGAAGCATCATGATTATCTAACCACACTTAGATTAAACTTATGTAAGAAGCCCAGTAGTAAAAACAAAAGTCTGGAAGTGGCAGGCCTCCCTACGGTTTAGAATTATTAATTCTTTAAGAGTGAAGAATATTTATTGGTACAGTAAGATAAGTAAATTTTTCTGTTGAAACTTTAAATGGAGAGGATGATATTGAAGATAAATCTTTTAGCCAAATAGGCATTAGTTTATTTTTATTTAAATTAACTTTAAACCCTGAGGAGTGTCCCAAAGACATTAATAGTATCCAAAATAACAAGCAAACTCACATGAGGTTTAGTAACATAGAGCAAGATATCATCAGCATATAAAATATCATATTTACTGTATTTAAAGTGTTAAATCCATGAATAGAAGGATCAGAATGAATGTATTGAGCAAGGGGCTCTGCAAATAAAAGAGGGGAGAGGGGGCAACCTTGCCTAGTCCCTCTTTGGAGGTTAAAGGGACCCAACAATGTGTTGTTAGTTGATACTTGAGCTGTAGGACTTTAATACAGAATCTTAATCCAATTTATAAAGTTATCACCCATGTCAATTTTGTTTAGAAATGCTAAAAGGTAGTGCCATTCCACTCTGTCAAATGCTTTTTCAGCATCCGGAGGGATTATTACCAGGTTTTTCTGCTGTGGAGTAGCTTTGGAGTGATACATTATCAAATCCTTGTATTTGGTGAAACAAGCCTGCCAAGAATAAAACCATTCTGAGCAGTATGAAATAGACCACTAATCAATCTACCAAGTCTATTTGCAAGAGTTTTTGACAGTATCTTCCGATCTACATTAAGGAGAGAAATCATGCTCATCCTGAGTAAGAGAGGGAAGATTACATTTATTTAGAAACTTATCCATAGCTTGTAGGTTAATATAAGGGTCAGAGGAATATAAATTTGAATAGAATTCATTAAAGCAGTTAATTATTTCTTTAGATGAGGTACACTGAGTTCCAAATTTTGTCTTAATCTTATGAATTGTCTTATCATTTCCTATTTTCCGTAACTGTCTTGCCAGAAGTTTGTGTGGCTTATCCCAAAATTTTTATTTTTAATGAAAATAAATAATTTACTCAGTTTGTCTGAAACAATTTTATGAATGTTTATACATAATTTCGAGAGGATCGCTGAAACGAGTAATCATACACAGCTGATGACCCTTTTCCTAATCATCCCTTGTTCAT
>JAUCNO010000318.1:10711488-10729214 GCA_032353835.1 Enteromius viviparus
GCTCTCACGGCTCGCTCCCCAGACAGCATGCCAAATTTGCTTATTCATTATGAGGAAAGCGTGAACTCTTGAAATTATATTCATATCTTTACTGTTGAATTTTTTTGTATGTTTCTAATATTAGGATCATTCTCCACACGTGAGGAAGCGAGGGTTAAATTATTAAGGACAAGTTCAAATGTGACAGAAGCATGATCCAAGATTAGTATATCATGAATCTTATTATCTATTAACACTGGAAATTAATTTATTTTCTACCAAAAAGTAACAAATGTGCATGTTTATATTATGAACCTGTGAGTGGAAGGTATAATCTCTCTCTGTAAAATGAAAAAGTCTTATTTATAAGAGTTATTTATAAATGCATTTTAAAAAATTTCTTGAATTAGAGTGAGGGGCCCTCTTAGAAGATGATTTATCCAGGTACATATTGAGAACACAATTAAAGTCCCCCCCTACAATTAGATTAGTTTGAGACATGTTAGAAATAAGATCAAATGCTTTGTTAAAAAAATCTTGGTTGTCATTGTTTGGGGCATAAACATTCACTAATGTAATAGGAACAGAATGTATCATGCCTGATAGTACCAACCTTCTTTGTGTGATTTTAATGTTTTACGTTTGAATTGCACACCTTTTCATACTAGAATAGCAAGCTCTAGAGCTTTAACAGAAAAATTGGTTAGATATCTATCCACCTGCATTTCAGCTTATCCTTATTCCTTTCACATTCCACGAGGCGAAAACAAGTCCTTGTCCATTACCTGATGTTACAGCATTACTCTGCATCAATAAGAATTGTAACGCTTTAGATTTTAAGAAACATTATAACGCTTTAATGTATTACAAACAGGGAAAAAATAATAAAAAGCAGAAAAACAGTAATAGTGAGTAATATCACACAGGTGTTTTAGAACACACTTAACTTAAATGTCTTACACTTCATGCTCTAGCTTTACCACCGTATCTGAGAAAGCTGAGGCGCTAGTTTCTAAGTTTGCCAGTTTTGAAGCATGCTTATCCACTGTGATTTTAACCACCGAAATTGCAGTGCTGGCCTCCTGTTGGAACGCTGTAAGTTCTCCTCGCATCAAAAAAGCAAGTTGCTCAATCTTGGAGTCAATTATCTCCCTGATGTCACATTTGGTTGCGCTAAGAATCCTGAATATTTTCAGTCAGTACATCTTCTGGGACTGATTCCGAGGCAGTCACGGCCTAATCTCCTGTTTTACGTGGTTTGGCTGGCATGTTTAAATATGCGTATACTAAAGCATCAATCAATTATAAATCAAAAGCCTGTTCTATTTCTTAAAAATAAAGGATTATTAAAAGATGTTCTGACTGTATACTTTTTAGATTTAATGCAGAGTTGGCATAGAACGCGTGCTATCCACGGAAGTATTTTAAATTTGAGTCTATTCTTCACATAGAACTACAGAATGATTCCCAAAAGACTTTTGCAGAAGTTACATAATGAGTGATCTTTTTGAGCATTTTTTACACTGAATAGTAGTGTAAAGTTGCTGTTACATTTACTGTTATTTAATAGACTTTCATGGTCAGAACCATTTAGAATCCATCTTTCTTTATGGCAGAAATTCCAAACATGAACTTGTACCACTGACCAACAGAAAGCTGCTTTGCTTGTAAGTGAATTCATACAATAGACAAAATTGCCAATTAAATTCTACACATGCATCCAGGGTTGTATAAATAATGCTACTGTTTGTAATATGTTAGATGCTCTTCAAACAAAGACTAAATGTAATTAATATTCTCTGTGGTACTGGAGTGATAGTGGGTGGAGTTAGTGTAAATAGCATTCACAAAGTTGTCTATTCAAAATTAGTGTAAATAGACAATACGGAAAAGAAAAAGTAACAGCATCCAGGTTTGGAATCGACTTAACACAGAATGATGTTCAATTTTAATTAAACCACTGCTATAAGAACACACAGATGCTCTGTTTATAATAATAAGCAAAAGCACCTACCATGAGTTCTTTGATGTAGTTCAGGATTCAGGTCAAAAACGCAGAGCTGCTCTGCTCTCTCTTTCTGTCTGTTCTTATTAGCTGTGAAAAGAAACACAACCACAGGTCATGGCACATATTAAATCACACCAAGCAAACAGCAAAGCAAATTCATGTCCACAAAAGCACAATAAAAAACATGCAACGCGAAGGAAAAACAAAGCTCCTCTACACTGAGACTGAGAGGAAAGCTTGGCACAGGGCAGGTAGTAAGTATGAATCTTGGAGTGCGACGAGATTGAGGATTCATTATTGATGACATTCCCTGTGGTGCACTACTCTGAAACAGCATGCGCGTGAATTTTTCACTTTGCAGCTTGAGTAAAGAAATGAACTGGGACAGAATGAGCATCATAGCAGCTTTAATCAATCTTAACCCACGAATGAAGAAGGTGAAATATTAATGGCTGCCGTTACTTATCAAATCTGTTGCTTGGTTAATTGCTCTTTATTGTTCGACGCCAAACTGATTGCATTTTGCCTGTTATGTTCGGTGCTACTAATCTTGATTAGTGTCGGAGGTCATGAATAATTTATTAGAAACAGCATTCCTAGCTAATTACCTGTGGCTGATTCTCACTGTTGGAGAGGAACACCAACCGTGTGCAGCTAACAAGCCCTAATGCTTTAACTTTCTGCTATTCATATTGTTTTGCCACAAGAGTCTCCTATAGCTGCAATGTGCTATTGGCCAATTAAAATTGAGATGTTTCTGGCACACCCTTAAAGGGTCTTTCTTTTCTTTCATATCCACGGAAGGTTCCAGTGCACAATTATGGAAAAGGGTTCTTTAGAATATTCTTCACATCAAGAAAAAAAGGGTTCTTTTGGGAACTGTACATTAAAAAGTTCATTGGGGAACATTTAATGGCTTTTATTAGATTGCTGTAAAAATTTTAGAACCTTTATTTGTGTGGCTACGAAATAATTATTTACGATAGCACTGAAAGTTTTGTGAAAACTGCAGCATATACTGTATATATATATGCTTCCTTTACTCAAACCTCTCTCACTCCCAAATCAATGAAATTATATGGCATTTAAGATTGACCACAGCGTACTGTACACTGATTGGTCATTCCCTGGTAAATTGATTTGTTTCTTTTGACCTTACAGTCTAAGGGAACCGTGCGCTCTTTAATTGTGTTCTCTACACTTGCAAACATTGTTTCCTCCATCTAGAATCAACAAGGGGATTGAACAAAAGAGCTCAAAGGGCATCTGCATTAAGTTTATCTGCGTCTATGCTAAAGGTCCCTTTTCAGTCTGCGGTACATTCGAACAATGCAGGATGACTTAAAGTTCAATGCTAATAGATTACCACAGAGGGTGGGCAATAAAGGATGTGCTTGTTGTTATTTGTCATTATTCGCTTTTACCGCCTAACCTCTTCCCCTCTCTGTTTCTGATCATGCTATGCTATTCACATTCAAGATGAGGATGTCTGTCCCTCTGGAAGGATGTAATGGCTGGCTTAGCCAACTAGTCTAGTCATTCGAAGCATATGCCACTTTTCCTTTCTTCCTCTAATTTATGTCCAACTCGTTCAAAAAAACAACAACATTAAATATTAAAATATTGTTTTCATGTTTGTAAGTGTGATCTGTTGGATAGCAAATAGATTTTTATTGTAGTTATGTTCAATGATTAAGATAAGTGGAATATAAAATTTCTAACTATTATTTTCACAAATTACAATATTATAAATATTATAATACTGGCATACTGTACTAACATTCAAATGGGATTAGTTTGATTTTTTAGTTTTTTAAAGAAGTCTCTTGTGTTCACCAAGGCTTCCTTTATTAACTGATCAATATGATAAAACACTAATATTCTGAAATACCACTTCAAAATAAAAAAAAAGAAATATATATATAGTCTATATATTCTCAGAAGCACCTGTTGTACTTAAAAAGAACATTAAAAAACATCAGGAGTGAAAGACAAAACTATCACAATAGTAAAGCACTCATTGGACTACGGAAAGCCAAAAGGTTCAAAAACAAATTTTGATTATTTTGGCAATTCTGGGGCTAAGTGTCAGACTTGTGTGCCCTGTGTTTTGCTCCCCACGTATCTGCCTTTGTCCTTATTTGGTTGTTCCTGTCTTTAAATAGTTATTGTGTTAATTTGGTGTTTCCCAGATGTTTTAAGTTCTCCCATTATGTCCTTGTGTATATTTACTCTTGCTGCTTCCAAAATCGCATACTGCTTAAGTAGGAACTACATTTAAAATTGAACATACTACTCAACCATTACTTTTAATATAGTATAAACGTGGGTAGTATGAATGGAATTAGGACGTACTACATCCGCCATATTGATGTTGTCACGTGTCATGCATCGCCACAACAATGCGAAAATGTAAACTTTCCATAAGTCATCTGTTTATTTAGATTGTGTTAAACAAGTGTAATTTAATCACAATAAACAACGTTTTTTTCCTGAGGTGCTTACACTTAAAATGAGCCACATCTCCACTTTCCGCCATTTTTCGAATATGACGCCTCCTCTCCCGGAGCCTTAAGTGTCTGTATATAGGTCTATAGTAGGTATGCCTCTATAGTAGGTATGCCTACTATAGAATTCGGGCGGAAGCAGTAGGTCATCCGGGTACTTCTCACCTACTGAATTTCGAATTAGCCTCGCATACTGTTTTTTGCGTACTATATAGTAGGGAAGTAAGCGAATTCGGATGCAGCACCTGTGTCTCCTAGTCTCCCTTGTCAGTCCTTAATATTGTAATGCCATTTGTGTGTGGAAGAATTAAGAGAAGACTTTGGTTTGTGCCCTGTTATGTCTGATCATTACCACGGCGCGTGACACTGAGACTATAGGTTATTAGGGTCTTTTTAACTTTAGTTCCAGCAGTAATAATGAGAGATTTACTTCATAAGAAATGACAAACCACAGATGTAATGTTTCAATTCTTCATTCTTCAAATATCTCATATTCCAATATTTTTAAAAGAATAGCCATTCGCAGATGTCTGGACTGAGCCCCGAATACTTCCTGACACTTGATATCGTCTCTGAACTATATTGATAAAACACATAACCTCAGAGCATATGTGAGCAACATCTCTGCCTCAGACACTCGATCGATGCGTCTGATTGAAATGTGGCAGAAGCCGTCCAGGTGTCCTCTGACCTTGTGGCAGGTGTCTGACAGGGGCTTTAAGTGCAATCCCCTGAGAAAAAGGAGGCTGTCAAAGCGCGGAAAGAGTCATATGGCACATCTCCTGGCACAACACTCAGTGCTGTGATAATGACCAGCTCTGTACACACTTGCTTAGTGTTTTCTCTACGCAGTCTGTTCTTGTCTTTCATTAAAACCTACCTCTCCCTTTTCAGGCCTCAATGCCAAACAGGCTTTAGTCTCTGGGGAAAGACAAAGTTCAGGGCATCAAAACTAGCCTTTGAAGCCCAGTGATTAAACCTGTTGGAATGGACCAAAAGGGCTTAAAAGTGTGGGGGTGTCAGCTTCTCCAATTAGGCACAAGAAAAGTTGTTAAAATGCAAACCAAGCGGTCCATGAACCACTGTTTTCTATCAGAAAGGGTTATACAAGCAACAGACAGAATAAATGATCTGATCTTGTCAATAATGAGCTAATGATTGACTATATTGATTCATTTTTTTCTTTGGTTCATAAAAGACGCATATACTATATTTTAAATAAGATAACCCTTGTTAACTATTAACTATGACTTTTTCCTCAATAAATTCTTAATTTGCTGCTTATTAATAGTTAGTAAGATAGTTGTTAAGTTTAGGTAGAATTAGGGATGCAGAATAAGGTCATGTAATAATGCAATAAGGCATTACTATGTGTTTAACTATCACTAATACATGGCTAATATTCTAGTAATATGCCTGCTAATAATGAACTAATATGTGTAACTGAAATATGTTGTTGGGGACTCCCAAAACAAAAATATGAACCTTCATAACCCATACCAGGGGCACTTTAAATAACTGTGTCATTTATTTATTATTACCAGTAGTGTATATCAACCTTTTTAGTTTTTAATTAATGTTTATAGCATTATTTAATGTCGTTTATTACCATGATGGTGTATTGTTTTCATGCATTTTACTCTATACACCACGAGAAAGGTATAAAAAGGTAGCACCCTAGTGAGGGCGCATTTGTTAAGTTTAAAGAAACGTAAAGCTACAGGGATAATTGTGGTGGTTATCAGTAGATTTTATGGTACAAAGCAGATTTGGTAATTCAGAGAGAAACATGTCATGTTTTTTATGATGAGTTTCTGGCAACCATGCTTTTCTAAACAATTTTACAGGATATTGTTAAGCAAACAAAAATTGTTATCCCTGTTGCCTAAAGTTATTCAGCTCGGAGTCACACAAGTTTCTTAAGTATGTGCCAACATCTGTTGTCAGTTTCAGGTTCTTGTAAAAAGATGTGCCAAACATCATAGCTGTCGTGTCTACTGTACTTTTATTCCATCTTTTTTCATTATAAGTCAAAACAATACAAAAGCAATAGCAGTAGCAGTACATGTCTTTTGTAAGATGTAGTGTTCATCCTTCTCTTATTTTATCCTTACCGTGTGCATTGTTTATTTAGTTGTGCTGACACAACCTGTCGTAAAAATTCAAAGCACAATCTGTCGGACAGGAAGCACTTGGTTCCCTGCGTCTTTCTTAATTAAAACCAGAGGAAGAACTATTTAGTCCCTTACACAAACACAGGACTTTCCTCTAGCCAGTTCATATTCCCAAAGCAATTGGTTTGAAAAATGAGCAGATTTTGCTGTTTGGTCTCAGGAACAGCAGGGGATTTGGAGGACTAACCAAGCTGCATGCTGTGTCAACACCAAACATTCTCTGCTGTCAGTGTAATCCCATTCACCATGGGAAAACAGCACGGTACTTCACCACAACAGAATGAGAGTGGGACATGGTGGCCAAAAAGGGGCAACAGGATCTCAAATGAAATCATGGGTTGAAATCATGATTCAAATTATTTTAGTTCAAATTACAGTAAAAGGTACAAATGAACTTCGGCACAGAAATTGTAATGTTCAGCACGAAAAAAAGATTAGATATTCATTCATGCTGAGTTAACGTTTACATTTAATAGTAATTAACCACCTCTTATGGTTTTTCAGTGTAAATTACAACTTGGTGCCCATAAGATTTTCTATAGATACTGAAAAACTGGAAATGACCTAGTGGTAATTTATATTTTCCACTTAAAAATCATAGGCGCAGTATATTACAGCACATATACATAGGCTTTATGGAATGATAATTATTTCAAAAATATAAAAGATTTTGTATTTTTTTGAAAGATGCTGTTATATAATTGATCAACACTGAGAAATATTATAAAAATGTAAAATATATTTAATATGTCATTTATCCCTACGATGGTAAAGCGAAATTATCATTACTCCAGTCTTTAGTGTCACATGATCCTTCAGAAATCATCCTCAAATACTCATTTGGTGCTCAAATAACATTTCTTATTATTATTGATACGGAAAAGTTATGCTATATTTTTGTGGAAACTATGAGATATCTTGGATTCTTTTTAAACTTCACAAGAACAGCATTTATTTAATTTATTATTTAATCATGTAAAAGTCTTCAAAATGAAATAACGACTTTCTTCAACAAACGAATCTCAAAATTAAAATAAGTATCTGTTCACCTCAAAATATCCAAAAAATGACAAAAACCCCAGACTGCTATCCCCTCTCCACCCACATCCTCCTCTCAAGACACCTAATCAGTGGATTTCAAGTGCATGAATATGAGATTTTGATACATGCATATAAAACCGCAGCATCTGTCAGACAGAGATTCGGAAGAGAAGCTGGATGCTATAATTGATCTAGACTGAGATTTGACATAGCTGGAGGCTTGAATGGTAATGCTGCACTGCGCCGATTTCATGGGCACGACCGGAGGAGCGAAGAGAGCAGAAGTCATGCTGGGATATAAGCACATCGAGCCTTAGAACAGAATCATTTTCCTCATCAGGCAGAAGCTCAACAGTGGGATTTCCTCATAAACGGCCACATTTCGTTTAACCCCTACACCTCTGTGTGGTTTGCAAAAGCTCTAGCTGTGTCTGAAAGCATTGTTAGCACTTCTATCTTTGCAAGATCTGGTGCAAGACATTCTTTAACTAAGTTTTGCCTAATTACACAAAAAAGGACATTGCCTTTGGTACAAGATAATGAATCAAGGGCTAAATGGGATTCACCGGGGTCCTTTAGACATCAATAAAGCTTGTATTTGTCCTATAATCAGTTCATGAAATGTTTCTGCTTCGCAATTTCCCAAAATCCCATTACCCTCAAGAAGCAAAGAACAAGACATCCTAGGGTAGATACCCTGCTTTTTACAGGATCTCAGGAGGAGAATATCCGGGAGGGGTAGGTGGCAAAACAACCAGACATTTTTCCACAGTAAGGTCTCGTAAAAATCTCTCAGCGCTTTTAGAAACATTCCTCCCCCTGGTCATGGGAGCACAAGCGCAGAGATGTCAAGAGGAATCATGCTCAACACAAACACACAAATACTCTCAGAAAATCAGATGCAATCTTCAGGTCCAAATGCAAATACCAGACACAAACATTCTGAGAGGTTTCAAGATTCTCAAAATGTCTTATTCGGCTGGATAAACACTGTAAAAACAGTTCATAGCCTTAAAGGCCCCAGGCGGGATAAATGGAAATTTCAGAAATGAAGAAAATGAAGTGTATGTGTATCAGAGGAATAACAGAGGTCATTTCGGTTATTTCTGCTCCGGGATGTAAAACCTGAGGTTAACTGGTCACTACGAAATGCTCTCTAGGAGAACAAGCGCATCAGCTCACCAGCTGTGGGAACGGCAGTGTGAAAGATTACATCACGAAGATTTATGGCACATGAGGAGGAGTCAGAGAAACTATGGAACATGAGATCATTTGGAGGGCATCCAAGACGAGGTCTCAATAGGAACACAAGTCAATTGGTTTCCACCACAGAAGATGATGGAACAGCAGTGGGACAACAAATGTATGTTCTGAGAAAGTTCATAAGAGAACATCTCAGGCTCGCACATACTGTATCACAACACACATGTTGCAAACATCAGCTTTTATTAAGGATGGCATGTCTAAGTAGAAAAAAAGGAAGTAAATCATTGTCTAGAAGGGCTTTTGTACCATTGTCAAATTAGTGAAACTCTATATAGATAAAACAGGTTAAAAAAGATGGATTTCCAGAGATTTTTCTTAAAACCAATACCAATTTTTATCTATATTTTAATATGCAAAATAGCACATGGGGTTGCTTTCGAGCTGATTTCTACTGTGGCATAACTCTTGGTGGGTCACTGCTGCAGTTGTTCATTAGATGAAAGGTAAAACATGACGTTTACAGCTGATCTTGTAGGTCGCTGCTTGTTCCATATGTCTTCAATTGCTTCTGAAAGCCTCTAGCCAATTCTCAAAAGTTAGTTTCTGCTCTCCAAAACAAGCGTAAACAGGGCCACACAGATTATCTGACTCATTTTGACTCAGTTCAGATCTCCTTTTGGACTGCATTTTGCTGACTGACACTTCTCATGGAGCTCAATGATTTGCTTGGTGGGAAGAACAATAAATCTATCCCATTCACCACATTTCACATAATGCTGTTGTATAAAACCAATGCAAAATTTAAACCTTTGGGATGTGGAAGAAAGTAAAAAACAACTGTAGTGCAAAAGTGGTGCACGCAACTCAAGCTATACAGAATTCAAATGAAAAACTTGCCTTCTGATGTAGCTCGCAAATATGGCCTGCCAGACACATCGCAGCAGGATAGTCTTTAATATGAGGTTGAGCAGGCGTGAAAGATGACAGGATTTTCATTTTTAGGTTAACTGTGCTTTTAAATGCTTCAAATCACATTTCACAAGGCATTTTAAAAGACACAGAATCTTTTTAAACTTCAAAGGCCAGGTAAGTTATTCAGGCAGAATATTTAAGAGCTTATGGGACAGAACTAAAAAGGGTCTTTATCATTCTATTGACTTCAAACTATAAAATGAAGCTTTGATCAGTATGGTGTAACAAAGATATAAGTGAACCATTTCAAGCATGCTCAGTATTATAGTGTCTATCACCCACTGAAATCAATCAGTCAATCAATAAACGAACAGTTGAAATACATTTTTTAATTTCTGTGTTTCATACAAGGTTGTTATAAGGCACTAATACGGAAAAAATAAAATTTTAAAATTTTGTTAAGTTTAAGTATTTGATGGAGTTAGGGATGTAGAATATGGTCAACATGCGCTAAGCACTAAAAAATAGCCCATATGTTCATAATAGCTATGTTAATAACTACTGTAGTTAATAGTAAGACCCGGTCCCTTTACTACAGTGTTAGCATTCTATAAATGTAATAAAAAATGTTTGGCATGCATTGAAAAAGAAAGTCAATGTTTGAGTGGAAAAATCATGCTTTTCAGTTTAATTAAAAAAAAAAACGTTTTCACAACTAAACATTTCTTCAAGACCAATAATGGATGACACACATTTTCCAC
This sequence comes from Enteromius viviparus, assembly GCA_032353835.1. NCBI lineage: Eukaryota > Metazoa > Chordata > Actinopteri > Cypriniformes > Cyprinidae > Enteromius > Enteromius viviparus. The sequence continues at coordinate 10,722,077 of JAUCNO010000318.1, forward strand.
AAAAAAAAACATTTAGGCAAACAGAAATCGTTTACTTTTCCAATTATTAATTAAAACTCTGTTTATTTCCTGTTAATTTCTCCACATGTTAGGCAAACAATGAAGCCAGTGAGTTCCATTTCTATTGTTCGATGTTAATGGAGTTTTATTGGACTATTTTAGGTCTGTGCACTGCTGAGGGTGCATCTCATATTCTCCTCTAAGACATGTTGGCAGGCAAAGAAGCGCAGTGCTGAAATATCCTTTTTCGGTTGATTTACACCATCTCAGATGCCACGGCCTCTCAGGACCCAAGAAAAACATTACAACTTGCCAATCATAAGATTATCCCGAAAGAGCAAACAGCTGGAGACTTGCCTCAACTGCTGGACCTGACGTTTTCCATCTTACCGTCTCAAGCAGGTGGTTGTAATTAAGTCAGTGTAATGTGGCCACTAGCTGGCAAAAGAACATGTGACTAATTATTGGGACACATGCCCAGGTTTATCATTTCCTGAAGCTCTCATTCTTTGACCTGCAACGAGGATTTAGGTTGCCAATCACAGCCCAAAAACGCAGCACCAAATCAGAATAAGCAACTTGTAACCTTCAGTCTCGAGCGATCCTGTTCTCTCCATCAACAAAAACGCAAGCTGTCACATTCAATTTATGTTAAAATAATCAGTAACATGCAAATGATGCTCACACAAAGCATTTACTACCTTTGAAGGGTGCTCAGTCTTTTCCTCCGGCAGTTTCCAAATACGAGCAGAGATTAGAAAAGGAAGAGATTAGACTTCATGGTCTATTTCATCCATTCTCCAGCCTAATCAGTGGGGAATGATATCACTGCCCTAAATATTTCCTCAGCAGCTTGAATGGAGAAGCGTGTAGTTTCCTCATTAATGACCACACAATGTGACAATACACCACCTTCCTGTGATGGCGTTATCTCATGATTAAAGAAGACAGTTTTCTTCATGGCCCTGCATTGAACCGAGAAAGCTGACTGACAATCACCGTCTTAAAACACGACCCTAAAAGCCACGAGATGACTTTAGTGACCCAAGAAATCTGTTGAAAGCCACATATGGGTAAAGAAGCCTGGCTGAAATATTTATAGCATCTCATAAAAAAATCACGAGGAGTAAAACAAAAAAGTACAGAACATGTCAACTTAATCTGCTATTAAACACCAGGCATATAGCGGCATCTGATGTGGCAGACTTGTAGGAGGAAGTTGTCAAATGCATTATGAGGAGACTGGGGAAATGTTCTGGAGAATCGGACATGAATGGTACCTGACGTGAACACTGACATACAAATGTTTTTGTCAGTTCAGTTGTGGTTTTGTCACTTTAATTGAAAGCACTGTGGTTCTTAGTCTAGCTGACAGAGATGGTTACTTACACACAGTACCAGTCCAAAGTTTGGACAGAATTTATTCAACTTCTCAGAATCGGAAAACCTTTTTATCTGATCAAAGACAAGCTTAAATGTTAAAAACAAATATAAATAACAAATATAATAGAAAACTGAAATTATACCTAAAGGAAATATCTGCCCAGATTGTGAAGGAAAAGCATTTTGTCTAACTAATCTACAACTTATATGTGAACCCCCTTCAATTGCTGTTTACAAATCCTTCCAGAATGCACTTCATTAAGTTAGACATGAGAGTGTATGGAGTTGAAATCCTGTTTAACATTGTTTGGTCAATATTCCCTAGTCTCAGCCTCAGATGTCACGCCCACTGAACGTTGGCTAAACGTCTGATGCATATGGTACCCTTAACTGTAAACCCTTCAGGAATGTAGAAGTCATCAAATGATTGGTTGAATTTTATCGGATTTCCGGGGGACGCGAATGTCGCGTTTATTTTCGGTCCGCCGGGAAACAAAGCACAGATGTGTGATTGCGGAAGAAAAACTGTCGTGTTTACATGAGTGACAATGAGCATTTATTAAGATCAGTTAAACGTTGGATTCTCAAAAGTATGCAAGGTTTACGGAATAGACTCTTTAAGAGATGTCCAGGAGTTTTGTTTGAGGCACTTAGTGGAGACAAAAAATAGAAATTTTAGCCTGTTTGCCCATGGGATTTGGGAAGAGTATTATTTTCCAAGCCTTTGTCAGTATTTAGAATGATTCCCAGCAGATCCAATTCTACTAGTTGTGCGTCCCCTCCTATCTATTATGGAAGACCAAGTGGAGTACCTAACTCAGAAGGGGATATAAGACGCGTTTAAAGGCAAACATGAAACAACAGATGCCGACATCGCAGCTGGACAATTCAGTATTGTGTTCGGTTCTCCAGAATTGCTTGTGGGTGTTAAAAAGTGGAGAGATATGCTTCAGACAGATGTTTACCGTGAGCGTCTCATCAGGATTTTCTATGCTGACTGACTTGTTGCACGTCGTTCTGTTGTTGTGTGACATTTCCACACCCGAAACGTGACGCTGAACGAAAACTGTGATTAGTTGTTTGACATGTTGGTCAAACTGCTTTATGGGCGGGTCTTGACCAAAGAAAGCTGCTATGAATTCCAGACCTTCAGACGTCATCTACGCAAGACTAATAATTCCCATACTTCTGTTTGAGGGTTTGGGTTTTTAAGTTTTTATGTTTTTTAATGCTATTCAATAGTGATCTATTGCATTATCCTCTCAGTGACATGCCTAATGTTACTTAAATTTTTCTTTTTCTGTTAAATGTCACAAAAACATTAAGCAGCACAACTGTACTCAGCTGTGATAATAATAAGAAATATTAGCACATTAGAATAATTTCTGAAGGATCGTGTGACACTGAAGACTGGAATAATGGCTGCTGAATTTTCAGGTTTGCTGTCAAAGAAATAAATTACATTACAAAATATATTCAAATAGAAAACAGTTATATATTCACATTATATTACTGTTAAATACAGTTAAATCATGTTTTTTGAACAGAAATGTAGTTTTAACTTTCATTCTGTGTGGTCATAAGAAAAAATGACTTAGTGGGCCAAACATTTGATTCATGATATAAAATGTACTCAGCATTTCACATTGTGGGTTTGTATTACTCTTTTTTTATCACATTTGTATTGTTAACAGTTTACACCAGCCTTATGTGTTGTAGAATTAAATACAAAATGCATAAAAACATGAATAAATTCAAATGTAGAAACATCTCGTCTTTGCAGAAGCTTATTAATATGATGCACTAATACATAATGCATAAAAGTGCATAATGTTGATAAAATCTAGGGGAAAACAACACATAACCCATTTATGTCCAAATGGTTCATACTATAACACTCATCATGTTTGCATGTTTGGATATAAAAAAATAAAAACTGCTTTTTAGTGCTTAGCCCAATGTATCATGCAAGTTCCACTGCTATTATTCCAATCACAGTCACACTGCAAGGAAGCACTGTACACTTAAGCTTCACTCAGCTTTAGTATAAGTTACAGGTCATCAGTACAATGGCAAGAATTCAAGATGTGATACTACACAGAACAGCCTTTTCAATTAACATCAGATATTAAAGACCTAAAACACACAAAGCTAATGGACCTAAGCCAGCTGTGCTCAATTCACTCAGCTGCGAGTGTGTGTTTGTGTGAATGCATGCTAATGTCCTTGTATGTGTGGGTGGCATTCAAAGACGAAACAATGTGTTTCTTGATCATCTCAAAAGAGCACAGAACAGTAGTAAACATCTTAACACCACTGAACACAGAAAGCGGCTAAAACCTACCGAACGCTTTCCACAAAGGAATGTCTGTCTGTAGAGTAATGGCTTTTGAGTTTGCTATGTGCACTTGAATACACAGGAGCGACCGCAGGACTGTTACCAAAACCAAAAACCCAGAGGAGGGGGGAAACAGCGGTGGGGAGTAGAGGGGAATAAACTTCTACTGGAATGAGAAAGAAAAAAAGAGAAAGATCAGAAGCACACAAATATGCCTGAGTCAGGAGTAGTGAAGAGTTTAACTGTGTCAAAGGGAGAAACAGGCCTTTACTATAATGTGAGCCTATGCAGAGAGAAACAACTCCCTGTGTTCAGGCCGTATAAATGCCAAGTAGAGAGCAATTTAGATCAACAGAGCTCTTAACAGCTGTGGATACACAACTGCTACCATAAACAGCCCATGGTTTGAGAAACTAATTAATAATAAACTAATAATTTAATTGTTATTGTATTGTTTCAGAGTTATTATCACAGCAGAAATTGTTAAGTTGTTACATGTAAGTTCCCAATGATAGCACCATATTTCACGTACCATAATATACTGTAAAAATCTATTTTATATTTCAAAAAACATGTACACTTATACATGTACAACTAGCATTATAGACACTAAAACTTACAGCATCTAAATATATAATATTGATATTTTTAAAACAAATTATTTATGTATAAACAACTTTAAAAACTTACAAATGGATCCGTATAAATACTGCAATTGTGGCATTTTGATTATATTGATTCAGTTGCCATTTATTTTTGATTTATTTTGAACTCAGTTTACTTAATGTTCTGTGATTTCTGCTGCCAGCTCATTTGAAGGATTACATAATGTTTAAAAAAACTACATTTTAACTTTACAATAAACACAATTTCTGTAATTGTTTAACCATTAATTATCATGTAATGTTTATTTCGCTTTTCGTGGGACACTAAAGGCATTGTCTCAGTCATGCCTTGTCATTCCAACACAGTCACATGACCAATTTGTACATATTTTACGAGATGGCAAATTCATGCCAATTTGCACAAATTCATACAACCTCACTCTATGATTTGTCTAAAACCCCAGTGACAGGCAGGTTCAGGGGCAGGGTTAGATGTAGGTTATTCATACAAATTCGTACGACCTCACACTTTTTGCTAATTCGTATGATTTTGTACAAATGACCTACACCTCGTAAAATATGTATGAATTGCCGTGAGATCAGGTTCATCATTCTCACTTCTCAGTCAGATATCACAGAATTGATAGAGATAATATTTTCATCAATTAACAACATAAATTTTGCTCTGCATCATTACAGTATTTGAACTTTGGATAGTAATTTTGATACTTTTGCATTTTGTCAGTAAAATATAGTCAATCATTAATATATAAGATTAACAATTTATATTTTTATACATTTTATAATGTTACATACTGATGCATATTAATGCAATGCACAGTGAGACCATGGTTTTCAGCTGTCAATACCAAATACTAGTAGAATTTGAAGATTCACTGTACCAATATATACTACAGTACATATAGTCTGTCCAATATAAACACCTAGGCACCAAAATGCCATTCCATAATCCAGTTTTTAAAGTTAAATTAATCAGCTTTTCACTGAATTTCCAGCAGGCATTAACAAGTTACTCAAGTTATATAAGTACAAGCTATTCTGTGCAAGCTTATAAAAAGTCACTCTATTCCTCTCAACAACAACAAAATCAACCCCAGTACCAAAGTCTATTGATTTAACTATTGCTTCAACTCTTCAAATGAAAGAGTCACCTTAATCACTGAATTTAATATATACCTTAAAGACACTTTGACTCCATATTTCTCTATTATTATCCTCCTGCTTAATCGCTTTACATGTAGCAAAATTTCTATCATTAACAAAAATGCAGATATTTAGAGAAATAACATTTAATGGACACGCCAACTAGGTTCCTTCCATATAAAACCTACATAAACTGTAGTGTGGAAAAATCAAGTTCGTAATACATATAAAATCTGTGTTTAATTTTGGGTAATGATTAGATACTCAGCTATCTGTAGAACCCAGCTTGGTATATGCACACTTTCACCTCATTATATCCCAGGCACACTAATATTGAAGGAAATTGCCTGAATAACACAAAAAAGCAGTCTGTTTCCTCTTGATAAAGAAGTCACGTTATTTACCAGGGTCAGTGGACGTCCCTGTCTTGAATGAACTTTGGAGTCCTCAGCTGCATCCTCTATAGTTTCGCAAAGACTTCTAGGACAAAGGCATCTGACTTTTTTTTAAAAATGCATTCACAATTTAAGTTCCACAGCGGCAGGTCATACTTGACAAGCCTCTTAATTTTTGAAGAATCTATGACCAAAGAACACATATTCTTCATGGTAATTAATCTACACAGCTCCTTTGCAAATTTCATATGTCTCAGAGGCAACGAGGCCCCAAAACCCATTACCGGCTGAAGCGCCCCATGTCACACGCATTAGATGTGAGTCCTCCAGCAAATGGGGGGGAAAGCAATTTTCTTTTCAAGGCAATAGATACTCTATCTCATTCTAGATCCTCTGCAGACTACAAACTGCCAGCTCTTGTAGCTCTGATGCCTGAAACTTGGAAGAAAGTGATGACTTGACCTCCTTTTCTCCCAGGGCCTTTGCTCTGCTGTCAATAAGGGCATTTCACCAGAGGCTGGATAGGAGCTCAGCGTGGAATGAATCACCTGTGCCGATTAGAGATCTGGGAACTGCAGTAGAGATCAAACCAGCCCTGACGACCAGTTCATTTGCAGCCATGTCAACTGATATTAATATTACAGCCTGGAGATGGGCCTCTTGCTCTCAATAGGGACTTCCAGCCACGAAGAACCACATTTTCATTTCCAGTAGCTCAATGCTTTAGTGACTGAACGATTCAGTGTCTGCTCGTGCAGAACAACACTGACTCCCTCTTTCATAACGCATTAGTCCTTTAGTCCTTAGATTAGTTTGATACACCTCATAATAATCAGTCGGTTCATTTTTATGTCTGTAAACAGAATTTTTAATGGACATTTATCAACCAATGATTCCTTTCTTTATTGATGAAATTAATGCAACAAAGAGCATTAAAAAAGTGGGCTAGTGAGGTGTCATACTGATATGGCTTTTTTCCATAGGAAAAGCTTGTAAATTGGACCAAACATCATTTTGATTTTACTAGGGTTGGGTAAATCAGTAAATCATTTCTGGCGAGAGGAAAACGGATGTATATGCGAAGAAACGGGAGCCTGCGAGCTCATTTCAAACCCTCGCGTGCGCATGATATGTCATCTGCCCGCGACTATTATTTTGCGTTCGATTATGGGGTTTTTTTTGTCAGTCGTGTCAGTATTGGATGCCTGTTATAAGATGATTTATTCACTTGACTTGAGACATGGCATTGGATC
>JAUCNO010000318.1:10739431-10750500 GCA_032353835.1 Enteromius viviparus
CTTGGATGGGTTAAATGCAGAGCACAAATTCCTAGTATGGGAAACCATACCTGGTCACTAGTCACGTCCTTTCCTTTTCTTAAATACCCTCAGAGGTATTTGTGCAGTTACCTTTAACTACAGTAATAAATATGCAGATAAAACTGTGCCATAATCAACAACATAATCAACACTTTGCAGGCCCTAAATGCCCTAAATGCAAAGACTTTGCAACATCTAGGAAAGAACATCATAGAATAACCAGTATATCCCACAACTCAAAAATCCAAATGGTCCAGTTTACCCACAGTGCATAATGAAAGTAAATGGGGTCCAAAACAACACCGGACCCCACTGACTTCTGCACTGACAAAATGACATTGAGACATTTATGAAAACGTCTTTAATTAATAACTTTGGAATACATTAGCAGCTCTCAAGACCGGAAAAGTTTCATATAGGGAGAGCAAATCATGATTCAGAGCAACAAGTTCTGGAAAAACACTTAAATCCTCCTTAACTACAATTTGTGCTCTTACATTGTCTTCAGTACACCTCTATGAGCAGATAACCCATCTCAGCACTTTCAGGAACTTGCCTTTAGCTCCTCACCTGAATTCTCACACTTTCCAGTCAGTTGCTGACAAAAGCTTTTTTAGATAGACAAGTGATAGACACGCATCCTGGCCGGGGACAGACAGTGATGACAGTTACAGAGCCATGATGGGCGCAGGACAGTGAGGGACAGTGTGCAGGGGAACTGAATAAGAATAGCATCTCATTTAACGATGTTACCTCCCCTCCCCCTTTTTCGGATGTCTGCATTGTGCTTCACCCTCTGTGACAGGCCAAGCGTGCCAGAAAGCCTCTGTATACCATCCAGTGTTCTGTCTGGATGGTGATAGGAGAAAAGTAGGGCACGACTAGCATGGCACATCCCCTTCTTAAGGGCAAGTCCGCTGATTCACTGCAAGGCAACTATCAATTATTTCTGTCAGAGCGAATTCATTTTGCTTGCTTCGTTTCTATGCTTGCATTGCATTTCTATTTTTAATCCATTCGTCATAGATTTCAAGTTCAATTAAATGAACTTTCCAGACCTTTATGTGTGGTTTACTGCTCAGTGTTGCCAGATGTAATGAGAATAGGAGCAATTCCTTCTCTTTAACTCTGATTTACACCCTGTAGTTTGAATTTAGAGCTACTCATGATAAATAAAAAGTACCAGTTATCTGTACTTTTTTCTGACCTGGAATTAAGCATATCACTTTAGCAAGAAAACATTTTTATTTTCATTTTGTCTGTTGTGTTTGTTTATTACGCTCATTAACAATGGCTTTATTAGAAGATTTAAAATACACATATTTTGTCAGATGAATAAAATATATGTTCCATATCTAAAGTCAAAAATGTTATTTAATGCAGAATAAATTAAACTATCAGCTTTATTTTACTTTAAAACACTATGACACTGAGAGACAGAATCTAAAAATAAAAATCCGTAAATCACATTCTATGATTTTTTAACAATTTATTTGGGAATTAATGTGTCAAATAAGTATTTGAGTCAAAAATGTCTTATAAAAGTATTATTATTATATTTTAAATGTAGTAATTTTATTACTATTTGGATGATCTATCATGCATATTAAATGTTTCCTTTTTCCCCATTTAATACATTTATATAAAGCTTCATATTAAAGAGTGCACCATCTCTTCACTTCTGACTGTAAATACTTAAGCAGAACATCTGGACATGTCTTTATTTTCAGGAGCAAAATATGAGGATGTTACCTTGCTATTTAATGCTTGGATACTAGCACTACCTTAGCAACAACATCGCCAACGGCTACATCTGGCAGAGGTGTGCACAGTTGGCTACAGCTGTCAGTGGAGAAGCGCTATCTGACTTTTCATTACTGCTAGCAGTCAATTTAACTCTGCACTCCTGAGCTCATCTGGAATGAACTACCTGTCTATTCCATCAGTCAATCAAGCATAAAGAGAAAACATACTGCCATATGGTCAAAAGTATGTGCATTTTAACTGAGGAGGCTTATGTTACACATTTTAAGGTTCTGTGGGTGTTAAAGGTTCTTCATGGAACCATCGGGTCAAATAAAGAACCTTTATTTTTGAGAGTATGTTGCGGTTTTGTCTCTGGGAAACTTTTAGGAACAGCTCTTTGGATATTAGTATAAGCAACCTGGAAAACACAAGACAGCAGCAGCAGTTAACATTAGCGAAACACAATGCTGACAGAATAAAAACAGTCCATAAAAGAACATGAACACATGTTCTTCTTTTTGAGATAATGCTTGCCTTTCTGAGCCAGACAAGTACTTGGACATGTTTGTTTCTTTCCTGTTCAGACACAGCTCCAGCATTGTTGGACTGAGTTTTAGCTCAACCCCTCTTTGGCAGCCTGAAACTGATACGAGTCATTATAATAATAACAGCCTCTAAGGGGAATGCCCAACAACATTTGTCATGCACCGAGCCAAAATAAAATTGCAAAATTTCTGTAATATGATTCATTATGGCAGCTCCTGTGTGTGGGGGATGAATGTGTGAGTGTGTTAGTGAGAGACAGAGACAGACATTTCAGGTCTCTGGACTCCTGCTTATCTACATAGACGACTCAGACTTACGGTAAATTGCAAAGACAACGATCAATAGTTTGGAGCCCGTGTCTAACAAATAATTTTTTTCAAGACTACAGATATATTGACTTTTGAAATGAGTGAGAGGGTCTTATAACTCCAGCTTGAAAGCTTTTTTTGTTTTTTTACCATTCAAAAAAACTAACGAAAAAAAGATTTGGGTCAGTAGTTTCTTTATGTCATTGCAAAAATAAAACACTATGCACACTAAGGCTTATTGTAATATACAATGTACAATTTAATAGTGTTTTAATAATGTAATTTATTCTGTGATGACACAAAATATGTAATACATATAAAATCTACACTACGATACAATTAAAAGGTTTGGGAACAATATAGGCATTTATGTTTTGTTTTTGTTTAAGCCTCAAATTCACACAGACAGCATTTATCATATATCAAAAATATAATACAATTTTATTACTATTAAATATTATTACAACATATTAGAACAAAAAAAGGTTATGTAATTGAAATGTACTACCTGGATATTTGTAGGTTAAAGAATAATTTTTGTATTTTGTAAATATTTTTATTGTTACTAATTCCCCCGCACCACCAGAGGGAGCCCTCACCGGAATTCTGACCGGCCGTTTCGGACTCCACCTCCATTCCTACCCCATACCTGAGACTGATCCTGCTCACATGTGGCTAGGCCAACACCCACCAACCCCCCCAAAGCAAAATAGCAAAACAGAATCGGCGTTGGGTACACAGGCAAGGTCGGAGCAGGCAGAAAACAATCATAAACTGGAGCACAGTCTGAGATCAGAACACAAAGGCAAAACACAATGAGAAACAATCAGAAATGACCACCATGGCAAATCAAGACTTTGCAGAGAACTGAGACCAAAGTCCAGCTTATAAAGGGGTGTGAATGAGCGGGGGTGTGGCCTAGCCACAGGTGAGCGGGATCAGTTCCAGGTACGGGGCAGGAAGGGAGGTGGAAACAGCCGGTTAGAATTCTGGTGTGGGCTCCCTCTGGTGGTGCGGGAGGGGTAACCTGGGAACCTCAATCGTAACCATTATAGTAATATTTTGGTACATCCCTATACCTTCACGTAACAACTAACTATTTATAAAATCATCAAATAAGTAGTTTAATAAGGTAAAATCATAAATGGTTTGTTAATAGCGAGAATGTGACCTTAAAATGATCAAATGTTTTTAGCTCAAACATCAAACTCTACTGAAATCAGCTGTATGTTGAGTCTTCCACACTGAGATTTGTTTGATTTGCTGTCTGCGTAAAGCAATAAAAAGCAGTCACTTATGAAACGACATAACAGTAACTATGCTGTTTTAGAAGGCAGCGCTCTGTGTAGACAGTAGAGAAGTAGAGAACTGCAGGCCGCAGGTCCCCTAAAGACTGAACTCATTTCAACTGATTTGTGATGAGGGCATCCGTGAATGAGCTCGTACCTCACACCTCTAATGTGACGCTCCCGTTGAGACTTCCTTCCTCTTATTAGGCTGTTTACACCAAAGAAAACACATGGTTAATTACTGCTAGCACTAACGGTCGCTATACTGCCACAGGGCCCTTCTTAATAACTGGGGCACACATCTGACTCTCTTGGTGATTATGAGACAACGCACAAGACTTAAAACACAAACTAAAGATGGTAAATTTCTTCTCAACTCTGACGTATAAATGACACCAGGTTGTGAGCAACATGGGAACGAGAAAATAATGAGTGCCATGTGACATGTGCCTGGCTCACTTGTAGAAGCATTTAGAAGTGGATCTTTATCATTGTAGGGTGGTCCCAACACACATTTCAGTCCAAACAACTTGTAAAAGTTCAAAAGAACAGCATTTATTTGAAATATTTTGCAACATTATAAATGTCTCTTTTGATTTAATGGATCGATTAAAAGATGCTATTTTTTTATTTGTATCAATATTTCACTCACATTGTGTCATGGTCAGCTAAAGGTGCCAGCGCAGGCCACTGGATGGCTCTCAGCTACTCTCTATGTTTTGTGTTTGTTTTTGCACTCTCATTCCCACAAACTCATGTCTCCGCCTGCTAATCAGTTGTCATGGTATTTCATTGTTTGTCTCCACCCACTGACCTAGTTTTCAGTGCATATAAACCGGATGTGTTTGAATGTTTGGCACGGATCATTGTTTCAATGCTTACCGTCAACTCAGTGTATTTGTTCGTGTTCCAGTTCCCTGTCTTCTAGTCTGATTGAATTACCCGCCTACCGATCTTTTGCCTGTTCCTGGATTTTCATCTTGCCTTTTCCCCTGGACTATATTTACCGGTATCTGACATTTTGCTTTGTTTAAGCGTTTACCCTTTTGTCTATGCCTCTTCTGCATCCGTTTGCCGGCGCTCGATCTTGTCTGTCCGACTTTGAGTTTAATAAACAGTGTTTACATATGAACCCGCACGTCTCCACGTCCCTTCATCATAACAGAATGATCCGTCGACCAGGGTTTTAGCAACAGCTTTGTCACTACGTAACTCAGATACTGTTCTACGCCTCGTGGGCAGGATTATAAGCAGGCACCAGAGACTTTTTTTACGTTCGCTCTTTCAGTGCGGACGCCATATCGATCATTACGTGGAGGAATTTATCACGTGTCCCATCTTCTGAAATTCAGTGAGGAAACTATTAAGAGACACCTTCTGTAGGGTTTGGACCTTGGAATATTATGTGATTACGTGATGAGGATCGCTCACACCCGCGAATACAGTCAGAATAATCAGCGTGCTGCGATCGCCAACACAAACCCATGGCTCGGCTCTCGCCTCGCCATTCGGCGATCCCCGCTCCCACACAAGATGGCGGCCGATCGCGAGGTACAACCCAGAATAGCGTACAGCGAGTCATCAATGCGGGTGCCGATGAAATTCCCCGCAAATCCTCCTCCTCTTTACACTCGCGGAGAGTATGGCAAGCCACCTAAGCCTAAAACGGCAAGTTCGGCTGAGCTGTCCTTTGCACCTGTGGATTCTAACCCACCAACAAGGGTTTTTCGGCCTGTTACACAGCAGGAGGGGCCGTGTGTTACTCAGTTTGTCCCAGTTACACAGCCGAAGAAGCTGTTCCTCGTCCAGACGGTCCCAGGAATACAGCCAGGAGTGCGGTTTTCCGGACGGTCGGTCCAGGTTTTGGCTGCCGGCAATGCTCAAGTGGGTTGCTCTGCCCTGGTGGGCGTTCCCTCCAGCTCCTAAATCTAGAGCGTCTAGAAGCCGCTCCTTCGAGGGGGGGCTATGTCATGGTCAGCTAAAGGTGCCAGCGCAGGCCACTGGATGGCATTCAGCTACTCTTTATGTTTTGTGTTTGTTTTTGCACTCTCATCCCCACAAACTCATGTCTCCGCCTGCTAATCAGTTGTCATGGTGTTTCATTGTTTGTCTCCACCCACCGACCTAGTTTTCAGTGCATATAAACCAGATGTTTTTGAGTATTTGGCACGGATCATTGTTTCAGTGCTTGCCGTCAACTCAGTGTATTTGTTTGTGTTCCAGTTCCCTGTCTTCTAGTCTGATTTACCTGTCTAACGATCTTTTGCCTGTTCCTGGATCTCGTCTTGCCTTTTCCCCTGGACTCTGTTTACCGGTATCTGACCTTTTGCTTTGTTTAAGCATTAACCCTTTTGTCTATGCCTCTTCTTCCTCCATTTGCCGGCGCTCGAGCTTGTCTGTCCGACTCTGAGTTTAATAAACAGTGTTTGCATATGAACCCGCACGTCTCCACGTCCCTTCATCATAACACATTGTTAGGATGAAATCAATAGAAGATTTTTCAGTTGTGTTCTCAAACTCACAGAATCAAACATTTTACACAGATTTCTGTTTTAGCCAAGGAATTACATATTCTACTATCTGCTGTGAACATCTTATAAAGTCATGACAATGTAGCTAATGTAATTCACGACAGTTATAGACTAGCATGTCCACTTAAAATAGCTTAACTCATTCTTCTACAAAAATAATTTTCCTCTATTCAAACATTTGAAACTAAGCAAAAGCCTATTTTTTTGTACTATCATATTAAATAATGTGACACACTTTTAAGCATTGAGGGAGGAAGAAATGAAGGAGGGGGGAGAACATGCAAAAATGAAAAGGATATACAGATTTCTGAGACCGGCCTATAGAGGAAAAAGACTAAATGTACAAGTGTTTTTACATGCCAGATATAAACATGTCTGGAAACATTTGATATTAGGTCAGGATTGTTGAACTGAAATATCAAGACTTTTGTTTACTGGTCTGCCATGAGCAGATAAAGACTGAACCCAAAAAACAGAAAGGGCTAAAGAGGGTTCAGTATAATCATGTGTTCTGGGTTGCAGACTAGCGACTCAATACGCAGAAAATCATCAGCGCATTCAAAGTGACAATGGTTTATCCACTAAAGTGGGCGTTTCTGGAAGACCGGAGAAATATAAATACAGACATGCTTGATTTATGCATCCATAAATGTTGAAATACTTTAATTGTAGATCAAAACAAAACGATATCAGCTTTGAAAACCTTATTAATATTTATAGTCACACTTTCTATACTCATACAGATACAGCTTGTGTTTAAGAGCCATATATGCTACTTTGTCTTTGTCGCCATGACAACCGAGAGTTGAGAGCCAGAGCAGGGATATATGGCTCCTGACGCAGAGCCTTCTGCTAACAAAGGAAGCAAAAATCCCATACCATCAGTCTGTATCTGACCAAACACGCACAAGGAATGCATATTAATGATCAAATTGACACAGAACTCATGCAATGTGAGCTGAGGTCAATGAGGTTTTAAAATAATCCTAAATATATACAGATAAGTACCATGAAACTGAACATTGGATATACATACACATGCATATTTCCATGTTACTTAAATGTATACAAAATGTTATACAAATGCATTAATGTGTAGTGTGCAGTATATACCCTTGTGAAAAATAAGTACATTTGAGCATACTTTTAAAAAGAGTAGGCCTACTTATTACTGTAATAACTAAATTAAATTAAATATACATTTTTAGGCACTTAAGTGCATGTTAATGATATTTACAATTAAATGGAAATGTATTATAGTTTAAATTTAATTAAATGAAATTAGTTCAACTTAAAAGTGCATTTTTATATTATCTTTTCTACAATTACATGTAATTTCATAATTTCTTTAACTGTTTTGAAAGTGAGTTTAAAGTACTGTCAAACTGAAATATTTATGGTAAACTAAAATATAATGCAATTTCTATTTTTAAGTGTTATTTATTTTATTTTTTATACTAATAGTAATAATAACATAAAACGGTACAGTTTGTGTGTGTGTGTGTGTGTGTGTGTGTGTATATACATGTAAATATTTTCAAAATATATATATTGTGTATATGTGTGTGTGCTTTTAATATATACAAAAATATTATGGATTATATATATATATTACAAGCATATTATTTTACTGCATTGAAAGGTACAGTAAAACATATTTGGTTGTTGCTGGTGATGGATTCTTAAAAGCTATATGTGGCATATTTACTTTTGTCAAACATGTACAGATGAAAAGATTTTGACAAGGAGGCATGTAAACACACACACATATACACACAGAGTGATTGCATACTGAGATAAGGCTGCCAGTACTGACATTTTTGAGCAGAAACATGATTTCTCTTTGCTTTTGACATTTCCCAAGGGGAGATGGTAAAAGCAAGAAGGAAAAAGAAAAAGAGCAAAGGGAAGAGAGAGAGTGGGGGAAGACAAGATGCCCGAGGACAAGCGTTGAGTATTATTAATGACTGGTAGCACAGCATAGCTCCGCTCAGGAGAAGTCAGCTGAGTTACTCTAGACAGTGACAATTACGAAAGCCGCTCTGATAAAAATCCATTTTTCAAACACCACAGCAGACTGCAGGAAGAGGATAACCTCTTTCATGCAAGAAAAGACAGAGGAGACCAATTAAAAAGAGAAGATTATTTCACCCCCCCCTTCACAATCTTTATCAAAGCAATGTGTTTGCTTATTTTCTACTAAATGAAGACTTCCAGGCCAGCTCTCCCTTTCCTGCACATGACTCTCTGCTAATTAAAAGGTTTTTGCCTCTTTCACACACTTCCTTACTGAGTGACAGCTAAGAGGAAATCAGCACCAGGCACAGAGAGCACAATAATGAGAGGATTTAAAAGCTGTTTTTACGCACCTTCACACTCAGTGAGGCTTAAACAGCTGAATTCATATCTAATTAAATAGGAAGGGATGTCAGCCTATAAAAGAAGTAAGAATTAAGGAAATTAGTGATAAATATTAGTTAAACATGCAGAGAGTAACAGCTTGAGAGTGACCAGGGAAGGTAAAGTATCAGACATATCTGAAGGTCAAAATAAATGTTATTGGAAATGTTTTAACATGCTCACATTGCTTTATTTTAATTCTTGATTTATTTCTTTATTTTTTTGCTACTTATGCAATGTCTTTTACCCTTCTTACTCTTTAAATGAAAGAAATAAAGAAATACAATTCTTCAAAGGTTGACTGTGTAATTCTTTTTGTATTGTTAGTAAATTCGATATAGTCATCACTTCAAATCAAACTGTAATTTTGTAAAAAAAAACTACTTTAATTTATATGATTTTAATAATGACTATTTTGAATCAACTCTATCTTACAACGAATTCGTACATATTTTACGTGGTGGCTAATTCGCATGGTTTTGAACGACCTCGTACCATTTTATATGATTTGAGAGACAGATAGGGGCCTGAGGGGACAGAGAGATATAGGGGTAAGGTTATGTATACGCCATATGAACAAGTTTTAGTGTATTAATTGTGTAACTCGTAAAACATGATATAGCAAAAATCATATGAATCCGCCACCTTGTAAAATATGAACACGCTAGTGTCGTGTGCTCATCAGGACAGCCAAAAACTTTCACCATGGTGTTAAAACTGGTAACTGCTGTCGTTTGTGAAAACACAATGGCAATGCTGTTGCATGGGTGGAAACATGCAGAATATTTGCCAGAAATATTATAATAAGATCCCCTTTCTATGTTTCAGAGAAAGGCTTGCCAAAACAAATGACTGTGTTGTTCTTTTTCATGTTGTCTGGGTTGGTAGATGCATCAGGAACCTGATTTCGGACTTTTCGGAAAGTCAGATTTCCATTATATATCACTTTTATATATCAAACTAGTCCATTTGTAAAAAGTACAGGTTATACGGGCCAAAAACACGGGAACAGTTTAAGAAAAACACTAAAGAAACAAAAGCTGAGAGTGATTCAGGATCAAAGGCTTGAAATTGATTCTTTATTAAACATGACACCTCCAGCACAGAGAGTGGAAAAGCTGTTCAAATGCATTTTTTTTGCGCAGAACCCACTTCCAGACAGTATCCGGGCAGCCTGTTCATGCTGCTGTGAAAGCTGTGAAGACACACACACGTGCAAACAGACACACACATGCTGAGGGATGTGTATAGTGCTGGAGTTAGAAGTTGCAGTAAGAATCAGGGCAAGGATTAAAAACTCTCTCACACACAGAGAGACATCACTCAACTCATCCAGTCTTACTCGTCTAGGTCACCAATTAAGCCTGACCCACAAAAGCTGTTGGCTTGGCAACAGTGCTGCAAAAGAAGACCACCTAACCAAATTTGGCTGGTGTTTAGCTGTCACTCATCTGTGACACATGTACACTCTGAGACCTAAAAAACAGTCAGGGACCTTGGCAGATTTACAATCCTAATGATCATAATCATATTTAGAAGGGCTTAACTCAAACAATTTTTTCATTGTACTCGTCTTTATTAATTAACAAAAAAAAAACACTAAATATTTTACAGTATTACATGGCCAATCACCAAATAACACATTCATTTAACTTTTGTTTTTATTTATTGTTAATATGTTTATTGTTTTATTTTATTGTTTTTATTACCTTAAAGCTTCCACTAAGAAAAACAGTGAATGTACAAAGCAACCGAGTTAACAAGAACCAAAAATGTTACAGTAATATAAATACTAAAGTCCTCTGAGGTCATTTTTACTACAGTTGATAACTAAGACGTAATTGAATTCGTACAAAATAGTGACAAAAACGTACAAAGTTCAAGTGATGAGATCAGTCTTAATTATAACTAATTTTAGGTACAAGATATTGCAAGTACAAGATAAGTATTGCCTCTATTTGCCAAAAGTTCAATACATTTTTATCTCATAATTCAGCCGTTTGTCGTAATTTGACTTTTTATCTCATAATTATGAAAAAGTCAAATTATGAGAGAAGTAATAATTCTAATTAAATTATTCTAACTAATTCATGACCAAATGTCATGATTGTAACTCAGTGCTATTGTTTAGACTTTTATCTCAAAATGATGACTTATGCTGCGTCCGAAATCGCCTACTACCCTACTATATAGTAGGCGAAAAACAGCATGCGAGGCGAGTAGTATGT
>JAUCNO010000318.1:10758715-10770583 GCA_032353835.1 Enteromius viviparus
CACACACGCACACACTCCTCTCTCACACACACTCTCCTCTCTCACACACACTCTCCTCTCTCACACACACGCACACACTCTCCTCACTCCTCACACACACGCACACACTCTCCTCTCTCACTCACGCACACACTCTCCTCTCTCACTCATACACATGCACACACTCTCCTCGCACACGCACTCTCTCACACACGCACACACTCTCCTCACTCCTCACACACACGCACACACTCTCCTCTCTCACACACACTCTCCTCTCTCACACACGCACACACTGTCCTCTCACACACACACAGGATTTGGGTTCAGTTAACATTACATATTTTGCTGTAATTGTACAGTGTAAAGGGTATTTTCTTGTTGGGGTATTTGTATTGTTACTGTAACATTTCAAAAATGTTTGTGCTAACTAACACACGATTGTACATTTTGTTTTTTTGTAAGGACACAGCTGACAATGACATGTACAGGCAAACTCCAGTGGGATTGCTTTTCATCGGTGAAGAGAACCTTAAGCTGAACCCTTCCAAAGTGGGAATCATCTTGGAAGGGAAAGTGGTGATGGATGATCTGGCCAACCTTCCTCAGGCCTTCTGTGTCCTTTTTGGACTGATATATGCCCTGCACCTGGACTATCCCAGATACATGAAAAACACTTTTTGCTTTGTTCAGCAGGTGATGTTTAACCTGGGTAAAAGTGAGCTGCCACCCAAAATTCAGACTCTGAAAAACCAACTTGCAGTGTAAAGAGGTGTTGTTACACTATTTCTCCAAATAGGAGAAAGATTGTTTGTTCTTTTAGAAAAGGGACTTGTTTGCACTGTTATGCCGTTTTTGTATATCATGTTGATTGGCACTGATATATCTAGTTTCATTCAGATTAACAAACCCAAAACTGAGGAAAATCAGTTTAAGTGCTGTTCTAACTCATTGCACTACTGCTCCAGAAACCAGGTGCCTAATTTATTTTTTGTTCTTTTAGGAAAATGTTGTTTCACTGTTATGCACTTTTTTCTGCTTATGTAATTGGATTGCCACTGATATGTCTGTTTTTGATTCAGATTAACAAACCAAAAACTGAGGAAAATCAGTTTGCAGTGTTAAGTGGTGTTCTGAATCGTTGCACCTGATGGTGCCCAGTTTTGTCGTGCTTTTAGAACAACAATCTTTTGTGCATGTTCACAATAAAGCATTTTACCCCTAAACGGGGTGTTTTCAACAAATGTTTCATCTGATTTCTTGACCTGAATAAGTATTTATAATGCACCAGATTAAAAACTGAAATAATAATTTAATGATAATAACTGAACTGAATAAGTAATCTACAACTAGGTATTTGGTACATTATACTTAAGATATTAAGTGTATTAATTGTGCAAAGAAGTTAACTTGGCAAAACATGTCGAGTTGAATTGATTTTGAATTGAGTGTAATGTACTTAACATTTTCAGTTAAATTAACTTAGGTTTTCATTACAAATTACTTAATTTTTTAAGGCAACCGGTTTCCTCAAATTTTTTAAGTAAATTCAACTTATCCGGGTTTACAGTGTATGCCAGCAATGGGGAAAAAATTACATATACACACATATACATACGCATACATGCATGTATGCATGTATGCATGTAATTCCCATTGATGGCATAAAATATATATTTATATATAATATATAAAAATTGAAAACTTGTAATAATTGTAATAATTCACAATAATTTATTTGTAATTGTGCTCAAATAATGGCAATACAAATGTGGATACATTTTTATTTATTTATTTTAAAACTATGCTTAAACTAAAAATAGCTGAATAAAAGTAAAACAAGTTAAAACAGAAATATAATTTCTTTTTTTTCCCTTTTATTTTGGCACATGCTTATTTTATAATTAGAAGGGAATAGCCATAAACTTTGAATGCATTTTAAAAATGACACACTTCCTATATTTACCTCAATCACTGCTATTCCAACACAGACTCCCAAAATAACTCCACAGTTCCTTAGGATCCAATCATCCACACTGGACATACAACCCTGGACACAGGGGATAGAGAGAAATGAAACAACAGAACAACTAGGGAGAAAGAAGAAAAAAAATAAAAAATAAAAAATAAAAAGATATGCAGGGTTTGGAAATGGTCCTGAACAGAGCTGTCCGAAGATAACATCAGAAAAGATAAACAGAACAAGCCAAACTCCAACTATAGAGAAAGAAAGCGAAAGTCTAGGTCTGCAGTAGTTTAAAGGAAACGCTTTGATTTACAGTAAATTCTTTGTCCGCTTATTCAAACAACGGGACTGGGCATATCCTACAAATATGATACACTTTCCAGATGAAGGCATTACGGAAAAAGTATTTAACATTGCCCTTTAAAAGTAACCCGGTCCAGTTTATAGGGAAGTATGCAAATATGGAGGTATAAAAAAAAAAGAAAAAGAAAAAAAGAAGCATGTTTGAGTTTTGCCTGGCATTTGAAAACTAATGAGCAGAAGCACCACCTGCACCATACTCATGAATCAATTCAATATTAATGGAAGTGCCAAAATGCCTGAATGGGTAATCAAAAATATTGGCATGGAGTGAATGGTTAGCAGGCTGAGAAAAGCTGATATCCAGCCCACAAAGGAAATCCATATGTTGTACTAAAAGCAAATGGAAGGAGAGAGAGGATTGCAGCACAGACGGAGAGATGTAATGCCAGATTAGAGACAGAATTAGTAAAGAGAAGCCCCCTTTAGAAATCAGGAAAGGGTAAGTTCACCAGTTTTTCCCCCCTATGGAACAATTTAGATTTTGAGAAATTCTTTCTTTGCTTAATGGAAATCAATGGTCACCAAAATCCTTTGGATAGCAACATTCATACAGGTTACAAACAATATGAGGGCGAATAATTTGGATGAACTATCCTTTAATATGAGAGTATGGACCACAAAAGTTATTACTGTCAGTTTTTTTTTTAAACTGAGATTTTTACATCATTCCATTGATGTATGGTTTATTAGGATAGGACAATAATTGGTTTATATACACAACTATTTGAAAATCTGGAATCTGGGGGAGCAAAAAAAAAAAAAAATAATAAAAATAAAAACGAAATACACATTTTAAAAGCAGTCCAAAAGAAGTCCTCAGCAACGCTCAAAAATGAAGTTGAAATTTACAATTACGTAACATAATCTTTACTTGATATCCTAATGATTTTTGGCACATAAGGAAAATAATTTTGTATTGTTTGCTATTCCTACGAATAAACCCATGCTGCTTATGACTGGTTTTGTGCTCCAGGGTCATTTAAAGTAATATGCTGTATGTGTGTACCATAGTGAAGACAGGCCATTCAGAAGACAAACTGGGACACAGGCCTTTTTCTTCAACATGTGTGCCACTGATGGATTCATTTCTGCAGGAACATGGATATAGATTCTGAGTACTGTTCTTTTTATCCTTTATCACCAGATTCTCAGTCCAGTTAGATGGTCCAGACCAACCACAGCACTTCATCTGTAAAATGAAAAAAAAAAAAAAGCTGGAAAAATTATGTGTTACTGTACAAACAAATAATATTACTTCATATAAATCTAGACAACAACAACAACAAAAAAAACAATGAGAAAAGTCCTACAAAAGTAATCATCTGTCATTTTTAAGATGTGCAACAGATATTACTGTAAGTTGAAGTTGTGTAAGAGACTGCAGGAATGATGGAAAAAGTTAAAGAGGGAGGAAATGGCAGACAATAGCTGAAGGAAAAGCTCACAGTTCTCTGGAGGTAGTCCAAGGCATGCTCAGATGTCTTGTTATGACCGGTGTAGTTCACCAGAACTTTGTTCACAATAGTGGACATCTCTTCTTTCAGCTAAAAATAAGCACATGGACACATGTTAGTAACTCTACAATCAATAATAGAATTTAATTACAATTACCATTCTTTAATGCTTGAAAAAAAAAAAATCATTATCATTATTACAATTACCAAAAATCATTATTACAATTACCATTCTTTAATGCTTGAAAACATACACACACTGTATATACACATGCACACAATTTTTAGCATAATTCCTTCCACTTAAGTTTATTGAAGCAAAATTTTTTATTTGTTATTATTTTTTTAATGTGTATTTTAACATATGTAACAAATATTTTTGCATACTTTGTGTCATTTATGTTAATAGAAGCAAAAATATTTTATTTTAATTGTTTATATTTGTATATATTTTTTGGATTTTTTTTTTTTTTAACATTCAAATAAATTGGCTATGATTCACTTCGTTATAAGTATAGGTTTCAGGCTGCACTCTTTTACCATAATAGTTAAAAAATAAAAAAATACTTTTACAGCCTTGGTAAGTTTCTAGCATTTGTTAATTTTAGTTCATGTTAGTCTCAACCAGTACTTGTACACTATTATGTACTTGTAAGATATTTTAATAAATAGAAAGGATGAGATAGAAAGTACTTATCATAAATTTATTACAAATGTTTTTACTGTCACTTTTGATTATGTATTCTCGTATAATAGCATTTAAACTGCTTCTGATTTTTCAGCACAAACATTTGGAAAACCTTACAACGACAAATCAGTGTTCAGGAGAACATTATCTTGAGAGGATCTTGTTTGAAGTTTGTGTGTGTAGGAGGGCTGGTGAAGTACACTGCACTGAGGGGGCTACGGCAATGATAAACTACAACAGCAAAACACAACTGATGCACAGAGGGTGTAAAGACTTGTGAGCCTCGCCCTGTTCTGGGAAGAGCATTCAGCATGCCCTGTGGTGAAGCGTACAGAGAAAACAGAGCATGCCCCGGCACAGACTCCAATTACCTGCTCCACAGGAAAACTAGACATGCTATTCACTAGCAAAATATCTATATAAAGATATCTATATAATCTATAAGCCAATAATGCAAACACGGAAACCGACTAAACACAGCAAGTTCAGCTGAGCATTAAGCATGGGCTTATGGCTGGGGTTACTTAACTAAAACTGCTTTAAGATTTAAGGCTGACTAAGCACTAGTGAGTTAAACTCCTGCATTAGAGGATGTATACATCATTACTTATCCTATAGAGAGGCTGATGAGATGAGGTCCTGTCTTTTTTATTTATTTTTTAAAGCATGTTTGTGCATTTTCATTTTGCTCTTAAAGAGGGCGCTGTTGTCAACAAGAGATAAAACGAGGGCTGTAGAATCGCCCACTTCAAAGATGACACCTGTTTAGTAGTCACGGAAACGTCACATACACCACACAAACACCCCATGTCACAGAAGGTGACTTTGCAACAGAAAAAGTGAGGGAGTATCACTTCTCCCCATTTCAATAAATTAGGAAGTGGAATAAATAAATCTTCCTTTACTTCCA
Source organism: Enteromius viviparus (assembly GCA_032353835.1). Classification (NCBI taxonomy): domain Eukaryota; kingdom Metazoa; phylum Chordata; class Actinopteri; order Cypriniformes; family Cyprinidae; genus Enteromius; species Enteromius viviparus. The sequence continues at coordinate 10,764,076 of JAUCNO010000318.1, forward strand.
ACTTCATTTTAAATCCCAGTTTCTGCACGGCGGCCACCTGTTAACTCACTCCGACACATTTTCTGATACTACCTAACACAATAGGTTAAAACCAAAGGGTTAAGAGATTACAGAACAGTCACAACTGCTGACTAGAAAAAGTGTTGGAAGCTTGTAAATGTAAGCCATGATATGCAAACATTAGAGGAAAATGTTTTTTTTTTACACTTCTGGGTCATTTAGGAGAAATGGACAAAATATTTACATATTAAAAGTGGTGGTTCCAGATAAACTAAATCGTAACAGAAGATTTCTAATCAGACTAGTGTTGAGGAAACGAATTTTAAACGGCTTCTTCTTTTAGCTGCGTTACATTTATTAGCTACACTTCCAGCTTAAAGTATATATATTTTAGGGGTGGGCATAGATTTTTTTTTTTTAATCTAGACTAATCTATCTTAAAATGGCTCATTTGAATTCTGCCAAAGGCATTCAGAATGTGTGTGCTACCTGCATGACTAAAAGTAAAGCCCTATTGGGACGGGACTAGTTTACAGGGGGTCGTTTGAGAACGTTTTGTTTCACAGACGCACTTGGTGATTTTAATCCCATCCGAATCTGCCATGTCTGTGTTTTTCTCTCACAACCTCTGTGATAATTCTATAGTCCGAATGTGATGTCTGTGAGATTATTTTTCACAACGCGTTTGCTTGTGTGTTTTAGCCAATGCGATATGCCAAAGATGCTCTTACCTCACACACGATTAATATATTTTGATACATAACAAATAAATGGATACAAATAAAGAGCCAGATCATGTAAACTGTGCTATTATACTGTAATATCAGTATCAGGTAATATTACTCACGTTCATTTTTGCACTCGGTTACATACGTTTTATTATCAAAATTAAACGTGTTTACTACAAAGAAAAATTACAATAGTTGAGCTAAAGTAACCAAACATTAACATGGTTTTGCTTTACTAGCCATTTAGCTTCACCGTGGTATTTGTGATTATACTAAATGCAATCGATCTGAATTACTATAGAAATGAGCAAACAGAGCACGTGATCTCTGTGAAAAGTATACGCTAAAATATCTAGGTGAAAGTCATCATAGCTTGCGTAGTATAGACCCAGCTACCAAACCAACTTTGTGAATAGATTAACGGCGCTATTTTTTTTTTGTTCGTTTTTTTTCGCGTAGCTGATGTTATATATATATATATATAGATGTCTGTGTATGTATACTTTTTTAAATCCCATATAAAAAAAATACAGAAATAAAAACAAAAAATAAAAGTTTTATGCAGTCATCAAAAATATACAATTTTGCACTTTACAAAAAAAAAATTATAATAATATATAATATTATATAAATTAAGCAAAAAAGGCCAAAAAGGCTTAAATAACAAATTTTTTAAATATTAAGACACAATAAAATGGCACAAAAATAACCCTTTCAGAGGTATGATCACCTACCGAGTCTCTCTGGAAGTAGATGAGGACAGCAGCTGTCACCTGAGCAATGAGGATGAGGAGGAGGCAGGTGAAGTACTGCAAACAGAAGACAGAATTGTCAGCTCCCTCACAATTACTAGACACTCAAAAAAAAGCAAAAACCTCAAAGTCTACCATGTCATAATTTGATTATATATTTTTAAATTGATATCTTATAGTCATTACATTTTTATTGGACATATTAACAAACTTTTAAAAATGCTCGATTACATAAAGCACATGAAAAGAGTGACAGATTTTTTTTTTTTTCTCTAAATTTTCTAAATGGGTCAAACAGTTTAACAAAGACCCTTGCTGACTGCTAAGCTTATCCAGTGATCTAGCGGGTACTAATATGGCCCCCAGTTCTTGCACAGACATCCCCTAAATCTCACTGGCTTATCCCTGTCACCCCAGCTCAGTAAATCCAGCAGCATTAACCTCAGAGAGCCATTTCAAACTAACTCTTTATCATGCTAATGGAGAAGGGTTTTCAGAAGCTCCCCCAGCAGACGCTCTGGGCAGCCATAATTCTGAGCTTGTTGTGACTGTGATTACTACAGTGTAGCAGCACCTCTCTCCCTGACAGCTTCTGTCAATGCTCCAGCGCTCAATGAAGTTGTGCTAAAAATATATTTAAGGTATTAAAACTTATTTTATAAATACTGTTTATAATGGTGACCAAAAAAACATGATGAGATAATGCCTGTTTTGCTACAGCTGAATATGGTCAGAAGCAAAATATAATTTATAAAAATAGCCCAGTAAACAGAATGAGTTAGCTTTGACGTGGTTAGCAGTTAGTTATAAATAAATAGACTAAAAATAGACTAATAGCCCAGAGCACAAAACAAGTTGGCTTTGATGTAGTTAGCAGAAATATATAAATAAAAGTGCCCGGTAAGAAAAAATACATGTAATTAAAAATTTCATTAAATAAAAATACCAAAAAAAACAAAAACAAACTTTAATATAGTCAGCAGAAATATTTTATAAATATGCACCTTACAAAAAAATGTATAAAATAAAAAGCCAGTAAATAAAAAAATACATTAAAATAAAATAAAATAAAAATAATAATAATTTTAATAGCCCAGAGCACTGGTTTTCAACCTGTGGGCCGCGGCCGCCAATTATTATTAATAGAAATTGTAATATTGTTAATATAATAAATATATAATAATATTGCTAATACAGTAAATATATAATAATATTGTTAATATAATAAATATATAATAATAATAAAAATATAATTAAAAATGTGTAGCTTGCCGATCCATTATGTATATTTTCTGTTTACTCAATACATTACCAGTTTATTCAACAAAGACAATTAACATCCTTGCTTCTGAGTACTTAGTTAACCCGACACAAAAAGCGTGATTGTTTAAATTCTTTTGCAGTGGGCCGCAGAAGCATATGTGTTTGGCTGTGTGGGCCGTGAGTTAAAAAAGGTTGGGAACCACTGGCCTAGAGACTTAAACGCGGTCTTTGATTTTGATTCATTAAAAGCACTCATGTAAATAACAATATCCCTAACTTATTGCGAGTAGTATGTCAATGAACAAAAATAAATAAATAAAAACATTAAAATAAAATAAATTAAATTAACATCTCTTACCAGTCCAAGCAGGCAGCGGACCTCATAAATGGCACCAATGCAGCCCAGGAAGCCCATGAGCATGGACAGAGATCCAATCCCAATCAAGATGTAGGCACCAACTTTCAGTGTTGTGGAGGACTCATCTGCATGAACAGCAAAGACAGAAAACAATAGTCTCTGACAAAAGCCAACTAATAGAAAAAGTACAAACAAATAAATATAAAAATAACCTTCAGTTGATAAAAATATCGAGATCTCTACTCCTTTGTGATTATTTTTTGATCTAACACCCAAAACACAACAATCAAAACCTCACTAGCAAAACCAGCCCTAACAGTAAGTTTAAGAGATGCTGTAAATTACTGTAAAGCACTTCTGAGGAATGGAGAGGGTTCTCTCTCTCTCTCCCCTGCAGCTGCAGTCTTGCTTCAGGCTTTGCAGCTCAATTTGAGATGTGTGCAAAGGAAGATGTCACTCTGACATGAAAATCATGTCACAATTAAAATAATTACCTCCATGGTAATTCTCTTTTCAATTTACCTTATCGATATTTTTTAACGGTATAACCTAGAAGTACCTCAAACAGAAATTTGAGACTGATCAACATTTCACTATCTGAGTAAGAAAGGGAAAACCAGCCTTTATCACACAGCCTTCTAGGCTTCAAGTGTGGTCTTAAGATTAATCATTTGGAAATTTTAGTGAAGAAGTCCCTTATTAAAGTGGTACAGCAGTCTGTGCTGAGCTGTGCTGTGCTGCTTACGTGGCTGACACGCTGTACTTGCTATACTTATCCTTCATAGAAATCAGTAAAGCTGGAGTAATTAAACTGAGACTAGCAGTCAAGAGACTGAAAAGTATAGTCTGCACTAAACAGACAATACATGAGCCTCCCACAGTTCACAGCAAAAATGAGTTTGGCTGCTCGTAATTGTTCTTGAAGATTCTTTAATAGAAAAAAGAATGCAAAGAGATGTGGCTTGTGGCTCTTAAGAACAATCAAGTCTTCTATAACCAAAAAATTCTCAAAATAAAACTACAAATAGAGTCATAATGTGTGTAGAAAGAGCTGCCAAACCGTTTCAATATTTAAAAAATAGATCAGTAGAGTCATGACAGACAGTAAACAGAAAGTAAATATATTTATATGTTGTGTGAATTTGTTTAATAAATATACATGCATCAATTAATTATATAATGTTACTAATTGACAGCCCTTACAGCAAGTTATTCACAGCCTATCTTCCAATATTCAGTCTGTCAGTAAATAAATTCATCTTAAACACCAGTTCATAAACCCATGATGTTATTTTGCCCTGGTACGACCTTAAAAGCAAAACTGTGACATCACGGTTGTGACAGATAACTATTTTGTTATATAAACTGAAAATAATAAATGGTCGGTAGATTACCTCTTAACTCAAGCAGGAATTCTGCGTCACTTTTTCAAACATACGCTTCCTGCCTAAAGCATAACATCTGTCCTGGGGTACGATTTAAAATTTCCACAACCTCCCTGTGTGTTTGCTCACAGCTACGACGTTCTCAAGGTACTGTTACGAACACTCCTCTACATCTGCAAAAATGCAGTCCTGACAGCGGGAAATATCCTTGGAAGGGATATGATTTTATACCATCAGCTGAAACCATTTGCTTTGACCTTTCAAGCACCATTTATATGCTACGAAAGGTAAACACAGCAAAAGAATGAGATATTTTATTTAGCATTGATATAAAAGAGCAAGTACTTGTTTTATTGCATTCAGACTTAACTCTAGGACCCTGTACAGAGCTGAACATACCAGCAAACAACCAAACACTCGTTCACGTTGTAACATGTTCTGGGCGTTCAGTTGTATAACTCTATTGCACAGATGTATGTGCCATTAGAAAAGGAAGTAAACCCTTCACATAAAGAACAGGGATGAGATCACAACAGTCTGGATAATGAGAGAACTAAAACTCCCTTTTATAGCTTGCGTGGAAGTCTATTAAAAACAACCTGGGAGGAAGAAAATTCAGCAGAGATCAGAGAACACACCTTCCCGTTTTTTTCCCGAGCTCAATAGGGCCCTAAACCACAGTCTAACAAAGTCAACAAACAAGCTCCTTGTGCGACCGTGACAGGACCCTTACAGTGAAACACATGACAGCTGGACCTTGTGTTAGCAAAAAGGCAAGGGCAAAGTTGAGGGACGCCAAATATGAGGATATCCTAAGATATTCCCTGCTATCTCAAAAGGGAACAGCTGAATCTGAAAAAACCCTGTTTCGAAAATGGTCACGATAACAGAGACTCCAGTGCTGTGATATCTGGAGACACTGGAACAGATAAACAGGGGGTAGATGTAAAATATGAAGTGGGATGGGGGGTGGGGTGATGATGGTTCAACTAGATTGCCAAACAATCTTAGAGCTGGTCAACTTCACAAAAATATTCCCCTACAGTAATTTACAGAGAATGTGCCATATATAGACTTCTCGAAACCTACATCTTGACTGAGGGAATTGGTTTGGTGGCTTGGTCTTATGTAAATATTTAACTTTAATGTCTAATTTCGTACACTGGACTGCAATCTTCAGCAATGGTGTGAAAGAGACTTCAGTTTAGTTTAAAGTAATGATTTTAAAATAAATTTCAGTAGTTCGAGCTTAGTTTGCGGACCCTGCTTATCCCCCTGTTAGGATGGTGCGAATGAGACGAAGAAGGGGCGGAGGAGGGATGCTTGTAATGAGATACGGAAGGGAAGTAAACTTATTTGTAGGTTGGAATCATATTGGCTACAGAGATGATTGCAAATGTGGCGCCGGCTGTTTATGATTAATCGTTCACGCTCCTCCCGAAATTATTTTGCCAACATCACTAAAATAAATAAAAAAATAAATTAAATTAGAGATGCACCGATTGACCGGCTAGTGATCGGAATCGGCCGATTTTTTCTATGACCGGCCCAGATCGGTGACCGGCCGGTCAGGCTCAGGTCTTCACCGATTTTGACTCTCCGACAGGTTTTGAGAAATCTCTGACAAACGTCCAAAAGCACAGGCAAATCGGTGCTCGTTCACGCGAGTGACTGTCACACAGTTTAAATTATCAAAGACTCGATCTGAGAGAATCACCGACATGTCGCCGACACACTTGAGTTATTTACCTGGACCTGTCTGCGATTCAAAATCATGCTGCGTGTGTTCTGACTGAAAATAACATCAGAGATTACTTACAGCCTATGAGAGAGGGCAGCGGGATGTTAAGGGAGGAGTTACGAGGGTACAGAAGGTAAATATCCTCCTCTATAATCTTCTTTTTGTGGCAAATGAGCGCACATGCAATTTGTATGACAAGCTTTTTTTTGCTTGCTATCATTTTTAATAATAATCCCATTCTCGCGTGAGTTTCCGTGTCATTTCTCGCATCGCGTGTGTTT
>JAUCNO010000318.1:10779476-10802516 GCA_032353835.1 Enteromius viviparus
CCTGTGATACAAAGCATCATTACTCCAGTCTTCAGTGTCACACGATCCTTTCAGAAATCATTCTAATATGCTGATTTATTGCTAGAGTACTCAATGTTGGAAACAGTTGTGCAGCCAAATTTTTTTTTTTTTTCCTTTTTTTCCCCTCAGGATTCTTTGATGAATAACAAGTAAAAAAAATTTTTTTTTTTTTACCAAATATGAAACGTTTCTAAAAATGTAAATCTATGCTATGACTGTTTTGTTCATTTAATAGATCCTTTGTTAATAAAAGTATTCATTTTTTTCAAAGAAGAATGAATAAAAATTTACTTTTGTACACACACACACACACATAAGTAAAACAAAAAGCAGAAATATGTACTTTTAAATGTCTTTAATAATTTATGTGAAAATAGGATGTGCGTGTATAATTTAATAATTTTAAAACGTTTAACACTAAAGACAAAATAAAAAAAGTACAGTTTACACTTATGTACTCACTGAAGTGCAGTATCTCTCAGCAAATTGTTATTTAGGTATTTTGGACATTTTTAATGATGAGACAATATGGCAGACAGGGGGGGTCAACTTTGTCTCTAGTGTGGGAGCCACTTACTTACATGTCTGGAACACGTGCTCAACAGAAAACATTAAAAAGAGGTGCAGCAAAATTATTAATGCTGTCTTTAGGGGAAGGAGGAGGCAGAACCTTTAATTAACCATCATTAAGTTAAAAACAGTAAACACTATTATCATATACTCTTTCGGATGAATGCCAAGAGCTGGCCTAACACAACTACAGGAGTTTCAAGCCTTCTATCTTTACATTTTCAAGTTCAAAAGTTAACCATAAAAGTAAACTTCAAACATGACTAAGTATGGCTTCTTGAGTTTTTAAGTAATTTAAGACTGATTCAAAAGACCCAAATTATGGGCCAAGAAATAACGTACCTCTTCTGGGTCACACAAGACACTATTTTTGCATAACCCTATGATTTACCCCCCAGCCAACATCTTTCATACTCTCAGGGCATTCCTATGGCAACCATAATTGCGGCAGCGTCAATGCTCCACTTTAGAGGGGAAACAGTCTCACGCCCCAGTTACCCATGAGTCTCCCCCTCTCACCCCTTCACCAAGAGGAAGGTCAAGCCATAGCTAAATGAGTGCAGGGTCTTCAGCAGCCACATCACAATCATTACAATCCAAGGGGGAAACAATCGCCCACTATACCATCAACTACATTTTATGTTGTTTGTCAACATGTTCGTTAGCCTCCATTATTCTCTAGAAAAAAAAATTATCTTTTAAGCAAATAGGGATGTGGCTGTCAAAAAATGTTAGTGAACATGAAAACAACAATAATATTAGAGCCAAAATCTGATTATGAGCATTTTAAAATGTGAGAGACTAATTACAAATGCTACATTTTTGGAATTTGCTTCCATAATCCAGTTCACATGTAATCAGTTACTACTCAGCTCTGTCTGAGAGTGTGGCTAAGAAACTTTATGGAGCAGGGGATCAATCAAACTCCGGTTAGAGCCAGGCAATCGAGAAAAGTGTGAAAACATCCTAAAATGATTGTTGGCGTTAGTGCAGTTTATTACAATTATGAACACTGCCATCTGAACATTGGGGCACACCCAGTGGAAAGATCTCACTGTGTCTAACACTGCAATATATAAGCTCTTTGTGGGTAATAAGCTGATAAAAATACAGTAGCCGCATACAAGCTGATTTAGCCCAGCACATAGATGTTTGTTAGGTTGCAAAATACATGTCACCTAAGACCAGTTGCATAAATTTAAACACTACGGCCAAGACTGTGTTGCAAGAACTAGTCTGAACAACTAGCTCTTAGCCAACGGGTAATGAGTTGTTAGAACAGAACTAACTTGTAAGACTAGTCTAAGCCTTTATTCAACCGACCACAGGTTGTGATCATTTTGAATATCATTATGAAATTAATGTTTTTCTCTAATACACATCGGCCACAATAAACTTTTCTGAAACCTTCATTTACCAGTTTAACAGCTCGAAAGGTTTCTCTTATAAAGCCTGCTGAGGTTAGAGAACACCTGACAAGAGATCAGAGACCATTCCTTCATCCAGAATCACTCCAGACCGTTTGGATTCCCAGATCCATGTTGGTGCTTCTCTTCAGTTCATCTCACTCATTTTCGACAGGGTTCAGGTCAGAGGACTGGAATGGCCAAAAAGTTTGTGCTAAGTGACCCCTTTTTATGTTTGAATTATTGCATGGTTGGACGGTACGAACATGGCCCATTTTAAGATTCTAACAGAGTCGCCACTAATTGATTTTTTTTTATCTGTTGGTATTTGATAGAATCCATGATCCCACGTGTCTAAAGGACCTCCAGTAGAAATACAGGCCCACAATATCAAAAATACAGTAGTATATTTTCATTGTACACATGGGCTACTTATTCAGCCTGTTCACACCAAACCCATCTTAAGTGTTTGCTACTAAAAAGCTTGTTTTTTAGTTTCATCTGATCATAGAAGTCAGTCCCATCAGTACCAGTCGTGTCTGATAACGGAATATAAAGGAGATTTTTGGAAAAGCGAGGAGAATTTTTGTTGGAACTCTCCCAAACAACATGTGCTGATGTAGAGGCTGTTTGACCATTTTTTAAGGGTTTCTCACCCAGAGACTCAACTATTCTCCAGCTGTGGTCCTTGGAGAGTCTTTAGCCACTCAAACTCTCCTTTTCTGTTTATTGGAAATTCTTGGTGGAAAAGGGAATTTTCTCTGCTCTCTGCATTTCATAAAAGTCACTTTGTGAAGCTCAATTATCTTTGGCTGCACATCAGAAATATATTCTTTGTTTTGTTATTGTTCTGTATTCATGTTCATAATTACCCTAGAGTAATCAAAATTGTGAATATGACTGGAAATATACTTCAGAAATATTTTAATCTTAAAAATTTCTAGGGGTGCCAATTATTATGTCCAACGTGTGTTTGCTAAAAACATTTTTCTCATTATGATATTTCCACCCTCATTTATTTACATATTTATATCCATCTTAAAAGGATTTACAACGCACATTCATCTTTGATCATATTTATAAATGGTGCCAATATTTTTAGCCATGACTGAACAAGCCTAAAGAAATATCAAAACTTAAAAGTTAGCCAAGTAATACATAAAATGCAATGTGTACTGATTTAAGAAAGCTAAGTTACAACAAGTAATGCGGTTGCACATTAAATCTTTTTTTAGAAGGCCCCCAAACCTAAATTTCCCTTATGAAAAAGAGCTGCCTATTAAGTTTCTGCTGCAGGCCTGTCTTGGCAAAGCAGCTCTCAAACACATAGTGGCATCCCATTTTTAGCTGGCTCCTAAAGCAGAAGTTTTCCAACTAGGAAAAGTCACAGTAAAAGAAGGGGAACATCTGTATCCTGGCCCTCTCTCTCTCTCTGCGGGCTAATTCCAGTCAGAGACACGTCCTGGGAGGTCTGCCAGCCCTTAACCTTTTATGGACCTGAAGAAGCATCCACTACTTAGCCCCAACTCAGTCCTGACCTATTTTCACATCTGTGCTTTCATTACAGACAGATGTCGCAGTCCTGACAGCAGACCAGTGACCCTAATATCCTTGAATTTGTTCATTAAATGTTATTTATGTTTTTTCCGTTAGTTACAGTGGCGCAGCAACAATTTGAAAACAATCTTGCTAAACAGGTTTCGTAAAGTCAATATGTTTCAGCAACTTACCTGAATAATTACACACCTGTTAAATGGCACACACATTAAACTCTATCATCTCCTTAAATATTGCGATTTGTCACCAATAGGGCTACTGGTACATTCTAGACGTGCTGGGACACTGGGAGTTGGAAAGAATAACTACAATGCAAGTCCCATCCCAATTTCTGGTGACGGCTGTTGTGATGCAACTCACTTCATCACAAGATGGCGATAGATCTTTTTTACAAAAATGTAGTATGATTTTAAAACTCACAGAGACTGTTTTTGTTCAATTTATGTCTGGTAAATTCAATCAACATATACATTTTAATTGTACAACACTTGTATTTTGTATACGCAATTGAGTTTTACTGTAAATTTGGAAATTTAAATTTACAATCAGTATATATATTTTATGACTGACACAACTTGGGGAACTTGAAAGCTAGTGGTGCATTCAACTCTCAAATTCAATCTTTCCAACATGACTTGAATGAACCATATGCATTTCATGTATATATTACACTCGCCAAGCAGCACTAATAACTTACAGGAAGTACATAAAGTCCGTTTCTGACTTTGGGTTCATATGTCAGCCATTAAATAAGATCTGTTGTTAGTGAAGTAATTTGAAATATATGAAATATAGGCCATAGATTTTCTTAGGTTCTTTTTATGAATTTACAAATTGTTGAAAATTAATGGTACTTGACAAAACTTACCGTAAAAAGATTTTCGCTAATGCACTATTTCTCTCTATTCCATGACATTACAGAATTTAAGGAAATATACTATTGTTTGATTACTTTTAGGTTACTTTTGACCTAACTTTAAATGAACTGCAGGTTCATTTGTATGGGAGTTGAGTTAAATTGAAAAAGTTACATTAAAATAATAAGAAAAAAAACGCCCCCAAAACATTAAAATAAACTTACTAAAACAAAAACCCTGCATGTTGTGTGACCAACTTCACATAACTGTGAACAGCAAATTTGATATTTAATTATGAAAACATTTATTTTAAAAGATCAGGGTTAACGTTACTTCAAGTAAATATATTAGGTGAAAGAAGTTAACACACACACACAAAAAAGGTTTCAATGTGTTGTTCGAAAGATAAAATAAAATAATTTGGAATCTAATTACGCAATCCAGATTACATGTAATCAGTTATAACCCAGCTCTGTACACATGCCTTGAGTTTTTCTTGAATTATATTTCATGACGTCTATGCCTCGAAATCACGGTTTTAAAGTTCCCTCAGGACCGCGGAAACATACAAAGATAATACAAAGACTACTTAAATCCTTCATTTTAAAACCAACGAGCCTGTCTCGCCGCTGAGAGTTTCAACAGACAACTTGTTGATCCGCATGGGCTTCCGAGTTTCTACACAAGCCTAATCAACATTAAAACTAGCGAAACCACAGCTGCAGTGCCTTGACACGCGTGTGAACGGAGCGTTAATTCAGCTGTAAGTTACGCGATAGTTCACAGGAAGGCAGTGAGAACGGCACAAGCTGCACGTGCCACATCAACGAACATTTAAAACCACATAAACATAAAAAAACACACTTAAAATGGCACAAAACTTGTTTACTATGGTAGAAAACGCGAATAGGGCACAAAGCTCCTCAAGACCTCATTTAACGTTACTAATAAGTTTAAATTAACTTACTGCCACACCTTCAGGCCAGCAATCAGTTAAATCAGTTCTATTTCTGTACTGACATTTCAGATAGAAGCGAAAATCATTTACCTCTTTTGTGTCAAGATCCCGTTGAGCAGCTGTCAGTAAGTTCGTTGTCGTGCTACAGAGACTGAACAAAAAGACCAGAGCAGCAAAGACACCCCTCTTTAACCCTTTACTACCATGGCGACCAGAGTTTCCGCCAAAGTCAGAACTCTGCCGGAACCGCTAGTTATTGTCCCTACTGTAAAGTTATAATTTATGCATTGAAAGGATATCCTTCAAATATCGTTTTCAGGATGGTTCTGTCAGTTTTATTAAATTTTATGACTGAGAGGGGAAATATCATGTTTCCTCCATTTTTTTATTGTCCTAAATTTCCAAAGAAACTCATTCTACCACACCCCAAACCATGTGTTGAGTTTTGTGTTTTATAGCTTTATGGAACGGAAATATGGTAATATAAATCATCATTTTATGTATCACACACACACTGGCTTAATCTGCAGCTGAACATGCAACTCTTCATTTAAAACACATTTTCATTAAAAAGGCTCCCCTTTTTATTATTACTACATTTTCACTTACTCTTATTAATATACATTATTAATATACATTTCGATCATAGTTAATTCCTAAGAGCTGGACCTGATCCCATTACTGTCACAATGCAAATATCAGTAATGTAGTCATGTATTATTTTGACAACACCGCCATCGACTGGTCAGAAGCGGGAAAATATATTTTCATTGTATGATCGACTTGATCAGGTTAAGGCTGCTCATTCAAAAATTAGACTCAAGTGGCTTAGATTAAACAAAAACTGATGTCATTGCAATTATTATTACATATAAAATATTATAAGCCTCTGGAACTGCTGGAAATTTGAAACTGCAAACAAATCCAATTAGTAGCCTAGTTACAGGAAAACAAGTACTAGGCTAATAAAGTGCTCAAAATGGTACAAGATTCTAGGAAAAACTAAAAAACAGCTCCTAAAATACCTTTAATGTGTTATAATGTGCCAAGGTCATAAACAGTTTAATTCAACAGCTCCAGATAAGTTTCAGTTTCAACAAACTCTTACATATGCCAACAAAATCTAAAGCATGCATTATCTAAAAAAAAAAGGCCTTGAAAGACAGCTGCAATAAATGTACATTTTCTTTATTCCAAAATGATAACGATGCAGGTCCATAACAATAACATCTTTCAATACAATATTTACACACACATTTAAAAAGTACATTAACTTCCCGTCAGAGGCATTATGTATACCATCAGAAAACAGCTGAAGCCGCTAGCAGCTAGCTGGATATTGTTTCTAACTGCGTGGCAACACTATTCTAATCAGGAGACGTGAATAACAGGCGATTCATGTTTGGCATTTGTCATCATCATATTTAACTGGGCGAGTGGTAAGAGCTTGCCTTTTAATAAGAGGAACAGAAAATACAGCCGTGCCTATATTAAATAACTAGTTAGGAATGATTTGGCTTTGGCAAAGAAATAATTTCTACAAGACAGCAAGACAAAAGGTTTGTAGTTCTTTGAATGTAAAGACTACAAGGAGACGAGCAGAAGAAACATGAGCCTCTAAACTTCTTTATTACCTATTTAAGCCATGAATAGCAGAGGTTTTGAGTTGGGCAAAGTAAAATGTCAACCTAAATGAACCTCTGCAAATAGTTACTGCTTCTTTTGTCCACATACTGCACATAAACACGCTTTTTCTATCATATATGAAAACAACCAACAGCAATGTAGCCTCAAACGCAACATCTAACAACAGATATTTACCATACAAGTTCTTGCTAAACATATTCCTTTCTTTCCATATATAGCCAACCAACATTTTTTCTGATATCTACCATCCACGCTGTGCTAAAAAGTCCAATTCTGTTATGCTATTAATGGGACTGTTGTACTAGTGGACACTGTCTAAAATAACAGCAAATGCAGACAAGGCAGCAAAAGTGTAACTACACACACACACAATTTTGATTTTTTTGAGATCATGTCTGGACTAAACAACTCAGACAATAAACATGCAAGTGATAAAAATCTAAATTAAATTTTGGGCAGGCCAATAAATAAGCAAAAAATAGCAAATCAACCAAGAAATATATATACATTTGAGGAATACAAACACCTGGCAGTGTGCTGACATGTGGAACGCTTGTGCAGTTTAGCATATTAAGGCAATATAAGGGAAAAGTGAGGGAAAATACTGCTACATTGCTCATTAAAATGAATTAAACATGTCATTGAGCTACACAACCATGTTCAGTGGCATTACTAAAAGAAAAAGGTGTTTCTTCCTTATATACAGACATTTAAATGCAAATATGGATATTAGTTGTTATTTGAAATATAATTAGTTCAAACCCGTTAACTGAAGTTCCTGAAAAAGTCCATGCACCAACTAACCGAACAAATAAGCCTGTTGCTTCAGTAGTATAACTATGCTTTTCCTAACTGTTCCCATCGTAGAGCAGGTTGTTCCTAGTTTAGTAAAATAGCAGTGATACAAAACACACCAACCAGGAACAATGTTATACTGCTCAAGTACTGAATAACCTGCATGGAAAAACACAGTCTAGTGTTTACTAGCCACCCTCACGCACGTCACATGACTAGAGCTCATTGGCTTTATTACATGAAGTGATTTACAGGTTTGTTGATACCATAGCTACAGACAATTACGCCAGAAGTCCAAGCTCAGCTACCGTGTGCAATACTTGACATGATAAACGGTGAAGAGGGGGGCTACACTGTGACTGCACTATCTGATAGAAAAATGTAATTCACTTGACCATTTGTGAGTGTTTCTCATTTAAAAAGAAGGTAAATAAACAACAAAAAATAGTGACTTCTGGGGTTGGTTTGTCTTTGTGGTAACAGGTGGATGCTGTATGTTGTGTCACTGTTCAAAGCTTCTGATGGAAACTGCAGCCCAGTGGCCCGTCACTCAACTCCCCAAGCACCAGGTGTGTAGTAACCGTGCCTGCGGGGCTCTCAGATCTTCTTGGGTCGGCGTCCCAGATGGTAGTAGTAGGACAGCGTGACAGCGAGGAAGAATATGCGACTGAGGAGGAGGAGGATGGCAGCATTTGGTAAAGAACCCAGTTCCACCAAAGTGATGGAGGTCACTGTAACAAAGTGAAGCGAAGATACAAATATCCAAATATCAAGACAGTTTTGAAGAAACGCATGGAAAATATATATCACGATTAGATTTAAGGTCCAACAACAATATCTATAAAGTATCCAAAAATCATTCTCAATCCACACCACAGCTTTAGCGATAAAGGCACAGCGAATGAAAATACCATATACAGTTTTATATCTGAAAGTGCACCGTGTATAAAGTTATTGTCTTTTAAAAGAAAGAGTTGACATTCAAGTTGAATTTAAAATGAAACATTAGCATTGTTGATATTTTTGAATATACAAGTGTTTTTGGTTTTTTATTAATAACTCTGTGCTCTTTTTTTTCCTATATTAACTTAATTTAATTAAAAATTAATATAACTAATGTAAAATTTGTTATTTAACTAAATGCATATGTGGAATAAGCTATACACAACGCATGTTGCACTGTACATGTATATACTCGAATGTTTCTGTTTAGAAACCAAAACCACTAGAGGGCAGTGGCATCACGACAGTACAGGGCCCATCTAGAGATGCCAAGACACAGCATACATTAGACTCTCGTTCTTACTGATACCAACCTAAAAACTGGATGGCAAAGTAGCAGGCCTCACTAAGTAACGTCCACTGGATGATAACCTTCTCAGCAGTGTACAAGCCATTCCACATGATCAGAGAGAGACCTGTCAAAAAGAACGCTATTATTCAAATGCAAATTCATTCTTTGCCACTAGGCGCCACTTTTGGAGCGTTAAAAGCTCCCAAAAATGGCTTTACATGAAAGCGACAAACCACTGTAGAGGTTTGGAAAAATAAATCGTTAAACAAATCGTTTGGGAGTCGTTGAACAAATAAGAAAAATAAATGCATGTGTTTTTTAACCTTGCATGCATATCAACCTGTTGTTTAGTACTCTCAAAACCTCAGGAATACAATACATTTACGAATATATTAACATCTAAAACTTTCTGATCAAATAAATGCAGCCATGGTAAGAATAACAGACTTTGAACAGTAGCGCAAGCAAACTAAGAACAACTTCGTAACAGCTAAACCTTACAATGTGTCACAACATTTATTGATATGCTTCAATATACAAGCTATCAGGATTGTAGTTACTACATACTAAAAACAAATTAGCCTTTAAAAGGTTTTAAATACTTTTAAATTATTTTAGCTGGAAAAAATACAGTTTAGTTTTGTCATTTTCTAAGTGTAAAAGAAAAAGTGAGATGACACAAATGTTCACTCTTCAAGTGAATTATACTTAATTAAAGGTAACTTATCACTGAGCTATAAAACGTTCACCCGGAGCCACCAGAGAACCTCGACTGACAGACTTACCAATTACCAGGAGAATCAAATGAGTAATATTAAAAACACATCTCATATTTAATTTTTGAGGGCAAGATTTAAAACAGGTATAGAGAGGAATAACAGCACTACTAATTTGTGCTAATTCGATGTCTGCAGTGGACCAGAAAGAGACCGATTTAATGTGCAATTAAATGAATGAGCAGCGAAGAGCGTACCGCCCCTCAGGGAATATTTCCTCCTCGCTTCTCTTCACAATCCACTGGCTGACTGGCCATTTACTCACATAACAAACACAAAAACACACATCCAAAGAGCCCCTTGAGTAGAAGACTAAAAAAAGACACATAGAAGAGTCTGTTAACAGCCCATCAATAGATGTGCTGACCACATGACAACCTCTAATTAAAAGTGTGAGAGACCATTACATTGCATTATTAAAACCTTAGGATGGAATGAATATGACTTACTGAGAATGGCCCCTCCATAGAGACGTATAGAGACACTGGTGGCTGTCTGCTCTTGATCAAATACAACTTCATAAAGCTGGTTAGGGAAGACTAGGGCCTATAAATCACACGTTTAAAATCAATTATTGATAGAGCCATTATGATACTAAAAATAGTAAGAGAGCACTGGTCCAGTAGCACTGATTAAAGTACTGAAACGTACCATAAGGGCCATGACTGTGAAAACCACAGCAGAGAAGAGGATCCATAACCTTGAGAAAGAAAAAAACATCAGAGTCAATAGAGAAGACGGTGAACTTTGATTGTGAATCTTCTATTCTAAAGCGCCGAGGGCAGGTTAGCAATGATAGAGTACAGAGGGGTTCAAAAGTCTGAGATGAAATATCTGGGATTCATCAGGATGTGGGACTGCATATGTAAAACGAATAAGAGATGCTGACCAATTTTAGATAAATAATCAAATAAGTTAATTTGTGACATTTATATTACTCTATAGAGATGGTCTTTAGAGATTAAGACATTTTTATTTAATAATAATAAAAATTATCACAGTTTCTATAAAAATATCAAGCAGCAAAACTGCTTCCAGTAGTAGTAGCTGTAATAGTATTGTCAGAAACTGAGGCAGCAACAATTTTCATGGTTACAATAAATATAGTAAAATAAATACAAAAAGAAAATAAATTAAATTCTCAAATATTATCTAAACTGCTGTGTTTTTCTTTTATGTGTGATAAAAAGTCTTTAAAAAAAATCTTTTCTGGTAACATCTTACTAAACAAGTCCTTAATGAATAAAAATGTTGTCTACTTGTATTAAAAGCAAGACAATCCAATAAATGTATTTATGTAAGAAATATTTATTGAGCATATTAGAATACTATCAAAAAAATAAATGGCATTTTAAAATATAATAAATACTAATTAGTTGTTTCCTTTTGAATATAAGTATTTCATAATATTACTGTTTTTACTGAATTTTTGATCAGCAGCTTAGGTGAGCACAAGAGAATTTGAACAGTAGTGTATTAAAAAAAAAGCATTTAATAAGACAAATGTTTAAATAGTGGTTTGGACCAGACTGTACAGTATATATTCTAGATGTGCTATGTTCCTGAATGGTGCTAAATTTAATTTGAGATATGGAGACTCAAGTGACTCTGCTAATGCACATAAATAAGAAGCTAAAACTATTGCAGGGAATTCTTCTTACATAAACCCCTAGCTTTAGTATCTAGAGACAGGCAAAATGATGCACGTTACTTAAACAATGGCTGAATTTATACAATTATTGAGCCCAGGGTTCAGCTGGTTCATCTGTGACCTGTCAAAATAACTGGGCTTTAATTAAAGGCCTGCTATTTTCTGCATTGGTGACCCAAGGCAGAACGTAACAAATGAGGTTTATAAGAGCAAACTCCCCACAGCACTGCGGTGTAGAGCGTGGTGAAACAGCACAGGGATGTTCTTACCTCAGTCCCACAGGCTCTCGAACTGCAAACTTGATCTCATTCCCCAGCATCTGACTGATCTGAGAGAGAAAAGGAGGAAGTGAGGAAGAGAGCAAGTTGGGAAGTGAGAGAGAAAGACACAAGGGAGACGAACACTACACTCAGAAATATAAAAATTGGTAGTGACAATTCTGACACCCTTCTATTCTGGATTCACTTCAGATGAACAAAAACAACTATATCATTCTGAAGCATGATGAATTGATAGCGCATGGCGAGTTGTCCACAGTTGTGTGGTGCGAATCATAAAGACATCTTTCATTTAAGCGAAGAAGTCAATCTGGTCTCATAAAAACATGTACCTCTGTGCACTTTTTGTGTAGCACCGTTTTTACGTGCCTTACTGCACGTTTTGACAGTTTCAAAGAGCAATGTTCACTGAGTGGCATTAAAACACAGGTGCCCTAGCAGAACCCTGGCACACTTTTATTACGTTGATATACAGTGGGGTAAAAAAGTATTTAGTCAGCCACCAATTGTGCAAAATCTCGGATTTAAAAAGAAGAGAAAGGCTTGCAATTTTCATCATAGGTAAACCTCAACTATGAGAGACAAAATGTGAAAAAGAAATCCAGAAAATCACATTATAGGATTTTTAAAGAATTATTTGCAAGTTATGGTGGAAAATAAGTATTTGGTCAATAACTAAATCTAACCTCAATAATTTGTTATATACCATTTGTTGGTAATGACAGAGATCAAAGGTTTTCTGTAAGTCTTCACAAGGTGTTCACACACTGTTGCTGGTATTCTGGCCCATTCCTCCCTGCAGATCTCCTCTAGAGCAGTAATGTTTTGGGGCTGTTGCTGGGCAACACAGACTTTCCACTCCCTCCAAAGATTTTCTGGAGACTGGCTAGGCCACTCCAGGACCTTGAAATACTTTGTTACTTTGTTTGTACATTGTTGCCCGGGCGATGTGTTTGGGATCATTGGCATGCCGAAAGACCCAGCCCCGTTTCATCTTCAACGCCCTTGCTGATGGAAGGAGGTTTTCACTCAAAAATCTCACGATACTTGGCCCTATTCATTCTTTCGTTTACATGGATCAGTTGTCTTGGACCCAACAGCCTCACTTGGTCCCCCAGTTGAAGTTGTAGAGGGGGGGCTTTTATACTGATACTAAGTTCAAACAGATGCCATTAATACAGGTAACGAGTGGAGGACAGAGGAGCCTCTTAAAGAAGACGCTAAAGGTCTGTGTGGGCCAGAAATCTTGCTTGTTTGTAGGTGACCAAACACTTATTTTACAGAGGAATTTACCAATTAATTCATTAAAAAAAGATTTTCTGGATTTTTTGTTCTTATTTTGTCTCTCATAGTTGAAAATGTTAAATTACAGGCCTTGCACAATTGGTGGCTGACTAAATACTTTTTTACCCCACTGTAGGTATGTATGGCGGCGGTTCAGAATTATAAGCTAATGCTCTATCATGTTGGAAATATGCCCTACACCAAATCCAGCCCTAAACCTGCCCGATAGTGTTAACAAATGCAAAATATAAAAACGTAATTTCAACTTCCTTTTACACAGATTTGAATGATTTGACGAAACGTACTTACACAGGATTCTTTTGGAAACTGCAGTGATACGTACTTGTTGATACATATTTTGCGTCTCACTAAAAAAAAGTGCACCAAGGTACATTTATGCCACGAGACCTCGTAGGAAGAAACCTGTAGTGAACACTGGGCCACCGGTGAATAGGTGGATTAATAACACACTATATTTAGCATGAAATCCAATTTAATAAATTAACAAATGCTGCCACCCACATTGGTCTCTGATGATTCCCACAGATTCACACATATTCAGGTTTATGGCTGTCATTCAATCCACCTACTTCTTCATAGCTGTTAAGCAAAGATGGCAACACAACAAGGAAATCAACGTGTTGGCAAACTCAATTGTTTAATCACCTCTTTGGGAGGTGAGACTATTCTATCATTAGCAGCATATCACAGGTTCCCATATGGCTGCTTAAAACACTCACGAAAAAAAAAGAGAAAAAAAAAGAAAAGCATTTATTGCTTTTTAAAGAGATTTTTTGGTTTCTAAGGAAATCTTTTAGAACCAAGTAACTAATTCACACCAGTCGCTCTGCTTGTTCTACTATTCATTAAAAAATACTTTGTTACAGGAAACACACTAGAGCATCATTGTAGTCGAATGAAATGAACAAATGACTCTCATGAGGTGAGGATCTTTTTGTAAATCAAAAATACACAGAATTGCTAATGCAATAAGATTTACACAAAAAATAACTCGTTTAACGGACAGTTTAAAAAGATGGGTTACTAGTTTGAAACTAGTCCTTTTATAATTTATTAGCATTAAAGTTTAGCACACATCATTAAAACTTGAACAAAATTTCATGAGCAAAAACAGATCAATGGCACTGTCGATAGCATAGAGATGTATGAAGCACAATTCACGAAACGCAAATATTTCTAATGGAATCACTGAATTCCCTTTAATGCTTTTGATAGAAATAATTTATGCTCATGAAAACAACATTTATTTGATCAAAAATACAGTCCAAATGATATTGTGAAATATTACTTATTATTTATAATTAAAAACACTACCAATTGTACATGTAAATGTAATTAATTCCTATGATGGCTAAGTTAAATTATCAGCATCATTATACCAACCTTTAGTTTCTGAATCTAATATGCTGATCACTGCTCAATAAATATTTCATATTATCACCAATTTTGAAAATAGTTGTTCTGCTAAATAATTTTCACGATTCTTTGATTAATAGTTTAAAATAACATTTTTCTTTAATTATAAATCTTTTGTAGCATTATAAATGACTTTACTGTCACTTTTGATTAATGTGCCCTCACTGATTACAACTATTGATTTCTTTTTTCATTAATTAAAAAATAAAAATAAAAATACAAATCTTACTGACCCCAAACTTTTGAATGAAAGTGTATATGCTCAGCAAAATCGTCTGGATATAAAAAAATAAAAAACTTGGCCAGAATGTTAAGATAGAGATTAGTAGACCAGCACCTCAGAATCACATGATTGAATGCTCTTCTAAAAATCCGTGCAAGAAAGAAGCATTTTTAATTTGAGCCACATCTCCAGGTTTACTGACTGATGACATTATAAATGCTGGGACGGAAATGAAAGGGAAATTGCATTTCATTTATTCTCAGCGGTGCTCAGTGAATGCAGATAAAAACGCCACACCTCCAGAATCCCGCTCACTGTGCAGACAACTATAGCGTCAGTGTATCTGTATCGGCTTCTTAAAAAGACTGTGAAATGAGACAGAATGGGAGCGCAACAGGGAGATAAGAAAGAGAAAACCAGTGTAAGAGACAGAACGGAGGCAGAGAGGTGGTAAAATAAGCATGCAGAGATAAATAGAGAAAGCACACTATGAGGGCTGCTATTGTGCAGGTCCCTGTAGATCCTGCCACAGGGATACAGCAGATGCTGCTGCTGGGATTCATACTAGGACGTGCTAATGACTTGAAAATAAATTAGATTTGGTGACTGCCAGAATGCAGATGCACAGAGCTGCCCAGACAGTCACCACAACAGCACCAAATGTAAACAAGAGACATAATGGGATTTTTTGTTACATCCAACACTGCCTCCACACAGCACATATTTCATCTTGCTTCTGCTGAGGGATTGTTCAAGTTAATGAAATGACAACACAATCCCACAATGTCTTTCAAAGAGCAGACAGACAAGTTTATTTTACGGCTGAGAGTGTGAGGAGTGCTGAAAGTAGAGAGTAAAATCAGATTTCTGCATGACGAGACAAGAAATGTCAAATAATAATAATAATAATAATGATAATAATAGGCAGGCACCTATAAAACACAATGACAGTTTTTTGTTTGTTTTTTTACATTGTGCCAGACAATGTGATATTAATTTATTCTTCCATTGAAGTATTTTGAGCACGTCAAACCATGATGGAATGCATGACTATCAGGAAAATGGGCTGTTCAAAAGAAAACAGATTCAGAAATTAGATTAGATCATTATTTTTCATTGCTTTGGTTTTGATTTTGATGAGACCTTATGATGTTCAAAACCATTTCATAGGACTGGGACACTGCGATCAAAACAAGAAAAGAAAGTGACCCTGATCCCAACAGAAAGGGAGGATTCAGGGTGGATTTTAGGAACAAAATGTAATAAAACTGGTCAAATTCGCATCATATTTATATTTTGCATTTGATTTATTTAACCACTACAGGGATAAAGTACAAAACAATACGAATTAAAGGTTACCTACTAAAGGGTTTACTCATGAAGGCAAGTAAAAGACAGGATAATTTACATTTTTGGGTAAACAAACCATTTAAGACTTTTTTTCAGCACAGTAAAGTTAAAAAAAAAAGAAAAGTTGAAATCAAATTAAATTAAAATAAAACTAATTCCCCAAACAGCTGTCAATGTCAACCAAAATAATATATTTGAACCGTTAATTACAGTATATTAATTATAAATATAGAATGAACATCAATACTTAGTTTGTGTATATTTGATTGTTTTATTTGATTGCTGTTGGGGGATCATGAGGGATCTGACTGTAAAAGTAAATATAAAGTCTCTTCCTGTTGGTCTTGACATAGCTAGCAGCAGTTATGTATATGTTATGATATAAAATCAATTTCAGAGAACTGGTAATCCAGATTTTATAATCTGCAAAAGTTTGTATCTAGATCAGCATGATCCAATTTACTACACAAAATCCTGGACAGCAAAAATGTTTTACAAACCCAGATTTACTCTGATCCAGATTAAACTTTCTGAACAACTGGGGCCAAGTTTGGCACAAACTGGTGAAACACAAGTGCTGCAGTTATTAAACAAGCAAAAATAAAATTGTCAACACAAAAGATATTTAGAAATGTTGTTAAATGATGGTTATACTACTGATAGATAATAATGAAATCTAAAATGCAATATAGAAGGATTTTCCTCAGTCACCATTATATGTGCCTGATTAAGCTAGACCTCAAAATCAAGATCTCTATAAATAAACCATCAGGGATTTCAGACAGATATACAAAAGGGAGATAGGTGAACTTGACAGAACTTGAATAATTGGAAAAGAACTAAGAATTAGAACTAGAGAACTAACTAAGGAACCAAAATAATGAAAAAAACATCTGTTGATATGGAAAACACTATAGTTTGTATGAGTTTAAAAATATATATTTTGTTTTTTCTTAATCATTTTAAACATTTATCTAAAAGGATGAACCAAAATTTTGTTCTATAAAAGATAAAGTGCTATGCAAAAGCTATGCAAGGCTATGAAAAGATGGCAAATACTATATTAAGATACTCTTCTCTGGCACACAATACATAAAACATAAGTTAATTCAAAGTTACTCTTGCATTTTTTTTAAAGCTGAGAGTGCATCTAAACTCTCTGTGTAGTACTGCATTCATGACTTGCTGAATTTAATGTTATGAGGTTCAGTTATAAGCTTATTTATTACTTTCCATGTTACATATTTGTTAAAGCAAAAATTGAAAATATGAATACAAGGTTTCTGTCAGGATTGGAACTGTTTGATTTACCTTAAAAATAAATAGCCTGAATAGTTTTAAATTTGTTTCACAAAGAACAATGGTAACATCACTAGACGTGGTAACGTCACATCACTAAACAGAACCTTCGGCTTCCAGGTCAGAGGTGATCAACTGTAGTGAAGACAGATTAAATTAAATCCAATCCAATTTTAATTTTTAAGCTGTCACATTTCATTATAATTTACAGCAACAAAGATAAGATTTCAAGCTCTAAAGGGTACTTTACCAACTGCAAATTGCATTTTATCTGTTGGTTGGTTCTGTGACGGCCATCTTATTTGAACAGCATAAGCAGCCGAGACCTTTTTAAACTCTAAAATAACCCAAATATATCAATTTGCTTGCAGCTTTGCCCTCTGCAAAAAAATTCTCAGCGAGTGCCGACATCCTGATTAGAGGCCACTGCAGGTCAGACTCTGAACGCAGAAGATAAAAGCCAGGCATAGCAATGAGAGTGATCTCATGGGGGCCATTACCAAAGCCCAGGTCGACTTTTATGAAAGACATGTAAACAAAAATTGCCCTTTTGAGAATATCTAAGCATTGCAAACAGACATAGAGAGATCAGTGCGTTTATTACACATCTTTACACTGCTCTGTCTGTTTCTACCGCTGTCACAATTATTGCGAATATAAATGCAACTTCCACTCAGATGCGCTGCGGGTCATTTCCACCAAAACACTGCGCGAAAATAAAAACAGCGCTTTGCTAGGAGTGTATCCTGCGATTGTGCATGTGTACAGACGTGT
The DNA here is from genome assembly GCA_032353835.1 of Enteromius viviparus. Lineage (NCBI taxonomy): Eukaryota > Metazoa > Chordata > Actinopteri > Cypriniformes > Cyprinidae > Enteromius > Enteromius viviparus. The sequence continues at coordinate 10,797,654 of JAUCNO010000318.1, forward strand.
GCATCTGTTTGAATGTGAGTTTGTGCCGTTACTGAATCATGCATCTGTACAGTCATTCTAGCACGCATGGTTTTCACAGGAACAGACCCTTCTCCAGGAAGCAGACCTGAATCATGAGCGTGACACGCATTTAGCAAGAAGAGTAATTCAGAATAGTGTGGCACAGGGCAGAGAGAAGGCAGGAAGGGGAAGAAATAAACAATGTTGTTTTGGAGGGAATAATCCGGTCTGTGTGACCGCTCGCTCCTTCATCCTTCATCAAGCACCGGCACATGCATGAAGGAAATGTTTGCAATGCAGGAAAAGGAAAGTAACAGAAAACCTACTGTTAATCTGTCATTGGAAGGATGTGACTCATCTTAACTACAATCTAATTATCAATAGTAAGGTAAATGCACCTTTACAACAACAACAACAACAAAAAGTTAAAACAGCTAACACACACAAAAAAATATTATTATAAATATTTAAATCTGTGTGAAAATATTGTATAATACTGTAAATATTGCATAATATATTATTGTATACATTTGGAAAAGCCAGAGGCACACAGTGTTACTCTGTGCACAAATGATTTTCATTGTATGGACAGAAATTAAAACATGCTTCAGAATATATTTTTTGCCATACAGATTTGTAATGAGGGTAACTAAAAGATGACAACATTTTCATTTGTGGGTCATAACATTATTAAAATGTATTAAAGACATTTATAATTTTACAAAAGACTTTTCTATCATATAAATGCAGTTCTTTCATGCCTATATACAAAAACTTAAATTCTGAATCATTTTAGTGAATTTGTTTATTTGCAATGATTTATATAAATGGACAGAATTTACAGATAAATGTTTACAGAAATATAATAATATATAAATGCTGGTCCCCACTTTCAAATTTTCTATTTATATTTTAATTTAAGTTAATTGTAGTCATTTACTTGCAAATTCAATTATTGTTAAATCAGAGAAACATTATACTGCTGCACTAGCTTCAAGGTAGTTAGAAATACTTTTTCATAAGATAAACTTGACTGGAGTTTCATTTAAATCACAAGTAGCAAAAATTCCTGTCCCCAACACTTGCAAATCAGAAGATATTTCCTTCCAATCTCAGCAAATAGAAGCTTGTTAGACGCCTAAATCATGCAATTGCTTTTCAAATTACACTGAATAGCCAGAGTGTGTTAACCAGAAATGCTTCCAAAATGGCCTTGTTACATCCTACAAAGCCCCTGTATCAGTGAGATAACCACAGAGCTGAATCAGACGTGCTGAAAGGGGAAGTGCAGGACGGGGCCCTTACCACAGCTCTTAGTTACCCTAACGTCTCCAAACAAACTAAGACCCTTCACTCTATATACAGGAAACTCAACCCTCCGGCTCATGGAGAAAACAAAAGCCGTTTCTCCATGTCACGCTCGCTTTCCTGTGGGTGCGCAGCTTGAGGACGACTGAAAAGTAAAATGGAGTGCTTCCTTCTTTTATTTTTAGTTGCAAATGGGTTCATCGTTCTCTCCCGCAAAACAGATCAACAATTTTCTAGCTCATCGGCGAGGACAAACAGCCTCAGATATGGGTACAAGCATCAGAGAGCGCCTTTCTGAACAAGTTTTACTTGCTTTATAGTAACAGCAGTACACAGATAATCAAAGACACAAAACATGACATTCCGTGACAAGAACATTCTTTTCAAGCACTGCATTTTTATATAGCTATGTTTCTTGACTATCAAACATTGCCATGATTTATAAATAAAATAAGAAATTTTATTTTATTTCTTTTCATTGTAGCCAGTCACAGTATCATTTGTTTTGCAATGTTCACCCTATTGCAACAAAAATTATATTAATTGTAACAAAAACACTGTGTCATTTATTTTAACAGGAGTTTTGAAATCATACACACTGAACTCGAAGTGACTGATAGCTCTAGTGAAGGTTATTTATTCACTTTCTGTATATAATTTGATCAGAATTTAAGTAACAGGTAATTTGAGGTTAGTGATTTACTGACACATAAACAGTAATTAAACATTTTGTTACAAAAATATCTGGCTGTATGTACTAAAAAAATACTACAGGTTACAGATGACTTGTTACTCATGGCTGTAACCAGGCTGTAACCATTTGAAAATTAGAAAGGTCTGGAGATGTTTAAAATTGCTATAATAACACCTACAACTCATATACACTACAGATAAACTTTAAATACAAAGGGCATATATATGCTCTTTTATTTTATTATTATTACCACATAACTCACAACTCTCTCTAAAGCCTCATTCACATGAATTGCTTACATGTCACAGCATTACAGTGCAGTCTCTATTTTTTATATTACATGATACTTTCCAGAGAGCCTCTGTGTGTGTGTGTGTGTGTGTGTGTGTGCGTGTGTGTACTATATGCGTAAAATCAGGTTAAAAACAATTATTTGTCAAAGCTTTCCTGGTAATAAGTAACATATTTTTCTCTTATGGCAAACTGATTATTTAAGATGATATGCATTTCAAAAATTGCAAAATCTTTGCTCACAAAAAAAATCTCTGTTTCCTATCATTGTGTTTTGTCACTGTAATTAAAAAAATATTTAATGTATTATGAGTTGTATCAAAGGGCAACCCATTCTAACCCTAACCCAACACGACTTATAATCTACTAACATTTTATTGACATCTACAGTAATAGATATGTTACATAGGTGCAATGTTACTTAAAGTCAACAGAATGTATTAAAGGGACCATCAAAATAAAGTGAAACCAGTTTAAAGTTGAAAAAAAGAGCATCAGATGATTGCATTGTGTTTTTGTACATCTTTGAAGATGATGCAAAACATTAACATGCGTGTCAGCCAGTATAAGTTGGTACGCTAATCACATGGAGCTTGGGAAAAGATATTAATAAGGACACAAAAATGCAAGACACAAAGACAGACCTTTGACCTATGCACTTCTCCATCGTCATCCTCTCCACCAACACCCAGGATCTTGCGTGTTTTGAGTCGGCTCACCAGATCGGTCTGACTGTGTTTCTTCATCAGAGGTGGATGGGGTTTAGCAGCCATTCCAACAGTCTACAGCAGAGAAGAGGAGTGTGAGAGCAAGATCACATCTGATTTGTCACTACATGCTCACACACGTACTGTTCGTGCAGCTACACATATTCCTGTGCACTGGGAATGGAGTTCTCATTCTTCTGTTTATTCTAATGAGACAGATTTTAAGGGGACCCGGTTGTCCTGACACCACAGTGAACCCCCAATGAGGCAGAAGATTACTCAAGGGAACCAATTATATTTTGTTCTCAAAAAGGCAGCAGATATAAATCACATTAGACAAAATCTGTCTTGACAAGCTGCACGTTTCCAGTCAAATTGAGACAAGCTTCTGTGAGAGAACTTGGATCTGAATGCCCTGACATGTGGACAGATATGTGGCTATGGTTTTATATGTAGAAATGTGGCCTTGTTTCCTGTTATTTAGACATTACTTCTCAGAATTGTGACACACAAGGTTTTCAAAGAGGCTGGTCGCTCAGACACAAGTGTAGTCTTACTGGAAAAAGGACATTTGAATGTCAGAAGTAGACAGCGCTTGGCCTACAGGAATATGATATCTCAGGTGAATAAAAAAAGTCCAGGGTACCTCACCTGCTTTGGTGTACTGGCCAGCAGAAGTACAGACAGGAGGTGCTCCCTCAGCAGAGGGAGAGAGGAGTCACAATCGATCAGGAGAGGTTGAAGTACGCCGGAGGCTCCAGCACTACTGAGCCCGGAGAAGGTCAAGAAGCTGCAAGAGCAGAAAAGAAAGGACAGAATCATCAATGAGCTCTTCAATGGCACGATGTAGTAGTCTACCAAAAAGTGAAGCAGGATTAGTTTCAGCATTAATAAAGATGTAATTAGACCAGCAGATATTTAAAACAGAAAATTCAGAATTATAGATGATGCATAAATTAATGCATGAATCAAGTGCTGCAACACATTTTAAATTATTTTTTGCCACTCTGATGAAGTGAACCTACTGATTATCAACAGATCACAGATAAACAGGCTACTAATTTAAAAGTATAAAATATCATTTAAATGGTGTCTAATAAATCCATGAATCTTAAACAATGTTTTATGTGATCTACATAAGACTGTCTAATGATTACACACAGTTTACAGTAAATAAGGATACATATGAAATCTATGCAATGCTGTTTAAAAATTTGGGGTAATGGGTAAATAAAAGTACATTTAAATAATATTTATTTATAATATTGCACTCATTTGATTGAAAGTGACATTTCTTACAAATCAATGATGTTCAAGCCATTACATAGTGGTGAATTAAAAATGAATCAAAAATCCACATAATTAATTGGTTTCACGAAAATAAGTCGCATAATTGTTTCCAACAAATACTGTGAACATTTTTTGGCCACCAAATTACTTTTACAAAGTATTTAAGAATGATTCTGAGGGATCATGTGGCACTGAAAACTGGATTAATTACTGCTAAAAATTCACCATCACAGGAATACATTTATATATATATTAGGGGTGGCACGGTTCAGAAAACCCACGGTTCGGTTCGTATTGCAGTTCTAGGGTCACGGTTTTCGGTTCGGTACGGTTCTTGTTATTTTTACTTTTAATCTTTAAAACTCCAGAAATGTACTTCAGCATATGATATATAGATTAATTATCCAAAGCTTAGGATACAGTTTTTAAAAAGTTGTATCATGTAATCATGCATAAACTGAATTTGACTTGACTTAAAGCACATTATTGGGCACAACTCTGAGGAAAGCTAGGTGAGATTTTGATACAGCAAGAGGAAAGATGATTTCAACATGCTTTTCATTTATTTGGCAA
>JAUCNO010000318.1:10816631-10847004 GCA_032353835.1 Enteromius viviparus
GCTGTACTGAACCGTACCGTACCGTACTATGCAGTGGAAAAGCGCCATAAGTGAATTGGGACATAGTGTCTGCGACTCAAGTACACTGAACCTATTCTAAAGTTTAAAAACAATACTTCCCTTGGCAATGCTATCATTTCAACCTTGTCCCAAGCACTACACCTATTGTTAAATATAAACAACCAAAAAATAACACTTCAGTATTTCTCATTCCCTCTTTTCCCCCTTCACTCACACTTCATCTCCCTCTTTCTCTCACACACAAACACACACACACACAGAGTGTCACTTGGCTAGAAGGTGAAAACAAGCGTTTTCACAGTTGTCTGAAGAATCACCACCAAGGATTTCCTTAGTATATAAACACAAAAAGAAAATCTAAATTTAAATATGGGGGGAGGGGGGTGAAAGTGTGGAAAATCCATTGAAATGGCTATTAGTCCAGATGTTTATGCATATCTGGTGATGTATATCCTCTTTAAATTAAATCAGCTTTGACCCAGTGTCCTGTCATTTTCTTTAACAAAGACGTCCGCTAACCTCATAACGCTGCTATTTCCCTTACCTAAAATGACCTGAACTCAATTAGAACATTGTTTGTGTGTATAAATGCATCATTTCACTGTAGGTAAACCTAAAGCCTTATTACTTTCCGATTTTCAGGTAGCCATTAAAAACAGCATAATGCTGTTTGAACCATAAAATAATTTAATTTCCGCTGCTTTATAATGGTTTACATATTTCAATTCACATCCCCTAAACGGCACTCTATTTTCAAGCTAATTGCCGATTATGCTAATCAGTAAGCGAGCGTTCTTTTTCCCGTGCTCTTATGATTGTGGAGTTTCTGTTTGTACCTTTCTATATTTTTAGAGAAAGCAATAAACAGCACATTAACAAGAATGGCTTGAATCTGGATCTATGAATGAGAATTTCTAGCGCGACAGATTAAATCACTGCCTCCTGATACAAATATGCTCTTTTTGAATAAAATTGCCCTGAACTTTGCTGAAGGCTATTACGATGCTCTAATTTGTTTTAATAGAAAAACCATAAGAAGTCGTTTTCTCAAGGGGACACCGAACTTCACCAACACACAATCTAATGCTTGAGTGCTTTTTCCATTCATCCTCAACAATAAGGGCTTTTTGGCTACAGGCAGCTACTCGAAGACACTGTAAAGGGTTAAGCAGAAAAGCATTATATGCGAGACTTCGGCTGTCTTCTAAAACAGCTTTATGAGATAAAAATGGGATTTTCACTGATGGCTGCCATCAGCACATCACCGCTGTCTCCAGTGTCCTATCATATTCGACTTCCTCGCTCTCCTCACACGTCAGTCTTGCTTCATCTTCTGACAGAGTACATCTTCACTATAATAAAGGTCTAGTTTGAAGGGTTATTCAGCAGGATTTAAACCTGCATTATGTAACCGGATCATGGATTTCAATCATTCAGTCAGCAGGTGGCCAGGTTGTTGGCATACATTTGCATTCATTTACATAAATTTAGCTTCATTTTTCTCAAAATTATTTGGGTATGTTTCACTGATAGAAACAAGGCACTAAATAGGACAAGGAATGAAAAATTGACTAAAAGCTCAACTGAGCAGCAGAGTCTTGCCACATTGCCACATATATATATATATATATATATATATATATATATATATATTAGGGCTGTCAAAAATAACGAGTTAACAGCGTTAATTACTTTTTGTCATTAATTACGTAAAACATTTTTTACGCATTTTACGCATGCGCAGTATGACTAATTATTTGTCAGGAAAGTGGGACAACAATTACCTTGGAGTAACTGCCCTTTGCATCAGTGACACATGGGTACTGAAGTCTTTTACGGTGACTGTTAACAGCTGTGGAGCGTCATTTTGCAGAGGCTTGCAAAAGGCAGTGCCTTGCGCAACAAACGCTGCCAATGTGATGAAAGCACAATTGCCGCGCGCTGCTTCTGCTCGGCTTACGCATGCAGTGTGAAACCGGCGTAAAGGTAAAAAGACTGTTTTCATTGCAAAGACAAATATTATGGTATGTTGCAGCTTGATTTAAACCACTGTTATTTGGCTGTGTTAATAAACAGACATATTATGAAAATTATGTATCGGTGTCCTGTTATTTATCTTTTGGTACGCATTTCAGAAAAAAAATGGTTAGGATTCAGGTGTCGTTGCAAATAGTGATTAATCATGATTAATCCACTGGAAATCCTGATTAATTTGATAAAAATGTTCAATCATTTGACAGCCCTAATATATACATTTATATATATATTTTTTTTACTATTTACTTACACCACACATCATGTTCTCATACAGGGAAAAAATGCATCATGAATCCAAGAGGACACTGACAACATGACACGAGGGCAAGTAAATGATAACAGAAACTACATCTTTAGGTGAACTATTTCTTTGGACTTGCACTGCACATTTTTGTTTCATTTTGTTATGTTCAACCAACTGAGATAACCAGATTAGTCTGAGTAAGCACATCGTGTTTAGCCTTGAATTAAAATAAACAAATTAAAATAAAATTATAAAGAAAACAAAGGACAGGAAACTCCCTCCACCCATTCCAGGAACTCAAAATAACAGACTGTAAACAGAGTGAATTAAGGCCACTGCACTGCGTCATGCAGAACACAAACAAGCAGTATGTCTGAAGTATGCAGGAGCAGGAAGCTGGCATTCCTCACTGCACATGAGGGATGAAACAGGAAACTGACACACTGTACCCTACAGGTACACTACAATATAATTGTTTGGGGTAGTCTGCATGTTTGTCTATTTAAAATGCATTCATAATACAGTAATATATTTAAAAATGTATTTATTCCTGTGATGGTAAAGCTGAATATTCAGCAGCTGTTACTCCAGTCTTTAATGTCACGTTATTGCTCAAAAATGTTCTATATAATCAGTCTTAAAAGCATCAAAGAGTGTAGCTGCTGCATACCTTAAAAAATTAAAATTAAAGCCAAAGAGAAATGCAATTTATTTGACATATATTTGTTTGATTTAAAGCAATTAAAGGTCAGTACTCTTTCGCTGGCTCTTCCTCATTCCAGTAGTTTTGACGTATGAAGTTTGTTAACTAACTGCTGCTAATTTAGACCTCATTTTTTTCATCTAACATGCATATTCATGCATATCATCATCTTTATGCTTTTTACAGGCAAGTCTGTACGTAAAAGTATTTTTAACGTAATTTGGATTTTTATTAGCATTAGCTCATACAACAAACCAAGAATAAAACATTTTTTTCACCTCGTGTGTACATAATTTCTCCAAAGTGCTGTTCATTTGTAAAACTGAACTGTCACAATGAAAATGGAAAATAGTGTGCGCTGGCTGTGGGGTAAGCTACACTGCACATCAACAGGTGTGCTAAAATCCCATTTGCTATATCTATCTTCAAGCCCAATTATCCAGCAGCTCATAAATAGAGGGATGAATAGAGTGAGAGCACTGGAGTGAACAGATGCGAAAGATAAAACACGGACTAGTAGACCGGCTAATTTTGGAGATTTACTGTATATCTCTCTCTTCCATCACCGCACCCTCAAACACTGCAATGAAGTTCAGTGATGAATCAAACCATAGACCACCGCTGAAACAAAAGTGAAAGAGATTTGTGTTCACACTGCCAATGAAACACGACATCGGCACACATACAACACAATGTTCTACTATGAACCTATATTCATTGCTGCTACAAAGCCTCAGTTGCGTCAAAACAGTGCTTCTCTTTGAAACTTCGTGAGTTTTGCCTACAGCCTGAAAGCCACTAAGAATGCTTCTTTTATAAGAGTCTGACTGTAAACGGCACCATTCATGAGCAGAGCATACAGAGTACACATACCACCAAATTATGATGAATTTAGCTGAATATTCTGCAGCCATGCTCAAAGAGACTAGAAAAGCTTCCCGCCGCAGCCACTACTGCTCACAAAAATGATGACTGATTAGTTTCCTGTATGAAATCTGTGATCATAGATACTCTCTGAAAGCTTTGAAGATTTCCTCAGAACTGAAATATCCATGATTTACATTATTCTACACATCCTCCAAACATATTGCAACTACATTCTGCAGAAGCTTTTCTTTTTTAATATTTCTACAATATTTAAAATGTGTTCCACAGTATCTGGAAGCAATTTTCCTTCGTTGTCAGCACAGATTCTGTGTGGGCTGCAGACCGGTTCTCCTCAAAGTCAATCCAACCCAATATCAACTGGGATTTGTTTGGATGGTTAAAACTGGCTATTACACACTACAATTATGCCAGACTGATTGCAAGTTTGCTAAAACAGCTATTGGTTAACATTACACAATAGTCTGCAAAGTCTGTAAAGTAAAGTATAACAAAGGCAAGATTTAACATTTTAACATAACCTTTAACATTTATTTTATTAAAAATACAGTAAAAACAGAATTAAACTGTGAAAATGTTGTAAGTTATCTACTAGGCTATACATTTCAAATTTGAAAATGATTTATTTCAGTTAAGAAATACTATGGTTATTGCTATTAGCATCATCATCACACATTTGAACACATTTGTGAGGTTTAGTATAGAATACAGAAAGTTCAAAAGAGCAGCATTAATTTTAAATAGAAATATTTTCTAACATTATAAAATGTCTCTGCTGTCTCGGTTTAGATTTAATGCTTCTTTGGTGAATGAAATACCTCACCATTTTGAACAGGCCAATATAGGGTCAATACTGGGTCAATATCAATGTAAGGTTATGATTTCTTAACCTTTAAAGTAAATAATTTAAAGAAAATCCTTAAACTAGTTATCATACAAGTACTGCAGGTATTTTACAGTTATTTTTAACTGGCCCACGTAAAATTACAAACACCATCAAAAACAAATTAAAGTAAGAAACGCCAAGGTAAGTACAGCTTTGTAAAACTGTTTAACAAAGAGGAAAGATATATTTTACCATCAGTGAATGTTATTGTTTGACTTCTACTCTGTCTACTAATCTAGAGTCAATTAACCAAGCACGGATTAAAGAACTGCTGTAGTTGTTTCAATTAAAGTGGAATTATACCAAGTGCATTCCACTAAGGAAAAATACAACAGAAAACACAGAGGTAGAAAAAGTACCTCTGAATCTCAGCAAAAAGTTTAAAGCACAATGTACTTCCTAAATGTATAAGAGTCTACCTAATCTGTATCACCATTTAGAAATAAAAAGCTCCAGTTAAACAAATCTTTGGATACTCATGTGCACAGTATTTTAACAGCATCAAGAGCACTTCACTTAAAAAAAAAAAAATCACTCCTAGAAATGATATCAGTATGTCTCAAAGCTCTGTAGTGCTTTGCTCATTTGCCACACACAAGTGTGAAAAAGGTCTCCTGGGTACTATTAGAAGAAAGCACAATCATTCTCACCAGTAATGACAATAAACCATAGCTGAGCCAGAGCTGGCATAATGAGAACAACAACAGTTAAGCCAGCATGACCATCTCTAACAGTGTCCAAGAGCAACCTTTCTAATTTAAGATGGTCATGTGCTGATTGTGTTGCATAAACACATTCAGTAACCTTACCTGCTTCCATTTCACATAGTCTGCACAATAGAATAATAGAGCCAGTCGAAGAGCGGTGAAAGTACACAGCTGAACGAAGAAATGAAGCACAGTGTTATTTTAACAGTATGAGACAGGGTTAATGGATTGAAAACTACACTTTGATGATGACAAATCAAACAAATAATTGATTAAAAAAAAATTAATAATTGAATATACATTTTTTAAAAAGTATAATTTAACTGATTTTTGTATTTATTATTAACTGAAAAGTTGAAATAAAAGGATTAAAAGTAATCATTTTATATATTTAAATAAATGTGGGGATCACAATTTTTTTTCACAGATTTAATGGTGGTTTTTAAATGGTTTTAAATGGTAATTAAATGGTTTGTTATAAAATATTTATTATATTTTAATATAAGGAATAAATTAATTAATAGGACAGAAGCTGATCTGATTTTAAAGCTGATTTATCTATGTTTGATATAAATTGTACATCCCTATAGTCACATAAGAATTAATCTTCTATTTAAAAAAAAAGTGTGGTTAAATCGAAGCAATAACTTGTGAAGTGCTTTCTTTCTTTTCAAAGAGTTGAAATTATTTTTAGCAGCGACTGACAGCACAGATGCTGCTGACTGAGCTTAAGCAATTTTGAACTCTAATATTCCTCTACACAGAAGTCAGCTTGTCTGCGTCATGCCAAACAAAAGCAGGTTGTGCAGACAGAGCACACAATTCAAAACAACTCAAATCAAATTTCTCAATGAATTCAATCCCGAACTGCACCCTCTGTAACCCGATGACGCCAAGCATGAGCTTCAGGCGTTTTGATGCTTTCAGCACCTGTTTAGTATTATTTAGCACCAAAATGTGTTACACATTGATTTTTTTTCTTGCTTTAACCATATGGAACCTTGGCTAAAATCAAAGGGATTGTTTTCAGTCTTGCAACAATGCAGTCTCTAAAGAGCCTGGGCTGGCTAGGCGTAGTAATCCAATCTGTGAGAAATCCAGGGGAGGACATCTGTTCATTTTGTGGCACAGCAGTGCCCTGCTGACATAACAGTGTTGGTGGAAATTAAACTAGAAGCTAAACTAGACCCACACTCCGAGGGTCCAATCAGTAAGAACACAAAATCCTTTTCTCAGAACAATCCACTTCTGTGGCAGATACTTGACGTAAAAATAAACACCCATTTATTTTTGTATGGATGGTATAAATGGCCAAGACTTTTAGTGCTGTATATGTCAGGATTTAATATTGTGTTCTGAAAGTGGTTTCAGAAAAACAAGAGCTTTAACAAGTTACAAGCTTTCAAAATAAATCATCATATTGGTAGCTTTCATGTTCATGGCCACCAAGATTAAACAGGGGTTGGGTTGGCCTATAGTAATATTTAAAAAAGGCCTACTATAATGTCATAAAAAACATAAAATAACACACTAATAAAATGTCACTGTGCATATATCAATTTCAAGACGTTAAAACTCATATTATTTATATTAAATAACTTCAATTGAGTGCTACATAGTGAAAAACGTATTCTAAAAGTAAAATTTAACTGCTTATTAATAAATGTTCGGCTTTGGACAGCATCATATAAATACACATAGTATTATTTGAGACGCAATGGAAAGATAGGCTATATCTAGTATGTGTGTTTACGCTTTACCCTTCCATGTGTGTTTCCATGATGCTGTCCAAAATTAAGCTTGTTTTCCCCATTCATTTAAGTTTTTTTAACTTATTTAAGTTACCCTGGTACTGTTTTGTATCTAAAATGTATATGTCATTGCAACCTTATTTACAGAAAATGTATGTTTGATACATATTTCTACATTTAAATTATACACACATAAAGCTTTGGTTATATGATAATCTTACAATAAAACTCAGTACATGTTTAGTCCAATATATAACCAGCACTTAGTTTCCAAATAACCCAGAAATGGAGTACAGGCTTTGAAGGGCGTGTTGTTTTATAAATGCTCCCCATCACAAGTACAACCAGTTGAGCTACTGAACAGGTTTTTGCAGTTTTGCAGAAATGTAGCCAAACTCATGTATTTCCAACAAGCCTAGGTTGATAGTATCGACAACAACGATCATATCACAATGTGTTAAGCACGCCAAGATATCAAATGTGCACTATATGACTATATTATTTGACAATAAAAAAACACAAGTGTCCATCTCAAAAAGTCTGATATCTTTAGAAACTAAAAATAACAGGCAAGTATATAATATAGAACAAAAAAATGTTACAATACTAATGGAGTACTATTAATATCATCAGGTTTTTCACTGCAGCTTCTTCTACCAAGCTGTCCATCATCATGGAATCACGGGACACAGCAACTGAAGAAATATGGTGCCATCACAGTTTCACACAACAGTGCTTGATAAATCAACCCACTGATAGAATAAGACAGGACAGAAAGCAGGTCACCATCTGCTTGTCTTACCCAGAGTGCTGCACTCTTGTGAAATAGCAGCGGAGCGGTTTGCCTCATTGCAGTGATATTAAATCATCATCACAACTATCGATATGATTAGAAAAACAAAATGATCGTATCGAGGAGAACCTCTCAGCCTCAACAAATAAAAGCAGATAAAAGCTGCAAGAAGCCTAATGGATAACAACACTTTTTTTTCAGGTCACCTCCCAGCATTGCCACCCCGAAATGTCATCTATTACAGAGACATTTTATGCAACTCACTGTATCTTCTTTGCACACAAGAAGGTGGAGTTTTTTTCCATATTTCCTTATTCCATATTACTACACATTCTGAGATCCTTCTGAAATGGTCCTGTGTACACATGATCTGGATTTTGATTTTGATTACGATGCCCTTTCAAGCCCCTTATTTCAAAAGGCAGCAAGTGGTCAGTATCTGCACTTAATGCACAGCCCCTGCTTCCTTACGTTTCCATGGTAACAGAATCGGGAATGAAACGGGACACAGTTTCCTCCTTTGAGTAATAAATTCCCACACATTCACCGCCCACACCTGTCTCCGGAGCGAAGATCAGGAAAACACACACTACAACTGCTTTCATTATCAAAAACAGCAGCAGCAAAAAAGTGCTATAGGCTTCACATGGTTTTTCCTCGAGGCAGGCCTGAGGATCACCATTCACACCGGCTGCTTGAGGAATCACCTCAGACGGGGCGACCACGAGGGCTCTTTGAGTTGAGCTGTTATGTGACAAAGTACACAACAACAAATGGTGAAGAAAGGACTGTGGGCACTATTTCAATGGTGTGAACATGATAGGAAACGAGGATATAAAACAGCCAGACATTTCCTTGCACCTGTCCCTGTTTTATTAAGACTGTAAGCAACAATTCTCTGACCTTAAGCAGCGCAAGTACGTCAGAGAGGGAGTAAAGATTTCCAAGAATTCCTTTACAACGTCAAGAGCATGATTACCGCAAGACTACTGATAGTAAATCCCATAACAAAGCTGAAATGCTGGTTGTTCGAGAGGAGGAAAAGATCCACCGTCTTTGTTGTCACATATATTTGTGCCTTTTTCAAAGCTTCTCGCACTCAAATAAGCATTGGAAAGCCGTGTTAATATTATTTTCATATACAGTTCAGTGTATGAGTCACTTGAAATGTCTGTCTGTGCAAAGACCTAAAAACATTTCAGAGTAAACGTCGCAGTGCTACAGACGTACAAAAGCCATAGTGATTTAACATTTGAAAAATGTCTAGACTACTCACAAGATATCACTACGAATCTATATAGTGTTGCCCAGTAATCATCAACAGATTAAAGTCCGAGCACTACAGCATGCTGCTAAAACATTTCCTGTACAATAACACAGACTTACAGAAAGGCAGAAGTCTAAAGTAAACACATGGTGCCTTTTGTGTGAATCAATTTGTGTTCTTGTAGCCCTTTTCTTTACATATATCAACAACAATCAAGTAACTTTCCCTTAAGAGCTTTTCTTTTTGGCTTTTTTCCCAGTCCTGTTTTCAACTACTCCTTGCTTTATTACCAATAAAGCACATTTAAATCTGGTAGAAATGTCTTGGTAATATTATGTAGGCTATAGGATATCATTTATATAATACTGTTATTTAGTATTTTATTATTAAAAGTCCCTTATTAAATTAAACTTGAACGGTCAACTCTGTTATCATTACTCGCTAACTCGCTATTAAAAACCGATTACCGTTATTTGTAGTAACGTTACGGCACATCTGGTCTAACTTACACTAGTTTTCCGGCTTAGTTTCACATGGTCGCTATTTCCTAAAATCCTTATCATTCAAGTCAACTTTTCAGCAAGAAATAGATACATATTTAACTGTATTTAAAACTGTGCGCACTTAAAACTGCAATGTGAGGGAATCTCTTACCAGCCAACAACCTCTTCCTCCTCCAGGGACGCGCGAAACCCGCCGGGTGGTAAGAAGGACAATTATTTATTAACGTTAAAACGTGATTAAAGCCACTCAGTAAGTAGGATACTGCATAACACAACTCTTGCCAATCCACTATTACGTTTTAAAAGAGGTACGTCCTAAACAAATGTTTATAACTGTCAAACCAGTGTGCGTTTTGTATAACAGCAAGTTGTCGCGTGCTCCAGCGCGCGAGTATAGGCTACTCTAAGCTGTTTGAGCTCCAAATTACTTTATAAAACACATGTTGAGCGGTATCAAGCGTGGACTGTTCAAAAGAGAATTAAAATCAACTTCCTAAAGCAGAAAAGCGCACTCTTTACCTTTCCTGCGACACCTCGTCCGATTCACTGTTATTAGTCAAATGAGTATCCAGTTCTTCTGTGTATAACTATGTGAGGTTGATAGGTGGTAGCAACCGCACAAAGATATTTAATCTCTAATAAATACAACAATTTATATTTTTCTCACCTGTGTGGTTGAAAGACGTTTCTGAGGTTCCCTGCTGCTCTATTTTCGGTATGCCGTCTTATTATTCTCTTGATAAATTTACATTGCAGTGCTCTTTGGGTTTGCAAACAACCAAGACTCCGACGGATCTATAAATTTACCGTAATGTCACACATACTCAATATCAGCGCAGCTCTGTCTACCGTAATAGACAAACCGCGCCTGTGTACACGTGACAGACGATTGCTCACAGAAATACGACTGAAAAGAGCTTCTGCTGCCATAAGACAGTGGCTAAACAGAATACTAGCATTCTATTATATATCTCTTTATCGTTATAATCTAAGAAGGGGTTTTGTAATGATCTTAATAACTTTAGGAAGATTATAAATATAAAGTTGACTTTCAAACAAGGATGAGGGGGAACATATTAAAGATTTAAATGATTTAACACACATTAGTCAACCAGTAATCGCAATATTAATGGGAAAAGTGTGCCTTTCGATGTCTGTGGTGTTTGTGGCACTGCTTCCAAATACATTTCAGACACCTTTGTAAGTATGAGTATTGATTTTAAGACATTATGTTGCAGAAGTGTCACCCATTTAGACAATAAATAGCTCGCCTACTGCTATTAGAGAGGCAATCCTGCAGTCAAATTGTTTCTTCAAAGGTGGAAAAGAAGTGAATGTGGTTATGATTTGAACAGAACTGGTTTGAAGTGGTGAAGAGTATAGGTGCCATAAATGATCTGTTCAGCTAAATAACCTTGTCTAAAACATCTCAGTCTGATAGCTTACTTGCTATTTGCAATTAAACAAATATGCACATGAGAATTGCTCCAGCTGTGACTCCGTAGTAAGAAGATCTTCCAGGGGAGAGTAAAAGCATGCATCCGCTGTATAGTTTGAACATGAAAGCAGCCCACATAGAATTCTGTAGTTATCTCTTGAGACACCAACCCACACACTCTTTAAACAGAAATGTCTTGCCAACATACTGTTTAATATTTAAACGTCATACAGTAGCAAATAGGGTACTCGCACTCGGCTTTCAATGTCCTTGTTTTTCCAGCGAGGCATGAACTTGAATAATATTACATAAGCATGCTTCTATCATTGTGAGTTCTACTGATGGCCGTTTGTACCCAAGAATTCTTATAAAAATGTACCGGTTGGTAGCAAGAGCATGTCGGAAAAAGATTGTGATGTAAAAATAGATATAGTTTACTTAAAGGTAACCCATTTCCGCAATGGAGACATTCCTAGAAACAGTTTGACCCTAGTGTTTAACTTTTAAATCTATTTAAGGGAAGGAATGAAATGTCTCGCAGCTCAGTATTTAAAAAATGGGATGAAAATGTCAAAATCTGTCCTGTTTGTAATAAGTGGTCGGCTGTGTGTCACGTAGTGTCTCTTGGTTTTGATTTCTGTCATAACCAGGGTTTCCAGCATGTGTTGACTCATTCATTACTCAGGGCAATTAAAATGATTATAAGGATAATAAGGTTTTAATGAGAACAGTAATTTGCACATTCAGTTCAGTGTGCTTCTTCCCACAAAAGCTGGATTACTAAGAATTGCAGTGGCGAGGGCCATTAAACTTAAATGCCTATTGTTTTGTATTGCAAAAAATTGCAGGGACAATTATGAAGTAATTTATTAGACACTTAAAGGAAGAACATGGTTCCTTTATCTCTGTATGAATTTCTACAGCGTCGACACTAATCAAAGTGTTCAGTTTGTTAGCTGCTACTCCAAACAATAGCTTCTTTTTGCTTAAAATGGTTTAATTTATCTTGGATTTTGATTGGTGTATTGTATTTTGCATCAATATTAATCATTTAGTTTCTAGTCTACTACTGGAAATCAGACCTTATTTTCATGAAGTGCAGTTGAGTTTATATGAAATGTAGTTTAATATAGGCCTATAAAAGATATGCGAAGAGATGCAGCATTCATATACTAATTATGATTCATCAGACCTCTAATAGCAATTTCAAGGTTTTTCATTTCATGTAATTCAACTTTGAGTATACAGTAGTTAATTAGATTGTCAAGATGTCTGTCAGCGGGAAAGGAATCAGACATTTTACAGACAGTGTATAATTCCAAGATAATTCCACATAATTTCAGTAACAGTCTTGGAAAAAAGGCCTTTGTAAGGAATTGTATCAATAGTTTCTTTGATGATAACTGCTCCAACTAGCTCTGAAAAAAAAGGACAAGTGTTAAATGTGTTGATACTGCAGCTGTTTAAAATGCACATTACGAATAAACAGTATTCATTACTCATGCAAAATCTTTGCATCTCTCTAAAGGATACAAGCATTTATAAATGTCAGACGCTGGCTTTTGAGAATAAGAGGATATGAATATCAATGCATTCTCGCAAGCCCTTCAACACATCTGTGCTGTGTAGGTCCTGCGATGTTGTTTTTTCAAGAGCACTGCATTGCAGCGATGAAGTCTGAACTGTTATATTCCAGCAGCTGAATTTTATATTTTATAAAGGACAAAAAGAGGCTATGCATGAAAAAGAAAACCAAATGATGATTAAACAGCACTGACAAGCCTGCAAATGCAAAGACTCAAGTCTTTTTGCACCGTGTCTTTTACTTCTTCCACCTACACACATCTGTATGGATTACCCATGGATCTGAGCGCAGAGAGGCTGGTTAGATCTATCAGTACATGTTGAGACAGTGCTTTCTTCATTTTGCTGCTCTGTTGTTAAGGATGACATCGATTGATTGATTTCCCATAAAGCCTCATGGCTTAAAACTTAGTCAACCCAGCCCAAAATTGACGTTTTTGTACTGCTGAACTATAAACATGACCTAATCATGATCAAATCAATGTTATTGCGCACTATGCTGACCTCCTTTCAAACTGCTTTTACTGTAGTTCTCCGCTCATCTGGAACTGAGTAGTTCAATACTAAACTGACCTTTGAGTTTGGTAATAACATTACATAAATTATAAATGATTGTATTTTATTGCATACTTTCAAAAATCTTTATTTTATTTAAACGTTTTAAATGATTTTTTTTAATAGTGTACATCCTGAGAGCCAAATGAATAGTTCTTTCTTTTAAATGTGCCTGATACCAACGTTCAAAGGCTTCATTCACTCAAAAAGAAATATTTTGTTATAATTTCATCATAATGTTTGTTTTGTATTTATGTATTGATTAAAGCATAACAAATTAAAGTTCCCGTTTTGTGTTTTGCCACATATCTTCCTCTAAATGAATGGATTTAAGACACTTTCAAGTTTATAAATTTGCCTTTTATACACAAACTCTTCTCTCCACAAAATTGCTGAATGAAGCCACAAATAAATTATTCTGACTTCCAGTCAAAAGAAGAAGAAAAAACTAGTTTGTTGTCACATAAATTGTGACAGCATTATGACAGCACCAGGGCTTTAAAGAAGATTTGTACAGCCTTCATTGTGACAGAAATCATAGTTGCTGGAAGAACTTCAAATAGACTTTGAATTAGTGGCTTTACAGGTTCACAAGTGAAAATGAAAGCTCTGAAGCCTAACTGACTACATAACTCAAGATCAAATTGTACAATAAAAAAGCACTGAAAGTTATAAATCTTGGAGGCAGGATATTTCGACAACCTTTGGATTATAACTCCATGGACTCTTTAAAACCTAAAACCCTTAAAGAATTGTGCCTTTAGAGGCACAACAGTTTGTCTCTGGGCCAGAGCTATACTACGACACAAATATGCACCATTCAAGTGTAGATAAATTTGCACCTCTAGAAACAATCTGTTGTAACCCCAAAGGTACAATTTTATCACTTTTTCTAATTTACAAGGTTATGGACATGACCATGACATATTGGCATTTAAATGTCTTTCAGGGTTGTAGGTTTTACCTCCTACATCGGAATATTCTTCAGGTCAGTTCCAGAAAATTATTATTTACAGCACTGAAGACATAGGTCAAGAATAAAACTCACTGATGTAAAGAGTTTTTAAACATTAAGCTATTTGAATGTCTAACTTCAGCTATAACAGAAGATGAGGTTTTATTTGAGCATGTGTGGTCTCTTATCTTTGCTAAAATATGCTTTCTTATAATGGATAACCTGTCATATAAAAATGTATCTATGTAAATTAGGCTCATTACTTATTGCACCTTAATCACCAAAATCAGAATTACTTGTCCAGCACCACTAATTGCCAGCCATGAGAAAGGTGCATATAAAATTTCACTAGTAGCGATAATTAAAATAATAAGGTAAAGTATGCCTGGAAAGTGTTGGGAGGAAAAAAAAGGTGCTAAATAGCACTAAAAGTGTTTTTTGGTTTTTTTTTGGCTCATAATCTTATAGGGGAACCACTATAGGGTGCTACATTGCATCTACAGTGGGCACAGAAAATATTCAGACCCCCTTAAATTTTTCACTCTTTGTTATATTGCAGCCATTTCCTAAAATCATTTAAGTTCCTCATTAATGTACACACAGCAACCCATATTGACAGAAAAACACAGAATTGTTGACATTTCTGCAGATTTCTTTAAAAAAGAAAATATGAAATATCACATGGTCCTAAGTATTCAGACCCTTTGCTCAGTATTTAATAGAAGCACTCTTTTGGGAAAGATGCAATAACTTTTTCACACCTGGATTTGGGGATCCTTTGCCATTTCTCCTCGCAGATCCTCTCCAGTTCTGTCAGGTTGGATGGTAAAGGTTGGTGGACAGCCATTTTTAGGTCTCTCCAGAGAAGCTCAATTGGGTTTAAGTCAAGGCTTTGGCTGTACCATTCAAGAACAGTCACAAAGTTGTTGTGAAGCCACTCCTTCGTTCTTTTAGCTGTGTGTTTACGGGCATTGTCTTGTTGAAAGGTAAACCTTTGGCCCAGTCTGAGGTCCTGAGCACTCTGGATAAGATTTTGGTCCAGGATATCCCTGTACTTGGCTGCATTCATCCTTACCTTGATTGAACCAGTCGTCATGTCCCTGCAGCTGAAAAACACCCCCACAGTAAGATGCTGCCACCATCATGCTTCACTGTTGGGACTGTATTGGACAGGTGATGAGCAGTGCCTGGTTTTCTCCACAGAATTACCACTAGAATTAAGGTCAATTAAGTTCTATCTTGGTCTCATCAGACCAGAGAATTTATCACCATCTTGGAGTCCTTTCAGGTGTTTTTTTAGCAAACCCCATGCAGGCTTTAATGTGTCTTGCACTGAGGAGAGGCTTCCGTCGGGCCACAATGCCATAAAGCCCCAACTTGTGGAGGGCTGGAGTGATGGCTGGCTTTCTACAATCTTTCTCCCATCTCCGACTGCATCTCTGGAGCTCAGCCACAGTGATCTTTGGATTCTTCTTTACCTCTTTCACCAAGGCTCTTCTCCCCCGATAGCTCAGTTTGGCCGGACGACCAGCTCTAGCAAGGGTTCTGGTCATCCCAAACGTCTTCCATTTAAGGATTATGGAGGCCACTGTGCTCTTAGGAACCTTAAAGTGCAGCAGAAATTTCTTGTAACCTTGGCCAGATCTGTGCCTTGCCACAATTCTGTCTCTGAGCTCTTCAGGCAGTTACTTTGACCTCATGATTCTCATTTGCTCTGACATGCATTGTGAGCTGTAAGGTGTTATATAGACAGGTGTGTGTGCCTTTCCCAATCAAGTCCAATCAGTATAATCAAACACAGCTGGACTCAAATGAAGGTGTAGATCCATCTCAAGAATGATCAGAAGAAGTGATGTAAATATATGAGTCTCACAGTGTGCTTAGTTTTTCTCTTTTAATAAATCTGCAAAAATTTTAACAAGTCGGTGTTTTTCTGTCAATATGGGTTGCTGTGTGTACATTAATGAGGGGAAAAAAGAATTTAAATGATTTTAGCAAATGGTTGTAATTTGTTTTCTAAATTTTGAAAACGTTACAGTAGTACTTAACACTGGTTACTGTCACTTTTAAGATTATAAAAATTTCATTTTAAAGCTCAGTCACCACAAAATCAGACTCTTTTTACATTGACATCTCTAAAGTTAAATACAGATTTAAAATAGTAAGACATAGTTAAGACTGGCATCTAACAAATGCCTTGGGGGGGAAAAAAACAGTTAATCTTTGAAAATAAAGCATGTATATAAACTGAAACATTTATTGAATAAGCATATGTCCTATTCTGTTTCCTAAACTCCTGAAACTTTTGTCTCATATTTTAAAACAGTTGTTGCAATTTGGGGGAAAAAAATCAATCATATCTGTA
Source organism: Enteromius viviparus (assembly GCA_032353835.1). Classification (NCBI taxonomy): domain Eukaryota; kingdom Metazoa; phylum Chordata; class Actinopteri; order Cypriniformes; family Cyprinidae; genus Enteromius; species Enteromius viviparus. The sequence continues at coordinate 10,833,326 of JAUCNO010000318.1, forward strand.
TGTAAGTAGCTAACACTCTTTTTAATTACTAACATTTTCTTTAGTAATAAGTAAATAAATAAATAATGAATAAATTTATTTTGTAATTTAAGTACATATTTGAATAAATTGTTCACAATGAAGAATGCAGATTTCAAAAATTTGTGTGCATTTCCATTGATTACGACAGCAATAAATAATCAAATGATATTAAAGAATGTTAAAACTATGCATATGTCCAAAATTTTGTAACTGCAGCAAAACACTTGGAAAATAGAAGAACATTTGTGTGATTTAGCAGTGGGTCTAATAATGGGGTTTGAGAAGTCAAGTGACACTCACTGCATGCTGTCACTCTCACATTAGCCATGAGTGTTAAAATGCCCTGGTGCTCTCACTCTGTCAAGACCATCCTTACATCTTAATACCCAGGTCACGAATCCATTCAGTCCAAGAAATGTCAGGTTTTTACTGGAAGCCTTTAACACCTGACATTTTTATTGCAGGTAAAAAAGATTCCTTTTAGGGCAGTGTTGAAGAAATCTCTGAAGGGAAACTCAAAAAGGTTGAGCTTGTGAGCACACAGTGGGGGATACTGAATGTCATTGTCTGCCAGAATCATCTTGTCCATCAAGTTCTCACACATCTGATGGAACTCAATCATCATATATTCATTGCTGCAGGAATCACTGTCACTTATTTCATGGTCGTGATAGTGTTAGACTTTTACAAATTACTTTTGCTCAAAGCTTAATTAATCCATGGTTCTGCATGTAAATCGGTGCCTGTGAGTACAGAGCTTGAAACATCTCAGCGTTTTCCTATAAGGTTCTTCTGTGAAATCTGAGGAGCTTTTTGCACTGCACTTAAGAATAAAAATGCTGTTAATCAAACAGTTGATGGTTCCAACTGACTTCCTTAGTATTTCTTTTCTGTGGAAGTCATTGGGCACCAACAACTGCTTGGTTCTCCAAAATATTTTCTTTTATGTTCAACTTAAGCAAAAAACTTGCAGTTTTGAAACCACATGAGGGTGATTAAATGATGTTTTTGGGAGAACTATTTCTTTAACCTTGGGTTTTCATCATTTTGGAACCACCCCACCCTTTAACCCAGAGTTATGAAACCTTACTCTGGTGCAATATTTTGCAGTGTTACGCTTTCGCAGAAGTTGTTTCCACCATAGGATAAAAAAAAAAGTATACAACAGTTTGAATTATTCTTTTAGGTTATATCTCACAATTCTGCTTTTTTCTGAACTGTGAGATATAAAGTGAACATTTCTTGCTATTAATTTATACATATTTTACAAAGTGTCTAATTCATACAAAGTGTCCTTAATTTTATGATTTTGTATGAGGAGTAGGTTGTCTTTCATATGAATTCTTGCAAATTTCGTAAAATACATACAGTTTTTTACAAATTGTAGTGCGGTTGTAAGACTCACAAGTTGTAAGATGTGAGCTCAATATATTCTGAAAATAGGTCAGCTGTGTAAAATATAAACTCAAAACGATGATTATGTGAAAAGTTCCAAAGCAAAAGTGTGTTAAAGCCATCTTGGGGAAAAAATGTAAGTTGGTAAGTGAATGCTCTCCACATATAGTATGTGTTCACGAAGTACTTTCACTTAAAATGCACTAAATGCCAGCCTCAACCAATACAGATGTACCAACACATAGGGAAAAACCTACTGTATACATAGTAGCCAGAAAGAAATTATAATTTAAAATTAACATTTTTTGTGCCCACAGTTTCTCCACAGTTTCAAAGAGAAATGTCCACTAACTGGCGCTAAAACACGTGTGCAATACGTAAACCATGGCACATTTTATTATACTGGTATATAATGCGCTGAATCAGAAATATCCATAGACTGCTAAAAGTTAATGCTCTGGAAATATGCCCTACACCAAATCCAACCCTAAACATATCAAATTGTGTAAACAAATGCAAAACTGATGTAAAAAAACGCTGCAACCGAACTATTTCAACTTTCTTTTATGCAGGTTTTAACTGTTTTGTTTCAAACTACAGCTCCTTGCCTCTCAAGTATGTGTCTGTAATATGTGAGCTACCGTCTGAAAACCCATAGATATGAAGCTGGATATGAAACCTCTGTACATTTGTGTGAAAAGAAATAAAAGGTGTCTAAGTTTTACTGCCTCTATTGTTAATTTCTTATGGAAACTGCTGTTATATGTACTTATTGGTACATATTTTGATATCGCTAGATACTGCACCAAGGTACGTTTATGCCACGAGACCAGGTAGATATAAATTCAGAATGCTAGAAAAAACGTTTATGATTAATAATAACCTTTTGCCTGGGGTTTAGAATGACCTAGGATGAGTGAAAGAACTAAAGTAAAACATATAGATTCAATCCCCAAAAAGGGGTTTTCGTTCTTCAGGATTGAATCCTCCTCTGATTTAATTGTTCTCATAAATTACAACTGGGATAAAAGCTCCAATTAGAAGGCAATTAAATCAGTAGGTAGTGTGATCTGTGGTGACAAATTGCATTTAGCTCTTGTGCCTCGGTCTAGCAGGTGGCTTCAGTGAGCAGAGTTGTCAGCTCTAATGAGAAACGCAGGATAGATTGGAGGTTTTAGAAATCATCGACCGTGGCGATGCTGCACACAACACCAGGGGTGCAGGGCTTGCTAGCTGTAGCCCCAGGCTCTCTTTCAATACATAAAGCACTGAGACGTGTGGGAGGAAGAAGGAACAGGAGTGGGAGTATTAACTTTAGACAACAGGGAAAATGAGGACAGCTCTGAAGAGAAGAAGGACAGGAGGAGGGAAAGAGCGAGAGCGAAATTGTAGCTTTCAGGCTGAAACGTAGAGTTAATGTTTTGTTCTGCTAAATGAAGCTGAAATTAAAGCTGGCTCTGATGCCAGTTAGAGTGAATGAAAGTATGAATGAGAGAGATCTGTGCAGAGAAAAACAGTCTGGCACGCAACACAACAGCTTAAGATGTACAAATGAAGAGGTGGTGGCCAAGATGTAATAGATGGAGAGGTATAAACAAAGCTGTCAGGTTGATGTTTTAGACCTAGCACAGCTTTTAACTCTTGAATTAACAGAAATACAATTCGCCATTAGACATCATGTGTCCTTAAATGAAATAATGTTTTAAGGTTTTTTAACGTTTCATTCTTTAATCTGTCAATCAGTGCATGGAACAAAAATAAATAAAATAAAATAAAAAACAACGCATCAATATTTGGGATTAGTATGATTATTTAAGTCTGTTTACTAAGGCTACAGAAAAACAGTGAAATATTATAAAAAAATTATATATTTTTTTCACTCTTTGTTATATTACAGCCATTTGCTTAAATCATTTAAGTTCATTTTTTTCCTCATTAATGTACACACAGCACCCCATAATGACAGAATCCCTATTGACAGAACTTTTTGGCCTTAATTCTAGCGGTATGTGTGGAGAAAACCAGGCACTGCTCATCACCTGTCCAATACAGTCCCAACAGTGAAGCATGATGGTGGCAGCATCAGGCTGTGGGGGTGTTTTTCAGCTGCAGTGACAGGACAACTGGTCACAATCGAGGGAAAGATGAATGCGGCTAAGTACAGGGATATCTGAATATATATATAAAACCTTCTCCAGAGTGCTCAGGACCTCAGACTGGGCTGAATTTTTACCTTTCAACAAGACAATGACTCTAAACACACAGATAAATGAACGAAGGAGTGGATCACAACAACTCTGTGACTGTTCTTGAATGGTCCAGCCAGGGCCATGACTTAAACCCAATTAAGCATCTCTGGAGAGACCTAAAAATGGCCTGACAGAACTGGAGAGGATCTGCAAGGAGGAATGGCAGAGGATCCCCAAATCCAGGTGTGAAAATCTTGTTGTATCTTTCCGAAAAAAGACTTATGGCTGAATTCGATCAAAAGGGTGCTTCTACTAAACACCGTGATACTTGTGGAAACCATGAACTTTGTATTATACAATTTTTTTTTTCTTTGATTTATTCACAGAATGTTCAAAAGGATAGCATTTATTTGAAAGTAATCTAAAACAAATTATAAATGTCTTTGCAGTCATTTACTTTTAATCAGTGTTATGCATCTAAAAATAGATCATTTCAGAAAAATGACTCAAGCCAGAAATCAACTAATTAGCCAGCTGAATTAAAATGTGTGATACAATTAAAAGTTAAAATACTTTTTCTGCATTTGTTTTATTTATCGTACGAGAAGAGAACTGCTCACATTACTCTCTTAAAAGCACATACTGATAGAAATCAGATCCATGACTGGAATAAATCAGGGGCAAAGGCAAGTAAAATGAAGCGATGTTGCGTGACACAGGCAGTCAGAGCTGCATTTGTGTGGGCATTTGTGTCAGTCGGTTCTGTATGAGACAGGCGAGCTGTAGGCGATATATATATATATATATATAGGGAGGTACAAAGAATTCTGTGACTTCAATTACAAGATGTTTCATTTCATGGAAAAATTGACATAAAGGAAGGTGACAACAGTTGTTACTGTTATAAAAATCTTTTGAACTGCAGCAGTAAGAAATATAAAAAATGAATGTGCTGTTGTTGAGGCTGTTTTCCTAAATGAAGTAGTTCATCATAATTTATTGACAAGTGCTTGTAGTTTGTATTCTGTTGAAGCCTTTTTTAATCTTTATTACACTACAGTCTAGTGAAACTATAACTACGAAAACATTGGTAAGTGCCTCAGAAAACAAAGTAATCAATATACTGTTCTCAGTCATCTTTTATGATTGAAAGATTGTGTATTCCTTAGACAAAATCAACATCTGATGTTGTTACATTGTAACTGCACCTCACTATTCAAATGTCCATACAATGAAATAATGCCTACTGTGTCCTGATCATCTTTGTTTGATTGCCCTTTGATGTCAGGGTATAAGAACTGGTCACACAAACCTCACTTGGGGTTAAACTCTCAGGAGACAGCTATGCTACACTACTACAACTTTCTTGAATAAACTTCTTTTCACTCAACTCAGATCAAGCTTACTTATTTTATGTATTAGAGAAATCAACCATTAAAGCCATTAAATCAACCAACGACAGAGAAATCTAACAATGGCATTTAAATAGATAACTGCTAAATGATGGGGATTAAAAGCCACAAGCATCAAATTCCATGAGGCCTGTAGAAAGGAAACGCATTAGGACAGAAGATTTGTCTAACACTAAAAACGTTTATTGCTCTTAAAGGGATAGTCCACCTAAAAATTAATATTCTGTCATTATATTCACACACATAGTGACCTATGTTTAATCATGAGGTGTTTAAACAATTACACGCTCAAGGAAAAACCTCTAGAGCGTGCTTAAGATTTTATGAAGTCATAACCCAGATTCTCAACAAGAATTGCTTTGAGACTCCTAGATTGTGAATAAAGCCTGTAATGTGACAGCAATAACATGATGACGTCATCCAGAGCAAGCAGCCAGAGAAATCTAGCCAGCAGCAGGGGAAAAGTGCACTGCTACAGGAAGGCCAATATCTATGCAAGTCTTTGAAACAGAGTCATGTTCCCTTATTGAGAGTTAAATGTCACTGATGAGCGACATGTTTTCTCAATGCTCCCTTGTCTCTAGGGTAGGAGATGACCATGTGATCTTGCACTGTCGAGCATTTCCCAACAGCCTCAAAGTCTCCAAAGAAATGACACAAATGAGATCAAACTGGATTCTCATGACAAGTGACTTCTTGGAAGTATATCAAGAGTATTTACGGTATGAATGCACAGCTGTTAAGGCCTCAAGCACCTAATGAGTATGGTAACGCTTTATTTTAGGGTCTCTTAACTAGTTACTTATGCTTATTAGAATATTAGCCATTAGCCTAAAGCTAACAACTGCCTTACTAAATATTAATAAGCAGCAAATGAGGAATTTATTGAGGGAAAAAAAAAAGTTAAAAGTTAATAGTTGTCACGTTCAGATACCACAGACATGGAGAATACTGTTAAGGTGAAGTTTAATAGTGAATAAATCAGGTTTTCTTTGTTTTGACAAGATTGAGGCAGTGAGGTAATACAAACAAAAGTCAAGCATGTTCTTATAAGGTTAGTGCACAGGGAAGTTGGATCACAGGAGCGGAGAATCAGTTGACAACAACAGGTCGATATACGGTAAGTATGGATACTCAGTCTTTAAAGTGTTCCAGTTCAAGTCTCAATCTGCCACAAAGTTCGATTCGTTGATCCATCAGATCCAGCAGGTAAGTGAGCAGGCAAGACCAGAGGAAGCGTATAACCTTGAGCTCAGTCAACGATTGTTTGGCTGAGCATGCTTTTAAAGCGGTACCGCTGATTTCCAACAGGTGTCAATAGTCAGGTGATAATGAGCGGTTCACCAGTGTCTGCGTGTTTGCGGTGATGGCTGATTCTGGATCAGGTGAGTTTGAATGAGGATGAGTGACTGATGGTTGAGTGTTATTTGTGATTGCTGATTCTGGAACTGATGACTGAGACGGCGTGACAATAGTGAATACATGTTCCATGAACACAAATGTATTTGAATTGACTGCCAATGTCATTTTACAAAGCTGTGTCAAAAGATCAGAAGACATTTCCATCTTACTGCCCTCTCAGTTAAAAGTCCTTCAGGCATCAAACATACTTAGGAGCTTGTGCTGTATGTAAATTTGTTTTGCGTAGTTGGTTATGTCTATTTCGATTACAATACCCAGAATGTCAGTCTTAACTGAGAGATCTGTTCCATCCGTCCTAATTGTGGTCTCACTGAGTGACAGCTTAATTAAAGGACTGACATACTCTGTCAAACCCGTTTAATGAAAATTATGAGGATGAGAGAGGAAATAACATTGTTGTTAGCATGCTTTGTGTGTTGATTTTGAGCGAATTCCCTCAAGTGAATATTTCCGCCTAAATGAGTTTGCTTAAATAAAGGGAGCTGATTGTGTCATTTTTTCATTATAAGAATTCTTTTTGAATTCATGAAGTTAAATAAACAAGTGTCAGTCATATGAGGCTAACAAAAGTCCTTAAAGCGGTCATATTGAATGCTTTACACTGTATGTAATGTCACTACATTTACTGTACCACCAAAGATTTAATCGATTTGTCATGGATTTAAGATTGCTATTTTAACTTTTTAGTCTCCAATTGTTTAGTTGACTTAAACTGGCCGTTCCGTTCAAGGTTGCATGCAGACACAATACAACTAATAGCCAAAGGATAAAATAAGTCTCTAATTTTTTTAGGTGATTCTATGGTCAAGTATATACAGTATACACTGTGTTCCTAGTGTCGAGTCATATTGAGGACAGAGTCAAAAGCCTTGTCCTCTGAGATAGCTCTTGGAATATGTACATTAGCCAGCTGTTCATGTCCTCTGTCCCTGGCCATCTGTGCTAAAGGCTGAAATGAACATCCTCATGAGAGCAATGATAATAAGTGAAGAAAATGATGAGGCAATGTACCCAGAGAATTCAAAGTAAAATCACCAGAAAATCAGATCTGCCTTAATGGCACAAAAAAGTCTGCAAATCTCAGACAAAAGCTCATTGCACTCCAGATTGCCATTAGGTAGTATAGTATATTCCGGCATGTGGAACAATCAGAGGCATTCTATAGATCTATCTATAGATCGTATATAAGATGTTTTATGCATAAACTACAAAGGGCTTCCAAAGGGCTTAAAGGAACAGTTGAGTTTAGTTTATTTCTTAATTGGAACAGATTTGGAGAAATTTAGCATTACTTACTTTGGAGTGAATGGGTGCCATCAGAATGAGAGTCCAAACAGCTGATAAAAACAACACAATAGTTCACAAGTGATCAACACGACTGTCATGCTCCTCACAGTCAGCTAGACTGGATCAGTTGACAGATCTCAGCACAGTCACCGGCACCTGCTCTCAGTCGCTTATCTGTTAATTAGAAACACCTGTTGACAATCACCTGCACAGGTTAAAAGCCTCACTCACCAGAAGCTTAATAACTGAGCTTGAGGTAACAACCCACACATCTACCTCAAGTCTCTTACCTTACGATCTAAACTTCAGCTCATTCCAAGGAGTTTATGCCCTGCCCTGCCTGCCTACGACCACAGCACTTACCTGCACCGAGCACCTTGATCCTATGATCCTCACCAAGCGTAAGCAAGCCTGTATTGACTTATTATAACCTTGCTTGAATACTCACCTGCTTGCCAGCGCACCTAAAACCCCAACGGTAGAAAAGCCTAGTATTTACCTTTGTTACTTACCTGTTTGCCTAGTGCCGAGTTGCACAGCAGCAATCAGGAGATCGTCAGCCGGAGGTGTAATCTTGTTTAGAGTAAACCTACTCATCATATGTTATTAACGCAAGGAGGTGAACTTGAAATACAGCGATCCGGAGATCGCTTAGAAAAGAGACTTTATAATCATCCCATTCATGATGAGCCTTACTGTAACGGCTCAGCTGCTTTCGCAGTAAGGAGGAGGAGACAAGAGGTAAGTTTTAACAGTGTTTATTGAACATTAGAAATGTCTTAGTGAAGGAAATGGGGAAAGGGATATATCAAAAGTCTTTCATTGCATAGCCAACATAGTTCCTCAGGCTCCTGTGAATCCAGGTGAGATGATCTCATTCCATCGGACAATTTCCAAGGTAGATTGTGCATGTAGTGACGCTCTTATCTCTTTGCAGATAATTCCAGATAAGACTTGGATTTCAGTGACAGTTGTCTGCTGAGACAGGTAGAGTACAACAGGTTAGTATTTAGGTCAGTTGAGCTTGACTCACGTGGGATTCTCCATTGGGTAGTGTGCTGTGCTAATGTGCTCGTTCTACTGGTAAGTGCGCTTGGTGAGTATGCTGCTCCAGTAGATCCAACCTTGACATAAACTTGAACACAGGTAAGCATAAAGTTCCATAAAACAAACCAGGCATAAGGGAGAGTTAACTTGTGATGTTGTTACCTTAATCACCGCCACTGATACTCTGGAGAGGTGAGCTTTTATGCCTGCTCACCTAATGAGATCCAGGTGGCGGTGATTACCTCGTTAGTCCCTGAGTGAAGTAGTTGACTGCACTGATCCCAGTGCAGTCCTGGCCTAACAAAATGTAATAATACGTTTGTAAATTATGATGGATGCTATATTTCAAAGAAAATTAAACAAATAAATCATGTTATTTGTTTATTTTAATTATTTTTATTTATTTATTTCTGCAAAAAAATTAATTGTGAAGGGACATGGAAAGAACATCATGTTACTAATCATGCTGCTGATTTGGAGCAAACTCTGGCTAAACCTTGCATAACTATAACTTGTCCAGTTAGAAAATTAACTCCTGCATGTCAAAAAGACAATTTAAACAATATTGCATCTGAAATAACAAACTGAAAAATTTATGAAAATGCATTAACAAAATTACAAGCTTCACATTTCTGCTTTTAATGTCTCCCGCTATCTTGCCTGATGGGCTTCCATTATAAGTGCATTAGTGTAAATGTATTTTCCTTTTTATTTTCTTTTTTTTTTCTCACAAATTGAGGGACATGTTCTTTTTTTTGATAATAAACCACACACCACATAATCTGTCAAAAGTTTAACTTGTACTTTGTTTAAAGTTTCTTTTCAGAATATTTTAAAATGTAATTGCTGTTTGTGTGAGTGCTCTGGCACCTGTGCCGCATTTGATTTGGCATTCACTAAATAATATCTGACAGGCAGTAAGACACTGGTAGCCAAATCTTTTTATAGTTTTTATAAACAAATGAAATTACATTCTAATTAAGACACATAAAATTTCATCTTTCAAAAAAAAACTTCAGTATACTGCTTTAAACGGAGGTCCAGTACGCCACATGCCAACCTTTATACTGTACCATTGCAGGTCAAACCAATCCCCTACATTTCTCTTTGCAACTCATTCTCACTTCCAACTCGTCATATATTGCCACTTGGACAGGGCCCTTTGGCAGAACCTGATATTTCTGAGTGCGACATGAATCAACGTCTTGACCCTGGAACAACATTTGAAGAACCAGTTCATAATTTTTTTGTGAAATTTAAGCTTAAAATCAGTGTATGTGTAACGCCCTAGGCGTCTCTTGTGTTCCATGTTTTGATTTTGCTCCATGTGTTTTGTTTTTGTTTTCATGTCATGCTCCACGTGTGTCCACCTCTTTTGTAACTCCGCCTCATCATCAATGTTCATTCTGCCCCAGCCGTGTTTCTCCAGGTGTTTCTTGTCTTGTCTTGATTATCCCTTGTATTTATTTCATGCCCTGTCTTTAGTCTAGCATCCATTGTTAAAGTAATGTCCTTATGTGTTGTCTGCTCAGATTTGCGTGTTCGTCAGCGTTTCTTTGTATCCTGTTTTCATTTATTAAATTTACTCTTTATCCAGTTCCTGTTTCTGTGCCTCCTTCTGCCCGCTGAGAAGCAAAGTCGTGACTACCTCAAACCAGATCGCTACAAAACAACGGACAACAGTCCCAAGTCCCATGTTTGCTTCAGTCACCCTGCCAACTACCCCGGGAAAGCCATCCGAGTCACGAGCCGCCAGTGAGCTTTGTCAGTGGCAAGTCACAACATGAGACGTGTGAAATTATGGTTTTGGTTTCGTTTTCGTGACCGGGAGTGCCGTGCAAAATCCTCATGGTTTTTTATGCGCAAATAACGGGTCCTAGCCCCATATCACAGTCTGAGAAGCTGTGTAATGTCCAGTCGGTTCCAGTTTCACAGCAACGAGAGTTGTTTCCAATCCTCACTGTTCCTAGCCCACTAGTAACAGGTCCCAGCACCGTATCACGGTCCGAGGAGCCGTTTTGTGCCCTGTCAGTTTCTGGTTTTACAGTCGGGAGAACTTTCAAAAGGCATTGCAGCTCCCAGTCTGCATAAACCAAGGATCCAGTCAAAACCCTTTGACGACTGTGATCTGCCGTGGCCCGATCCAACAGAGACGGTCAGCCTTCTCGACCTGCTGTGGCCTGAGCCACCTGAACTGTATAGCCTGCTTTGGACCATGGAGAACCCCCCAGTGGCTGCACAACCCCTGGATATGTTGACTTCGGTTGTAGAGTATCCAAGGGCTCTACTGGTGACTGCACCAGTAGAGTCAGTAGGAGTGCAGTAGACTGCACTCCTAGTCGGTCAACCGGGGATGTGAATGAACTCTTGCCCTGCTCTGTGCCAGCCACTGAGGCTTTTGAACTTTCACTCTCACACTGCTCTGAACCGGCCATGGAGGCCGTCAATTAACTTTTTTCCTGCCCTGTGCTAATATGTCGACTTCGGTCATAGAGTATCCAGGGGCTCTACTGGTGACTGCACTAACTCCTAGTCGGTCAACCGTGGCTGTGAATGAACTCTTGCTCTGCTCTGTACCAGCCAATGAGGCCTTTGAATTTTCACTCTCGCACTGCTCTGAACTGGCCATGGAGGCCGTCAATGAACTTTTTTCCTGCCCTGTACTGACCTGGGGGGCCATTGAACTGTCGCCATGCCCTGAACCAGCCAAGGAGGCTACTAATGAACTCTCGCCCTGCTCTAGACCGGCCCTGGAGGAAGGCTTCTCTGCCATCCGCTCTGCCCTAGAGGGCGTCTGTGCTGTCTGGTCCACCCAGGAGGGTATTCTCGCTGTCTGGTCAGCCCAGGAGGACATCCTTGTTGCCTGGTATGCCCAGGTGGGCTTCGCCACCTTTGCCACCACCCTGGGGAGCGTCTCCTCTGTCTGGTCAGCCCAAGTGGGCATCTCTGCTGTCTGATCCGCTCTTGAGGGTATCTCCACCGTCTCCTCCGCACAGGTGGGCATCTCCTCCATCTACTCTGCCCAGGTGGGAATCTTTGCCATCTGCTCCACCCTGGTGGGCATTGCTGCCATCTCCGCCGCCCACCATTAAAGACTTGTGACTTTTCTCTTGCATCTGGAAGCCGCGCCTTGGGGGAGGGCTCTGTAACGCCGTAGGCGTCCCTTGTTTTCTATGTTTTGATTTTGGTCCATGTGCTTTTTAACAGGTCCTCCATTGCTTTAAATAAGAAGCTCTTGGCATCAATATGGCAAGCAAACATACTGATATTTTAATTGTCATAATAAAATTATGCCTAAATGGTATTGGCTCTATCCAGGTGGTGAACTCACAAGGAAACAGCCCCATGTTTTATTTTTTTTTTGGTTCAGCCTAATGCTATTGCTATTGTACAAGTCTAACATATGGCCATGAGCTCTGGGTAATACAAACAGACAATAGATCTTAAGACAATACATTTTTCATTCAGAATCCAGATGTAGTCTTTGATATTTATATGTTCAGACTGTGGGGCCATGTTCTGAAAAAAAGTTTAGCAAATACCGTTTGGTTTGATTTGTTGTCTATCAAATGCCATGGCATTCACACATTCTAAGCATAACTTATATACCCATACCCAAAACATTGTGGCACAACTATATTTAAAAACAAATTTGTAAAGCATTTTTCTTGCTCAGAGTTCAATACATTAGACAGAAGTTGACAAGGTGAAACGAAAGTCTGTCAATCATTCAGACTTCGGCAGGCCAGTCACTTACTGCAGGATGATGGTAGGATGGTGCAAGAAGAAGAAAAAAAAAAGAGGTTGCGGTTGGAGATTGAAAGCGTAGCTGTGATTGATAACATGCTGATGTATCTGGGCCTGCATGACAGCTTTTGGCCAGGCTGAGGAGAATTGTGGGCTGAAAGAAAGTGAGAGGTAGTGAGTGAATGAACAGGAATGTGTGGAGTTGATGGAGGAGGAGAGTGGTCAGTGATGATAATGGAAGGGTCAGTCAACTGTGAAGGACTCAGAAGACGTTGAAGAAGGTTTTCAAGTGTTGGAGTTGGGTGTACAGTGACTTAAAAGATAATTCATGTTGGAACAGCGTGACAAATGTATACCAAAGGTGATGATGTATGTATGTAAACAAAATCAAAGTGTTACTCAAAATCAAAGTGTTACTCTGTGCTGTATATGCTTGTGAATATATATGTGAATAAAACAACTTGATCTCATAAAAATACAAATCTCTATGCACTATGTGCAACACCATTTCTACCAGACTGCACATTTTACAGCAGTTTCAAAGAGAAATGTCTACTGTGTAGCGATAAGATATTATGTGAACCCTTGAGCTTTTTCATTATGGTACACAGATATACAGTACATTGCTGTTTTTATTACGTTGTTTTAAGTATGTATTGCAACGGTTCAGAATTCAAATATCCGGAAACTGTCACAAAAAGCTAATGCGTAATCGTGTTGCAAATATGCCCTACACCAAATCCAAACCTAAACCTACCTGATGTTGACAAATGCAAAACTGATATAAACAGGTATTTGAACAATACGTTTATAAAAACTCAAAGATATAAAGCTGAATATGTGCAATGCTAACATTTAAAGGCATCAGTTTTCAAATCTCCCAGCATATTGATATAGTTTTGAAGTCATGACATGTACTTACAATGTACTTATTGGCAGGGACGTGCACAGACATTTTGAGGGGCAGGGGCTCAAGTGAAATAAAGGGCACTCATAATTACGTTTTTTTTTTTCTTTTTTTTTTTTTTAAACAAAAAGTATATATATTAATGTAACACTGACTTCCTTTTTTTTTTTTTTTTAAGTTTAAAAGGTTAATTTAGTTAATTTATAAATATTGTTATTTTTAATGTTTAATGTTAACTTATTTCTACTCAGT
>JAUCNO010000318.1:10847104-10860363 GCA_032353835.1 Enteromius viviparus
ACTACTACTGTTACTACTACTACGACTACTACTACTGTTACTACTACTACGACTACTACTACTGTTACTACTACTACGACTACTACTACTGTTACTACTACTACTACTACTACTACTCCTACCACTCCTACTGTTACTACTCCTACTACTACTCCTGGTACTACTCCTACTACTACTCCTGGTACTCCTACTACTCCTGGTACTCCTACTACTCCTGGTACTCCTACTACTCCTACTCGTAGTAGTAATATTTTTATATTTAAATTACGAAAAAGAAAAAAAAAAGATACTCCATTAATAGGCTGAGACTTTCCATAGCACTTCTTATGCTAAAAGCATTTCTGTTAAAAGTGCATGTTAAATAAATAATTATATTATTTAAATAAATAGAATGTAAATGAAAAAAAAATATTCAGAGTATTTTTGTCCACACAGAATTTTTATGCTACATTTTTCCAAATTGTTGATGATAAAATGAAGTAACATCCTAAATGTCAGAGATGTCTGAGATGCGAAAATGGACGTTCTCTGAATGCATCACTCCATCTAATAGGCTAGTTCACAAAAAAAAGCGCTTTAACTCCTGAGGGCCACCAAACAACATTCACTTACTGTAGTTGGTCTGCTCTCAAAACAAGTTATAGATCAAGTCATAAATAAGGCTTGACAGTTCTTACTTACACATGTCTGTGAACTATAGAAGAGAACTCCATATATTATGATGACTAAAGCAGTGTGAGCAAGAACTGCAAGTTTCACTAATGCTCCAAAAATGCATCTCTAGGGAAAGCACATGAAAATGAGGGGATGTAACACACCATAAAGATGTGGAAAACACTATGACTTCCTTTAAACAGAATACTGTTAAAGACTATCGCTAGGATCCTTTTGAATGAATTAATTTATTCAATTCACAAATCCAGTCTAATAATTTGTTCGCAATGCACACATACAGTATTGATCCAGTACTCCGCTTCAGCAGCTCACTAGAGGAGGAGATTATAACGATTAGTCAACAGTGAATGAGTTTATTGCTCACGCAAAGCTACTGTAAAACTTTGAAGATATAAAATGTAGGTTTGTAATGCAAAGGAGGTTAGAAAATGACAGAAACTGTTCCTTTAATGGTCTCTGCTGCCTTGCTGCCTTGTGAAATAAATCTATGTCAGGTTTGGCATCTTGTCAGGTTTTTCCGTTGCAGACAGTATGTTTGGGTTTGTTTGTGTGCGAGTGTATCTGTGCAAGTATGTGGGTAGCGGAGAGCACTGCTGTTTTAGCAGCCTGCTAACAAACTGATTATGTTTAACAAGATGTTTTAAGAGCCATCACATACATAAACACTCATACTTGAGGTGCTTGGAGACAGATGGAGATAGACAGACAGCAACAGGAAAAGAAAATATAGCAGGTGATGGAGCGGCCTTTTGATTGCTGCAGAACTGTTTGAGATTTCTATAAGGAAGTATACAATATGTTTTTGAGATGTTTTTATCTGTTCTGGTCAGGTCCTTGACATTTTATCATATCAAAAAGAAGAAGTTTAATTTAAAAGGAACAGAACAATCATGTCATGCAAATTACAGTTTGGTTACAGTAAGATTTTGAAAGACGTCTCTCATATATATGAAGTAATATGTAATATTGCTGCTTTAATAAGTATGTATTACTGTGATTCAGTTCAATTTAATCCAGGCTATATATCCATCAAAAATAAATCTAAAATCCTGATTTTCTGCTTGAGAAATATTTCAAATGATCATCATCATCAAAGCTGAAAACATGCATAATATTTTGTGGAAACTTAGATATATGTTATCAAAGTTACAACCGAACATGATTTTACCACCAACTGGGTTTAAAACATTTATAAATCTATGAGATCATAAAACAATTAAAATCCTAGCATTTATCAATCTGAAAGCTCACTCTCTAACACTTTAGTCTCAGGAAACTTGACATGTGAAATTCAGTCCAGGACTCTCAGCAGAAAGAAGCGCCCACAGTCAGTGAAGCGATTAGACGTGTAAATTTTAAGAATGCCCACAATGCGGTCAGCACCCGGACCACACGCTAAAAAAACGGTGTTTCTGTCGGCAGCACTCTACGACCAACAGCCTAGAAAATTTCTAGGAAGATTTCAAAGACCAAACGCCACAAAGGCATTTTATAGCTGCATGTGGAGTGTGTATGTGTACCACACCCATGTGTCAGCGGGGTTTGGAGAGATTATTGCGGGCATGGTGCCAACCTCCATGGAATGCAGACCGACAAATAAAATAGGTGTTGTGTAGTACAACATTCAGCTAGGGGTGAGAATCACAGCAATTTCACAGCCTAAATAGACATGCTTTGAGCTTTTCCAAAAGCTTCAGGTCAGGAAATCACACAATTAGTGATTACTTTGACCCAAGCTTTGCTATATCTCAGTCTTTCTGGCTCTGTGAAGCGTTGAGACAGAAACTCTATTGTGCTTTCTGCACTAAACAATGGCTCTTATGTAGCCTGTGGGGTCCAAATGTGTGTTAGCTCATTTACTCTATGTCTGCCAAAATTCCTGATATGGATCCTATTACAAAACCAATAAACAGCCAGACAGTGTGCCAGTTCTGGAAGAGCACGCCGAGGCGTACAGAATAAACCTGCCCAAGGCACCCTGCCTGTCTCACATTGGCTGCGGGAGCCCGGTCTTTCTGAAGAGAGAACTGAATAGCTCTTAAAGCCTAATCGAGGTGGTCTTTCTACATACTCTAGGAGAAAGAAACTGCCATACCAGAATGTATCAGCCAGTCAAAATAACAAAAGAATCCAACAGTAATTTAATCGTTTAACCTCCACCGAGCTTACAAAAGGTGTTAAAGTGGTCATGAACAATTCAATTAGGAAAAGAAAAAAAGAACTGAAAAGCCACATTTGAAAAATGAGTTGCATTAACTTTAACAGAATTTTTATTTCTTTATTTCTATAAATGCACAATTATAGCTAGAAACAACTTAACAGACAAGAGATCACATAATTGACAAGCTGACTTTATTGACATGTACTTAAAGCAAGTATGCATTATTTATAATCTTTTAGAATTCTTTTTTTGGATTTTTATATTTTAGAAAATATCTAAAAAGATTCAAATTGTCCTTAAAAAAAAAAAAAAATTTTTTCACAATATCAATTTAGTTTTGATCAAATGAATGCAGTCTTGGTAAGTATAATAGACGTAATGTTTAAAAACATTTAAAGATCCCAAACAGAACAGTAGTGTGATGTCGCAAAATGATTGAAATCTATTTTAAGAGCGGCGTTAACAATTTAAAGGATATAGTGATACAATGTCTAACTTAAGGTTTGACGCTGGTCATGTACTAAAACAATTTGTTCTTCATATTTTGAATATAGAGACTATAAAAACATGTTTTACCTTTCAAAAGACAGCAAGTATTGAGAAACAAAAACAGTTTATGTATACTGTATCTGCACAGTTATGGCACAATACTCGAAAACTTTAGCCAGTCCTAACAGTGCATACAACAGTCCATCCATGATGTGATAAAGACTGTAGCACGGCCTGTTTAATCCCTCTTGTTCGAAGCTTTCACTTTTAGAAACATCATTCTGAAATTAAAAAGCACTGAGATGAATGGGGGATGCTAACAGACAGCTCCAGGTATTACTGGCCTAATTGGGTTAAAGGGTCAGGGAGAGGACAGAAAGCGGTCATATCAAATTAAATGACAGTTTTTGATGCAAGTAACATTTGCACTAAAAGTGGACCTTTAGGAAAAATTACAATGATGAAAAATTGTTATATGAACCTGTTATGCAAAGCAGAATTCATGATGTCGCATTTATGAAGTGTGGCAAAGCCACATCCATCGTTGCTGTCATCTGATGACACTAAGGTTAAAACATCTAACAGAAAAAGACAATTTTCCACCAACAACTGGAATACAGTTGACTTGAAACTGACGGCAGTCAAGCACAACCGTGTCCCTCCCTGCAGACTAGGGTGTTTTTCTGTTATTTCCAGTGCAGTGTCACTCATGTGCTGTGGCAGCAGTGTGTGTGTGTGTGTGTGTGTGTGTGTGTAGCAGTGTGCTATTTCCAGCCTCAATGCAGCCAGACTGTGAGGGCCTCTCTGTTGCTCAGTCGAAAAGCTACATCAACATAACAGCTGCTCCCCAACAACACAATTTGCCCATGACAAAAAACAACATGCTGTAAAGACTCTAATGGCATTTACATTAAAAGAAACAGCAGTTTTCAGATGGTTTCATATTTTATTTAAAAAGTAGATCCTGAATGGGTGCCGTCAGAATGAAAAAGCAGCTGTTAAAAACATCACAATAATCCAAACACTAGGGATGTGCAGCATTAATCGATTACTCGAACCCATCAGCGACGATCGAGCAGCACTAAAAATGCCTTTTTTTTTTTTTTTTTAAACTACTATCATTTTTACTGATTGGTTATGCTTGTATTTGGGCAGTAGTCTGATATTTGATTGGTTATGGCTGGGAGAAGTTGCGTTCTAGAGACAAGACCGAAGCACAGAGCGAAAATGGCTTCTAAAGCGTGCAGCGAAGTCTGGCAAAAACTTGACGAAAAAACAGTCAAGTGTAAGATGTGCAGCGCCACACTCGTTTACAACCAGCAGTCAGACGAGCGTAAGAGATTTCATCATCAGACAGAGATGCGACAATGGCAGGGCAGAGATGATGACGCAGTTAATAGCAGAAGACTTGCTGCCTGTAAGTTTTGTTGAAGGGTTTGAACGTTTAATGAATTGCGTTGAGTCCCACTATACTGTCCCATCATGCAGACCGGTCACTGCAAGGAATGATGCTCTGTGAAAAATGCGCTTGTTCAAAGTTTTTGTTTTGTTAAAAGGCCAGCGCAGGTGGCAATAACCACAGGCTCATGGAATTCACTAACCACATTTATTGTGAAAGTGAATAAGTCTCGATTTGCAAAGCAAACTTCCTGCAACTTCTGTGCCTGCTGTTTTCTCCACCGCTGGACTAATTGTAAATCGACTCCGTACTCGGCTTTCATCTGAGCACGACCGACTGATCTTTTTAAATTAAAAATATGTCGTCCTTATGTTAAATTTTCTTGGCCATGCATGGTAAACGATTCAGGCTGTTTTTGTTTTAGGTTGAAGCAGCATAGTTCATTTGCGGGGCTTCAGTTGCCGTTGTTTACTTTATAATTGGCACGTAGTCCAAAAACTCACATGCATTTTGTGTAGACAAATACAATTTGTAATATAACATTAACATATTTATGTATCTAGGCTATGTGATTCATTTTATATACAATGCGTCATGTAGAAAAAGCGCTTTGCACTGTGACTCAAAGCCCCGCCCCTTGCTTAAACTCCACCCTCGATTAATCGAGTACTCGTTTCTCAAACCTGTGGATTACTCGACATGAAATACGATCAAAAATGCCCATCCCTACCAAACACAGCTCAACATACAGTTCTTTGACAGAATTACAGAAAACAACATTA
Source organism: Enteromius viviparus (assembly GCA_032353835.1). Classification (NCBI taxonomy): domain Eukaryota; kingdom Metazoa; phylum Chordata; class Actinopteri; order Cypriniformes; family Cyprinidae; genus Enteromius; species Enteromius viviparus. Next base: position 10,852,611 of record JAUCNO010000318.1, read on the forward strand.
ATATGATGTTTTAATCAGTAGTTTAGACTCACTCGTTCACTGTGAGGTGTTCTAATGAAGAGGGCCTGAGGGTGAGTACATTTTCTGCAGACTTCCAATTTTGGGTGAGCTATTCCATTAAGGTAAAATATTTAAACGTATATATGATATATTACTATGAACTGCATAGGCCCAACAATACAGCTATGCAGCATTAATATCACGACAGACTGGTAAATGCCTAAACAGCAGTGGAAGTTTTACTTCCAGTCTGCAAATTTATAAATAACAGTTGAATTGCAACAGGTTCATGCTCTCAGCAGCCAGTAATTCACCACACACACACACAATGTGGTCAGCACAAACCATGTTTATCCACAAATCCATATTTAATGTAATGTGGGTAATATTTGTTTCTAAGAATTGTTTTCCATTTGTCTTATAGGCTAGTTTTAAGTGAAAGACTTTTTTGGATGTGTTCTTAGATCTTAAAAAAAATATATTATTACATTTTTATTTGGATTTGGCTAAATTAATTCTCCCCGACCTACAACAGAGCCACTGTTCTGGAACACACAATGACTACCTTTTTACCATTATTATTTGCATAATCCACAGCACAAATTATAATTCAGGCGTGATACTGCCCAATGTTTATTGTGATTAAAACAGGCATACACCACATAGATTAATGCACTTATGGTTACAATGATTATGAGCTTAATCACATTATTTTGATCAGCGTACTGTATTTATATGGTGTAACATTTAATCATAATATTGTCAAATTGCCTTATAAGCGTGCATGTAAAAGCACTCAGTGACTCTGGCAGAATAATCCTGTTCTAGATTGTTCATTTCACACCTGTAAGATTGCTGCCAAGTGTATTTCCAAGACATCAGCCCCCCCATCCAGAACCTGCCTACAGACAATAACACCGTGTCTACACTGAAGCGACCAGCACCGACTCATGCTGTGACAGCTTGAGGTTGTCTACTCTGGAAGTGTTGACGCTGCACGTCAATGTTCACTAACCACAGATCATCTGTATGCTCTAGGCTACACTTCAGCAACAGTAAAATAGAAGAATAGCTTGGATAACTTAGCAGTATATTCAGCAGAAATCTACAAGCGCACTATGAAATATAAAAAAAAAACTAATATTATTATTAAATATTTACTACATTTACTACATCAAATCCAAATGTTTTTGGTCTAAAGCTAAAATAAAGGAATTGCCCTCACTGTCCCAATACTTTTGGAAGGGAGTGTAACATAATAGTATACATTCCATTAACTATATTTAGTCTTTATATGTTTTATATACACATGTACATATACATAATGTTACGTAATACTGCATATAAAAATATCTGTACAGTCTAAGCCTTCATGATCAAGTTATGCCGTTATAGGCAAATAGTTATGTGGGTAATGTTTTATCTACCAGTTTTCTGGAAAGCTGTGGCACTCCTATGGTTACACCTCTTATTTCTATTTCTGTATAAGCATACCTACTGTATCTAATCAGAATCTAAGTCTCCGCTTAACCGTTTAAAAGTCATGAAATCACGTGGGACGAGTACGGCAGATAGTTCCAGAGAAAAGCGGCTCTGGCTCACTGGCTGTTTTTGGCTCATGCTAGAGGAAATATGATTATGCAGAAGGGGAACGGTTTCATCAGCACCTGGAGCGGTGCAAGAGAGGGGAGGTTAGGGTCGAAAATAGGGGGGGGGGATTTATGAAGTGAGCACATACTTTAGCCCTGGCAGGAAGTCATTAAGATGTAAGCTTGAATACAGATAGAAGAGCTGGCATCTGCGGAGCTTCTGCGAACGTTCAAGCAGAGCAGCGACTGTACACTTAAACACTACAGTCTCTTTTCATAATTTCAACCGTCGTTCAGCCAATCAAGATCACACCTCTTGAACTGTCAGCCGGCAGTGGTGGTGGTGAAAGGGCAGTGTGGTCGCTCAACTTCCGTTTAGTTGACGCTGGCTAATTCAGAATGATGTTTATAAGCAACAGAAAAAGAAAGGCCATCCCAGCTAACAGTAAACGTTCTCAGAAATGTGGCTAACGTTCTGAACAGGTTCTCTCACAACTATTAAAGGAGTCATACAAAGCCAACTTTCCACAAGCTAATATAATTCTTTAGGGTCTTAATGGAAAGTTTGTAATATAGTTTGTTTCAAAATTTCTCAAGGATAGTGTAAAAATCGCTAATTTTCCCCTGTCATAAACAACTCTTTAGAGATCATTCTGTTCTGTGTACTTCCCCTTTAAATCTTCACAAGCTCTGCTGACTCCGCCTCTCTTTTCCGAGGCACTCTCGAGGATCTTTTTTTAGCCGTATTCATAGTGAAGCTTGCTAATCAGCACATTATAGAAAGAACCAAAAGTAACGTTAATCCTCCGCGTCTTCAGTCTCTCAGATGTCGGGGGTAAATGACTACTGCTATGTTCGTTAATACATTCAACAACAAAACACCTCAATCTCTTAGGAGTCTTGCTTGTCTCTGCGTCTCGGTCTGATGACGGCTCACTCAGGGCGGGTCTGAGGTACAGTAAGACACCAGTTCAGTCTGTGTGACACGCTGCTGTCAATCATCTATTGTGGGAGTGGCCATGCATTTGAAAATGACTTAATTTCTGAAGAGGTAAATTATTTTTATTAAATCAAAAGAAAACTACCTGTGGATCTTTATCATTGTACAACAGCTTGAAAAAGTGCATGTGGCACCGGATGACCCCTTTAACATTTAATTGAACAAATAAAACAAAATGAATTAATTGGATTTAATTGTGAACAAAAATGTACGCTATAAACAAATTAATGATTTATCAGCACATCATTTGAATCTGTCAATACATGCATGTATCGACTTGTTAAAATGTCTCATCAAGTATTCGCTGTGTTTTCTTCACTTTTTATTTGTCCTTATTACCTGGTCAATTTGTATTGATTTGAAATGAATTGAATTGTGTGAGAGTACAGAGAGATGTTCTTGGAACAGATGACTCACTTTATCTCACACCTGATGGAGTCCTCCCACAAGTGGCTCCAATGAAAATAAAAAGGGCACATCATCATTTTCAAAACACACAAACAAGAGAAAAGTGTTTCTATCAATACGACAGTACAGGACAAAAAAAATCAGACCATTTTTTGAAATCATCTGAATTTATTTCACTAAACACTGCAGCACAAACAATTCAATGTCAACGTTTCCTGTTTAGATATTGAACAATACTGCCACCTAGAGTTGAAATATTCATAATATACACAGGCTGAAATATTACATTGCCAACAGTTAAATTTCAACATTGGCTAAATCTATAAAATATGACATATATATGGTAGTAAATATTTCAGAAAATTGCTCTGGTAAAAAAAAATTTATACATAAAAATAAACCTGGATAATCAAAGGAATCATCTTCCTTGTTGAAAAACTCTTATATTTGTTCGAGATTGAAATAAGAGTAGAGGCATCAGAAAGCGACCCAGAAAAGAGTTTCATTTGTAATGTAGAATGGTTGTTGTCTTTAGATTTATTGACAAATATTTGTCCTGGCCTTCATTTGATTTCAATAAGTACATGTAAATATAGTGCAATTTTATATTTCACCTCTTATAAAAATACAAATAATTTATCTCAAGTGATAAAATGAATCCTATCAAAAGCATAAAAAGAAGTACAGGAATTGGCTTAAAAAAAGGTAAAAAAAAAAAAAAAAGCTGTGCAAGATTGCTTTGATAAAACACCGCATCCAACTGACATATAAATGGATATATAAAACATATTTGGAATGAAAATAGAGTTTTCATCAGCAATCACGCAATAAAACAGGCCACTGTTTTCAAGGGTTCAGCAGTTACGAGTTAGAAATGATGTTTTGAGGAATGTAAAAGTGATTTGTATTTCTTAAAGAAATAGTTCTACAGTAAGTAAAAAATGCCGTTTATTTACTCGCTCTCAGGCCAACACATAAAGAAAACCCCAGTGGCTCCTGAAGATATTTTGAGGTTGAATAAAGTGAAACGATTAGCCTGTGTAAGAAATTACACACTATTTTGAACATTATTACCTCTAATTAATATTCATATAATGCTTGCATGGACATGCACACAGACAGGACAGTTTAGCATTATATCTATACTTTTACTGTTTGAAATGGTACTTTCTAAAAAAAATAAAAGTGAATAATGTTCAGTTTCTTGCACACAGCCTGAATGTTTAGCTTCATAAGACCTTTATATATTGTTAGGAGCCAAATGGGTTTATTTTGTGTTTTTTTTAACAGTTTTGATGCTACCTCTTTTTGACTAGAATTTTATAAATCACAAAACGAACGCCATATATGAGTAACATTTTTTTTTTTTTATAAAATTTGATGTGTAAAGTAACCCTATATCATTATAATAAAGCCTTTCATAAAAGCACAAACACAGTCTAGTCTGTAGTGGTCTTGGTAAATATATCACAGATGCTGAGCCGAGTTTTAGAAATGGCCAGAGCCGGATACAGCGGCTCAGTGAATGTATGCTCAAAACTGTAGAGCAGAGAAAGAGATCCCTCCCTGGACACGCTATAAAAAGACAAGCGACCCTCGCTGAAATTCAGCAGCACCCCGACCTTCCAGAGTTCTGCAGAACACACCGGTGAAGCTATCTTATCATGTAGGACTTCCACTTTGCCCTTCTCATAAATCAAACACCAAGAATTAGGGTAGAAACCAATACGGCAGATGTCCTTTTGGCCCTTTCTGCCTATCTGTCCATCACAGACCCCCACCTTCCAGCGGCCCTCATCCAGAGGGACCTCCACTTCCCAGTAGCAGCAGCCTCCGTCTATGGGACATGAGCCTAGCACCTGAGGGAAAATATTGAAGCGTGACTCCTGCTCGGGGTAGTCCTGCTGGGTCTCGCTGTACTGCACCGTCCTGTTCCCATCTGACAGCAGCAGCTTCGGATGGACAGTATCAGGATCTAGAGTCGGGCTTATTCCATCTACAGACAGAAACATCCAACATTATATTTAAGTCCACCTATCAAGACTTCCTGTGGCTCTAATTAATGTTTTTGTTACATGATAAAGACATCAAATGACAAAAGATATACCCTACTGTATGTAGATATGTGTACGTATGACTGAAAGCAATTATAATATTTTATCAGCTTTCTTTCATAACTACTAGAAATCAACTTTTCATCTTTTGTTACTTAAAAAGCCCAAATGTCTTGGTCTTTGGAATCGGTAAGATTTTTTTTTTTTTATTTGATTTAATATATTTTAATAATATAATTTATTCCTGTGATTTTCAGGAGTTGTTACTTAGTGTCACATGATCTTTTTTTAGAAATGATTCGATCTTTCAGAAATCATTCTAATACACTGATTGCTCAAGAAACCTCACTGCTGAAAATAGCTGGGATATTTTGGATCCTTTTCAGCATTCTTTGATGAATGACAAAAGAACAGTATTTATTTAAAATAAAAATATTTTGTGACTTTATAAATGTCTTAAATATAAATTCAAATTAAATATAAATAAATATAATTCTTACTTGTTTAATAAGGGATAGGGATTATATTTCTCACAAATAAAAATTCTGCCCCTCGGGTTATTAAAAGCATCTGAATTTATTTCTTCTGATGAACATAATAGGAGATATTATGAGGAATTCTGCTGGTGCTCATAAATACTATATGCAATGAAGACCAGAGACCCATATCATTACCCATATTCTTCAAAAATCTCTTTTTTGTGTTCAAAAAATAAATTCATGTCAGATGCATGTCAGTAAATTATGACTGAATTAAAATTATCCCTAATATAATTAAAAAAAAATTTTTTTTAAATGTAATTGAAAAAAAACTGTAAGTGGTACACACATTACAAATATTTACAAAAAATATTTTAATGTATAGAATGTATTTTCTTGCTGTATAAAAATTCTTCAATTAAATTGTTACTCATACAAACGGTGAGACAGTTCAGTGTTACAGCTACACTTGCCCTCATAGCCATGATAGTGTACAGTAAACATCTATCATCCGTGTTAACATTTAACCAACAACCTAGAAATAATAACCTAGAGCAATCAAAATATTGGGCAACAGCATTCCAGAAAAACAGAAGTTAATCTTAAAATCATTATTTGTTATTATTTGATTATAGCTAGAAATGTAAATATATATATATATATATATATATCATAAAAATATTAAATAAATGTCTCAAAGTATCTTAGAGAAGTAACTTTAATGAGCTTGTACTGAATTCATATCATCACAAAAGGTCATTTTATACTTTTTATGTTACACCTGCATTATAAAAGTGTGTAGAAGACTCACACAGCAGTCTGAAAGGGTCTCGATGAGGCAGTGATATGAGCACAGTGTCCAGTCTCCTCTCGGTCCAGTCATGAAGACAGTCCAGCCGGTTATGGTTTATCTCTTCAGGTGTCTCAAGATTTTGTACAGGATCAGACAATGCAGTCAGTCTGGAGGAGGACATCAGTTTTACTTAATAAACAAAATTACGTAATGATCAACAAATATTTGAACCACTTTACTTACTGTCCTGCCATCTTGCTGTATTCCTGAAATAAAAAGGCACAACAACATTACATATATGTATTTGTAATTACACTACCAAAAAAAACATGATATTTTCTATTAAACATTTTGATTGGTTTAAAATCATACCATGATGAATGCCTGATCCTTGTACTTAGATGCCCCTTCAGCATTGGTCATTCCCTGCAGGGTGTTTAATATACTCTGGCTAGATATCAAGGCACCCTGTAATGTGTCCAGCTGTTTTTCAATGCTTCCCAGCACTCTGTCCTCTTCCTGGGTCACACAGAGTAAAGCCTGCTCCTCCTCTTGCTCCAGAGCCACCCGCATGGCCTGATACTGCTGTAATACGGCCGCCCGTACATCCTCCAGCCCTGCCTGCAAGAAGGAAAGCACAAGCTCCTGTGTTCAGAGTTGGGATTTTATTTGATGCTATTGTATGTACGTTACTTCATCACTCATAAAGCTTTTATTAATTTAAGTACTTAAACTTAGTTTTTTTTTCAATTAGGTGACAGGTCAACATTTCTGATTTCCTTTTCAGCTCTATTTAATTTAAAAAATGAATACTTTAAAGGTGCTGTATGTAGAATTTGCAATCTAAATACAAAATATATTGGAGAGGGTTGTTTTCACCGGGCTCCTACTTCTCAGACATGACGCACACACAGGTTGCCAGATTGATGACACCAACAACAAGCGCACATGACGATGAATGAAATGAAATACGCTGTGTTTTCCACCAACTGGCAACCTGCGAAGCTGAAATACAAAACTGGCAGTGGGCGGATTACACAGACCAAAACAAAGACAGACGTTCTGGCCCAGAACGCACATTTTCAAAAGAGAATAACTGGCAATAGCATTGTTTTTCAGATAAGTTAACTTAGCATGATTCTTAAATATTTGCATATTATGGCATTTGTAAGCATTAGTACAGTCAAAAACAACAAAGAGAGTATCAACCCATGAACAACTTGGGATAGTTCAACCAAAAATGAATATTCTGTCATTAAATGCTCCCCCTCATGTAGTTTCAAACCCGTAAGACCTTCGTTCATCTTCAGAACACAAATTTAGATATTTTTGATGAAATTGGAGAGCTTTCACAGCCACAGCCATATCACCCTGCAGCCCAAGCCTGGTTGCCCACTGAAGCTAAGCAGGGTTGAGCCTGGTCAGTACCT
>JAUCNO010000318.1:10869254-10883394 GCA_032353835.1 Enteromius viviparus
GAGAACCAGGCTTAGTTGGGTCCAGTTCTCCTCTGGCCGGACGCCCAGCACCTAATTTCCAGTTAAATTTTAAACACATTGGATTGTGTAAGAACTTATAAGGTGGTTATGAGCTGATCCTGAGCAGAAGCTAGTTGCTTAGGATGTTTCTCCTTAATAGGGGGTTAATAGGGAAGTGCAGAGGAATGCTACCCAGCACCGACTCTTCACAAAAGTAAGCAAATATCACATCATCATCCTCCATAAAGTGGTCACTTTTACATGTCATTCCATATGTAAACACTTACATACTTCCATACAGATTGTTTTCTGAATAGGATAATGTCACACATCTCAAACAGAGCAAATAATGTCAGTGAGAAAGGTCACAAACATTCCCAAGGAGTTTGCACATGCCAGCGGTTCAGTTAGAGAAACTGTTAAAAGTGTACCTATTTATGGGTGATGCTGAATGTGTCTCAGAGCCTTTCTGGACTGTCAGTCACTCATCACAGGCAGGAAGCCCACCAATGGGAACAGAAGAAGGACACAGTTCAGCAAATAAAGGACAATGACTGGTCACCTGAACCAACACCTACAAGCTTTTCCTGTTTAGGACACACACTGGGAAATTGTGAGTATAATTTAAAGACTGTCAGCACTGATAAGTAGGTGACAGAAACAAACAGCAGGAGCAGAAGAGCACAAAACAACACGCCAGACCACAAAACAGCTCGCAACACAAAGCACAACCGCCCACAGTTAGAAGCCATAACAGAAACACAAAAAGCCAAAGTTTGCACAAGCTCAGTAACCTGGGTCATTTCCACCCCCGCACCGATATCTAGAAGCTCATAACAGAATTAGTGAAATGCTCTCTGATGCTCGGCCATGTCTTTCTATCAGCATGTGGGGTAAGTTTGCTGGCTGAGCAGAATTTACCGTGGTAAGCCGTCTTTTCCATAGAGGATTAGTACAGATTACAGACACTCGGCTGCCCATCTGAGTCACTCAATACCAAAAGTCTACATTTAGATAGCAAAGTAAACATTCTCTCTTGTGTGAAGCTTACGGCAAATGATCCGTAACCCTCTAAAGAGTGTGTGAAACAACTACTAGTTTAGTAAGGCACTCCAAGAGAACGACGTGACACCGTAGGCTGTGTAAAACTATCCGTCAAGGAAGGAAAGTGAAAGACGAGTGCTGCGAAGTGCAAACTGAGATCAACGTTCACTTTACACCATTAAGCGTTAAGATCTTCTTTCTTGAAAACTGGAATGTTGTCTCCTTTCGCTCCCACGTTGAAACCTTTCTCTCCAGGTTTGGGGCAGGAAGGAGTTGAGCAGAGAGAGGTAGACTGGTTATGTAAAGCTTGCTGCCCTCAGGATGAGTACAGACCCATACATTCACTCTGTGTCATGAACCCCACGAGGACAACAGTGAACCACACAAGCTGGAGGGGATGAAACCGCATAAACTAGTCTTTGCTTACAAAAGCACTCGCGCATAGATTAGCACCAAAAGAGATATATGCATAAAACGGCTTGTGCAATTGGTTATATACAATACAAATTGATGGCCTTCAAATGTAAATGTATTCCAATGGTATGAAAGTATGCCGATAGGGCACTAAATGGTTCATTTCTGTATGCATTTCTCAAGCCATGCAAGATGATGTAGCATGCATATTTATGACTCAAAGTGACTTCAAAATCAGCAACTGCACATGACAGAACAGAAAGACAAAGCTGGGGAAGAGGAAGCAGCTAGCACAGGAAAATTAGATGAATTAGCATTTACATTATTTACAGTCAGCAGGTCATTAGTCACTTTTTTTATATAGCGCTTTTAACAATATAAATTGCACAATATAAATTGTGATACGGAGTTTAGGACCTTTATTACCCTTAAGGTGTTTCGTTTTTGATAATTCAATACTGTGGTTAATCAGTTGCTAGGAACAATTATAGAGTCACCTCTACAAAAAATGTTGTCTACAGTGTGCAACAAAAATCATATTGACCATTTTCATGATTCTTTTTTTCTAATATTTTAAGAAGCTCTAATCATAATTGTGATTAAAAGCATTCAAAATAAAGGTTTTTGTAGTTGTTGTAATATATATATATATACAGTATGTGTGTGTGTGTGCTGTGTATATTTATTGTGCATATATAAATAAACACACATGCGTGTGTATAAATATATTTATTTATAATATAAATCATAAGAATATAAAAATAGGCATGTAAATACATATTTTTTTCAAATATATACTGTGTGTGTATTTATGTATACACAGAAAACACACTGTATATGCAATCTATAAAAACTTTTATATTAAATGCGATAAATTCCGATGAATTGTATGACAGCACTTTTTATTTAAACAGTAGATCGCTTAAAAGTTCTCCTTTTGTGTTACACAGTGAATGATTAAATAATAAAACAACGTTTATTTATTGGTGAAGTTATACCTTTTAAGTAAACACTGCAGCATAGCATACACTTTTGCAAATTTAAGGTGGTGAATATTCTTCTTTTAAAAGTGCGCCGCGATCTGTGTCAAAGTGAGATCTTACCTTAAAGGCATATTTCCGGCTAATGTGATCTTCAGGTCCCACGGGAGCAATAGTATAGCTGGGCAGAGGAATGCTACCCAGCACCGACTCTTCACGACTGTCTGTGGGTTAAAAACAAGCCAATTAAGCAACCAGTCTGGTTTTGACTGTGTGTGTGTGTGTGTGTGTGTGTCTCTCTCTCTCTTCCTTCCTGGCATGCGAGACTTTCTGACCTGTGTTTCTCACACCACTATGATAACATCATCACATTTCGCACATTTAAGTTTAGCCTTGCTCTGCCTCCTTGTTCCGCCCAGACTGTTTCTTTCAGTGGGACGCTGGTGACACCGGTGTGTGTGGGAGAGAGAGTGTGTTAATGTGTGGGTGTGTCTGAAACAGACACTGAGTGGTGGTGATAAGGGTGGCTGAATTTGGGAAGTAATGGGTTAAAAATACTTCAAGGTTCTTTGAAGGAGAGATTCCAAACTGAGGCAGGTCAGTCTTTCATATGTGTGAGCAGAGAGCTGGGGTTCTGAAGCAGGGCTAGTTTAAGATCGTTGACGGCAGCCATAAACATTTTTTTGTATTATTATTCCATAATATTTGTCTACCAACATTCTTTAAAATATCTTATTTTGTGTTCATTAGAAGAAAAAAACTAATACAGGTTTGGAACAACTTACTAGTTGCTTAACAGGCATATTACTAGAATATTAGCCATTTATTAGTGCTAATTAAGCACATACTAATGCCTAATTCTACATCCCTAAATCTACCCAAATCCTAAATTTAACAACTACTGTATCTTCCTAACTAATAATAAGCAGCAAATAAAGGGAATGAAAGACCCATGTGTGTGTTTCTGCCCAGATAACTGACTGGCAAAAAGAAAAACCAAGTGATCTTCCTGCCATGACTTTATGATGCATTTAATTGATGCATTTCTTCATTTAAAAGTGCCTTTGATTGCCACAAATGCAAAGCTATATGATGTTTAAGGAAACCCCCTTAATATTCAGATCTGTCACCAAACAAAACAGCTTCATAAACTTGAAGTTTGGGTCTTTTTGGTCCTGCAAAATTGAATGGTTTGGTCTAGAAAAAGGCTCAAATTCTCAATTAGAATATTGGGGGAAATTTTAAGTTATTGTTATAGTTAACAAGTGTTACCTATTCTAAAGTGTTACCTAAAGTAAATAAATCATGGGTGGAACTGAACTTTTTTGTGTTTTGTGATTTCTGATCAAAATGTTAAGCACACCCTTCTAATATTTACACAATAAAATCAAACAAAAAAGGTTCTGGTGCAAGTTAAAAGCATTTTTTTCAAGTGAGTAATTTTTAAAGTGACATTGCCCTCTAAATCATTCTCAGGCATATCGCTGACAACAATGGAAAAACTGGAGAGAGCTGTCAGGAGACATTCCTTTGCCCAAAGGCACAGTGAGGAATAACAAATCATGGTTTTTATAGAAATTCCAACACAACACACTTGTGACAAGGCCCCTAAAATAATCAGGCCTTTATTTTAAGCTTTCGTTTCACAATGAGTGCTTTTTGGCTAGAAGAAAAATACCAAGCTAATAAAAAACAGTAATATGCAACATGAAGTAAAATGCATTGTTGTTTTAAAGGCCTGTGGGAAACAATACTCAGGTCTCATGACCAAGTCAATATGATAACAATAACTTAAACTAATTTAAAATTGTCATAAAACACAAACAAGGTTTAAGTCAGCTGAAAAAAACTACATAAATATGAGATAGACCAACCCCAAAGCATTCATTTCCCTGAATAAAGTACTTTTAGAGTATGTGTCATGTTAAACTCTGGGGACAGTACATAGCTAAAATACTAAAAGTCAAATCAGTAGAAGTAGAACTAGTGAAAAACATGCTATTACAAACCAAATATTGCAAATAATCATTAGCTATCTGGGAGAAATGTTAACAGGTACTAACGGTGTGATTCTGTTTGGTAGAGCAACCCACCTTTGTAGTAGAAGAGGCAATAATCAGCTAGAACAAACCATTTTCTCTTCCACAGCCGCATCCCTGAGCTGTCCTGAAAGTACAAAGCAACACAAACACTGATGGGAAAACACACCCTCAGGCAGCTGAAGACATCTGATGGGGAAAGACATCACTTCAAACAGACTTCAAACAGGCAATTCGCAGCACTTCCCCATGACAGCACAGTTTCACTTTCAGTTAAAGAGTTTTTTCACAGTCTGTTATCAAAAACTATCCATGTAAACACACTCCTGATGTTTTCAAGCCATGAAAGACCCATGTGTGTGTGTTTCTGCCTGGATAACTGACTGGCTGGCTCTCAAAAAGAAGTGCCAAGCCAGCTGCCTACCATGACTTACCTACATTTTATAAAGCATTTGAATGCTCAAAATATGCATTTCGCCTGTTTAAAAGTGCCTGTGATTGCCAAAAGTGCTGTGTTGCAAGGATCTTTGATGTTTAGGGAAACACGCTTCCATCAATATTCAGATCTGTCGTCAAACAAAACAGTTTCATAAACTTGAAGTTTGGGATTGTTAGGTGCCACCAAATTAAATGGTTTGGTCCAGAAAAAGGCTAAAACTCTTAACTAGAATGTCCCTTAAGAACCTCCAGGGTGTTATAAAATAGCTTTTTTTTCCATTTCTAACTATAATCTTCAAACTGATGCAAAGTACAATAACATCGAAAAATTTGAAGTCTCCTTCTGCATCAAGCTGCATTTATATGATCAAAAATACAGCTACATTTGTAAAATTGTGAAATACAATTGTACAAATAGTTTTCTATTTCTTTTTTTTAATACTTAATAAAATCATTCAAATATTTAGATTTGGTGCTTTATGAATTTATTTAATGGTTGTGCTTTTTATTATTTGTCTGGAAACCATGATTTAAAGTACGAGAGACTGTGCTGCATCGCGAATAATCGCAGCTGAAGGATGTTGTGATTTATTCATGATACAGCACTGCCTCGAGTACCTTATTGCATTTATAATATGGTTACCACACAACAAAAAATATTAAAACTAAGACTATATGTACTGAAATTGAAACAAATTTGTTAAATGCAGTTTTTTCGTAAAAAAAAAAAAAGTTCCTGACAGCAACAGTAAACGCAACAGAATGTTCCGAACATGCCTCTCTAAAGAATAGCAGAGAATAGCTTATCCGCTGCATCATTTATTTTTTAACATATGATATTTTCTCACACACATACATCTGCTTATCTTTTAGCATGACAAAACTTTTAGTTTCAAATCAGAATGATTCGCGGAGCAGTGCGAGATTGCAAGCTTCATTAATGTAAACTGATGGACATATATAATCATACCTGAAACAGAAAACTAACAGGTGCAGTAATAGTCCCTCCTCATATGGGAAACTGCGAGCTTTCACAAAAGCACACTGCACACACAACATATCTCCTTGTGAGAAACGTTTATTAAACGGAAAAGGGCGTGCCGCGCCATCTCAAAATTAAAGATGAAACATAGGACCAGCAGGGGTCACTCATACTTCATTAAATAAATTACATACATTTAATTTTGCCAAAATACATACTACACGAAACAGTTTTAGGCTGTATTAAGGCGGGCATGCACAGAGCATTTTTTGAGGTCGTACGAGCTTGCATGCAATTTTTGGGGTTTTCGGAGGAATGGTCGGGGCTCGTATGGTGGGTGAGAAATTACGAGACGAGCACTTCCTTAAGAGCACTTCACGACCTCACGATCATTTTTAAACATGTCAAAAAACTTCGGGAGCTGACGGATTGAAAGCGTGACGCGTGTGCTGTTGAACGAGCCGATTGGTTGAACAAACTGGAAATGACCAATCAGAAGCTAAAAAAGAAAACCACAGAAGAAAAAAGATGACACAGAGAATTCGGACTATCGAGAAAGAGGACAAACTCTGGCAACAACAGCGAGCGCTGTATGATAAATCGAGCACCATTTATCATGACAGGGTCCTCCGAGATCACATTTTACAGTGTTTTTTTTTTTATGGCTTGTTTTTTGCAAGCCATTGCTGCCAAAAAGAAAAGGATCTCTTCCTCAGAGTCCATGTTTTTGGTGTGGAACTTCGTAAATGTGATTGCCTCGGAAATCGGCAGGTTTTAAAATCGTGCCGTGTACCACTGTGTAAACAAAACAAAGTCACTTATGATGTGTGCGTGGCCATACGGTCTTCCGACTGTCTGAATTCGCACCGTGTACGCCCGCAGTGACCGCGGTAGGGACTGTTTCAATATTATCAGTTATTACTGAGACAAACTGTCTTTCTATACTAAAAGTCCCTAGGTTTCTAGGTCTATAAGGCTGAAAGCCTGTCATGTAAAGTATAATTTAAAATCAAATGTTTAGTTTATCAATAAACAAGCATTGGTCAAATTCTCTTACCTGTTTGTAGAGCCATCCACGGACCACCACAGGAACACTGGGATTCCTCTTTATGGCATGATCCCGTTTGCCGAAGCTATGAATCCTTCCACTGGACTTGGATCCCTATATCACACACACATAAACCGAAGATGACCGGAGGGATTGAAAGCTCATTCATCATCTATTAGTCTGGACCATCTGCCAGGGGTGTACAGCTGATCTTACATCATCCGCTGGCATTCTGTGGGCAAAGCAACGTAAGCCTACATGCTGCCCACCACTCACACATGCCAGAGCACTCATACATCACCACTGCACGCCATCGCTGCCAAACGACAAGAGCTACAAGCACTCACTCATCTAGAATAGTCCTAACGCAGGCAGGACATGACACAGGCAGCGTTCCAGCTGCTGCATTGCACCGCGGCTCTTTAATCAAACTATGACAGTCGGCCATCACAACATTTCAGTAACTTTTGCACATGCATGCTGAGAGATAATAATAAAGATAGTATTACCAAGGCCCATGTATGCTAGAATGTACTTCTACACAAGTTTGAAACTACCAAAAGTGCTGAAATTGCACTTAGGATTATTCTTTTCAATATCTGAGAAAAAAGCATGTTATTCAGCTCATCTGCATACCAAACAATGCATCTTTGTACAAATCACTCACAATACGAATCACAATCCGTTTCATTGGTCCTGTTTCTGCTCAGAGATGGCAGTCGAGGGCTCTGATCACCCTGTGTTTGTCACCAGCACTTGGGAATTGACGCCTCAGCACAGAAGAATAAACACTCTAATTACCAGGACAGATGCTAACCAAGCACAGAGAATGTTTTGCAATGGGAGTCCCGTCAAGTTAAGTAGCTTGTCTCGTTCTATATACTGTCTTCTACTTCTGTCTCTACAAAATACCAGGGCCCGTATTCTTACTTACGTATCCTCTCACGGAGCTCCTATTTTAGCTTAAACATTTTTAACTAGGAGTTTTAGCTTGAAAGTTATTCAGGATCAATCGGAGAGCAACTCTGAACGAGGAAAAGATAACAAACTTGGTTGGTTTTCCAAGAAGGAAACAAAGAGCGCTTTTAAGAGTAGGGTCTATTGTAAGCCTTCACTTTAAAATTGCCGGCATATTTTTTATTTATCACGCTGTCATATTTGGCGTATTTTACAAAAAATAAACAACGACACAATAAGGTTTCTAAAAAGTGCTGTAATTGTTTGTGTGATAACTTTTCTCATAGAAGGTTGTGACAGACCCAAATCATCACTGCTGCATAGTTGCATTTTTCCACTTATACGTTAGTGATTTCTTTCCTTTCTGGTTGTCTCATCACAAATATGATCTCTGCATAATCTAACGTGTAATATTTCTTCTCCTTCTTCATGTTTCATCTATTTTCTCCACTGCTAAAGAAACTCTTAGGGTCTTAAAAGTCCTTGTCCATACTCTTAACAATATCGGACCTTAAGGCCTGTTTTAAGAATTAAGATTTTCTTTAATAGGATCTTTCAAGAATTTTCAAAAATTCTGTTACTACGAGCAACTCATAGCATTAAGATTTTTCATGAATATGGGCCAAGGTTGATTTTCTTACAGTTTGACTAGTTTTGCTGTCTGTTCAACAGGATCAGGTTGTAACTGACCTTTGAGCCTGAAGTGGTGTCCAGAGTAGAAGAAGTGACGGCAGTCGAGGCCTCACTAATGGTGCTGGAGGGCCGTGTGTTCGACTGTGGCTGCTTCAGCATGTGTCGACCAGTCCTGCAGAGGAGAACATGGTGAGGGCTCTGTTACTTATTGCTTAGTGCGAGCATAGGCTACAGTTGAATTAAATGTTTTGCTGCATGTTTCAGATTGAAGTGCAGCACCGGGTCTTCACAAACTGCCAAGAAATGTAATTTCATTTCATTTATTTTTTTCATAAAAAATTAATACCTGCTTATTATCATTATTTATGCAATTCTGAAGCTAAATATTTGTTTCTAAAGCTAAATTTTTTTTATCTGCATTTGCATTCGATCATGTTCTCATTTAACACCATCAGATTAAACATTAATCAACCTAATTGATATATAATCACAATTGTTTTGTTGTGCAGTACAAACAGTAAAGCAAACCTACTCACACAAACTTCTTATATAACAAAAATAAATAAATAAATAATAATTATTACAGTATGTAAGAACATAACGGTTACTACTAAAACAAGAGAAAAAGACCCAGACGAAAACACTTCTCACCACAATCAAGCCCATATAACACAGCTTTGCCATGTCTGCCTTAGTATAACCCATACTCCCTATTATTACCATACTATTACTGGATTTTTAGGTAGTTTTCCAGAATTTCACATCAGTGTAAAAGTAAAATCCTCTTCCTATGTGATCAGAAGTCTTAGTCAAATACAGTTATGGTTACTATATTAATACTGAGGTAACTTCTAATAACTATTACTTACAATCAACCCACTCTCATTAGAAACGAAGCAATTAAGACAATAAATAAACCAATTCTATCTTTCTTACCCTTGTGTTGTTCCATCTGTACGACTTTTGTTTGCTTAGATGTATTAATGTATTCTATAAAATAATGGCATATAAGTGTATGATGTCAGAGTTTCCAATTTCAGTTCCAGTTTTCCAATTCCACTAGTCTGCTATACGAAGTGCTATTAGCATGTAGCTGCCAATGCAGACACTTCAAATCAGTCACTTATGAGGTTCTATGACTGTCAGAAATCAGCTGACTATGTAGGTGGTAGGAGTTATAATTTATGTAAAGCTAATGGTTATAGACCGTATACAAAGCAAGCTCCTACCAGAAGCGACAACCAGGCACATAGCATTCTCATGCAGTACTGCTCCGCATCTGCTCTGTTCATTACTAATTCACACTAGAGATACACAGTACCTGTTTTTAATATCACAGGCTCACTTCAAAAAGCTTTTAGTAAATTACAGTTGCGTTGATGTGTCAAGTATAATTCCCAATGATTAGACAGAAAATGAACTTTCCCTTGAGCGCTCACTGACCTGGACGACAAATGAACTCCCTCAAGGAGTCAACGGGTAGGTTGTATAACTTATGTAAAGCGACAAACACCATTTTCAAAATATTTTTGATCAGTATTGCTTTATTATTCTTTGTGTCAAATTAATAAAATCATCATTTTAAACCAACCTCAAAAAGTATTAAAAGTTTGGAACAGGTAAAAAAAAAAAACTTTTATATTTGGGGGGGGAGAGAACAAAGTGTGTAAAATATAATGTTTTCAGTGCTACGCTCAACAAGACAAACGACGGGACAGGCAACGTGCTGACTGCCCCTCCCACCCACAAACGAAAACGAAAACCAGAAACATGCACATTACAAACTATCCCTGCGGCATTCAGGAAGGCATTTCCAACATATTTGAACAGGGCAAAACAATCGATCAGTAACAGTGATCGGTACATTTATAGTCGCGGATTTTATTGCGGGTTTTAAGTAAGAAAATGCTACAAGTTATTGAGCCCTCCTAGCAAAGAACAGAAAGATTGTGACTTTCTTTAGCTGAAGCACAACAGCGGCCCGTGTTGTAACACCTGTCCTGTGTTTTGTGTCTGTGGTTTTGTCCATATCTTGTGCCATGTGCTCTAGTGTGTTTGTTTACTTACCTTTTCCCTCATGTGCTCTGCCTATTTGTAACCCCGCCTTCGTCCTCAGTGTTCACTCCCTTGCAGTCGTGTTTCTCCAGGTGTCCCGTATTCTATGTTGATCAGTCTGTGTATAAATTCACTCCCCATCGCTGCATCCGAAATCACATACTGCTTAAGTAGGTACTACACTTGAATTGAACATACTACTCGACCGTTAAAACAGTACGTTCTATATAGTATGAATGTGAGTAGTATAAGGAATAATTGACGACATTAACTATGCGAAGTGATATGGAACTGTAATGCGGTCAAGAGAGCTGCCTGGAACTATGTTCGCCGTGCGTTTCCTTGAAAATAATTGCACACCTCAGAACGTTCGTCAGCCAATCAGATTCAAGCATTCAACGGCCCCGTAGTATACATTTCAGTAAACAATAACTGGTGCAAATATTAAAGTCTGTTTGTAAATATTTTCTAATTGTGTAATTTAGTCACATTAGACAAGGTATGAAAACTAGTCCACAATTCTTCTTTAAGTGTCTCACCTCATTTACTACATGTTGCAGAGAACCATCCTCTGCTTTCTGGCTGCTTCCCACTACCTGAGAAGACGAAGTGATGAAATGTGTGCTATTATAATCATCTCACACCTGTAACTAACTGCAGCAATTCCACTCCAAGTAAAAAATAAATCGATTCAAACACTAATATAATACTACTGAAAACATGCGTGTTCCTACCTCAATTTTTTGCTCCTGGCATTTCTGTGGGTTGTAACAAAAGGTTAGAGCCATTTAAAACAGAGTATAAATAACCTCTGCTTAGCTGTGCCCAGCCAGATAAACATACAAGTCACATTGCAACAGTCTGAACACTGCAACACACATCCAGCAACACCCCACACAAATAACAGTAACAGAGGCCTATCTAAAAGCTGGAAAACATTACATGGCACTTTACTGACCTCAAATGGATAAAACATGGCACTATACACCAGATACTAAAGATTACACACTACTAGACTTTCAGAACAACAACTAACTGAGAACTAAAACAAAACAATCAAAAACAATAAACCTCTGAAGAAACTGAGTGCATACTATACCTGCAAGACTCTGCTGTGAACAATGGTGCCAATGGTCCCAGCACAAAGCCTAGGGGCGAGACCTTTGAACAGGCCTGATTTCCCATCGATCTTGACGATGTGTTTGGCTGAATGAAACAAATAACAACTGTATGCATTTTCCAGAGTCCTTAAAATCAAATTAAATATCAAACGAAGACTTAAAATTAACATCTAACGACACACACAAAAAAGAAGCAATCCGCCCCATGATGATCTTACCATATGCAAAAAGCCCTGGAAGCTGGTACACCTGTCGACCAAACATATTTCTTCCAAGAGAAGGAGGAAGAGGTTCATGTCCAACCTATGTTTGCAAAGATACAAACATGTTCACCAATCACAAAAAACTAGTTAATGTGATAAATTGTTACACAATAAATTTGACGTGCCTCTAAAGAAAACATGCTGTTCCCTTTTGTAGTTCTATTATATTCATATTAATGAATGAAAAGTGAAACACTGTTAAGTCCTGAGTATAAACCTCATTCAGCTTACAGAAGTAAAGCTGATTATATATATATACACACAGCACAATAACATGCAGTAACCTTTATCAATACCCTGAAAGACAGCTGACATTGGTGTAAAAATGCTTCCTGCACTGTTTTTAGTACGTTAGGCTTATAATGTATTAACACAGTACGACGTTTAAGTATATTCACAGAAACTGCCATAAAAATGACACCTGGCAGACCTAACGTTAACAGGCTGACCTTTTAGACCATTCATTAACACATACACCAGATAGACAGCGGTCAACAACCCTGCTAGTACAGCTAACTACCCCCATAATGATGAGCATAGACACCTTTATCCCTGTAAACAGACGTAGTTCACACAACGATGCCCATGTCTAAAAATGCCACACTACAATATGCATTTAGCAGGTTACTGTTCATGAACGAACTGGCTAACGTTTATCAACATGCTATCGAAAGTAATCGACAGCAGCGAGTGTGCACGCGTCAACTTGCTATTGCTCTCATTTTACGTGTATTGTGTAAATCCTACCTGAACTAAAACCTTGATGTACATAAGAGGGTGGGAAAGGATTGTTAATCCAGACCCAAATAGGACTTGGCCACATGTGTCCGCCATTACCAAGACGATACGAAACGTCCCCCTCCTTGACAGAGAAGGTCCGTTGGTAATACGCGCAAAGTAGTGTTGCCAGATCTCGCTATAATCTCCCTAATAAAATTAGACTAACTAAACTAAGCCTAAAAGAACCAATTACCCTCACGAACAATAGGGGATATTAGTTTTGTGCTGCCGATATTTGCTTGATTACGTTTGTCTGATTACATATTAGTGAACTTTTTAAAGAAAAAATGTTTCACAAACAGCCTATAACTGGATTACTATCTAGCTAAAACCATCAAAGTCACACACACACACACACACACACAGTCTTGTCAGCAATCCTTATGGGGACTCTCCATAGGCGTATTGGTTTTTATAAAGACTGTATTCTGTTGCCATCTGTTCCCTTAAAGGAAATTTTTTGCATTTTTAGATTTTCAAAAAACATAATTCTGTGTGATTTATCTTCTCCCGTGGGGACCTCGATTTAGGTCCCCACCGTGACACCAGTCCCCATGTGTGTATTTAAATCTCCACCATAGTGGTAAACATCCACACACAGCCACACACACACCTAAAGATAAACAGAAACAGATATATGGGGCCTGTTGCATTAAACAAGATTACCAAATAAGCAAGGTTTATGTAAATTATTCTGATTTATTGTCTGTTAATCTGATTCAAAATAAGTCTAACTAACTGAAATAGGCCTGGCTTCTTTGGTAAACTTGTTTTATGAAACAGAAATCAGCTCAAACATCAGGTGGGGATAATTGACAAATGTTATGTTTTCGTGTATGGGCCAAGTAATCTGTGACTTTATTTTAGAAAGAATTATAAAGACAGTTGCTACAAATGACAACCACGACTGTCTGTATAAATTTATAAGACAGCGTTATTCGCCTTAAATAAGAACAATGTTGCTTATAAAAAGCGGACATGGCAACATTTGTGCACCACGTGATGAGGTACCTTGTCTTCCTAGGTCACCTGATTAGGAGCGTTTTTTCCAATCTCCAGCAGGTGGTGCAATCTTACAACATTATCACCCCTAAATGCAGAGGTCTGGGAGTCTTCTGATTTGCTAAATTTTCTACTCGTTGTAGTGGAAATAAAAATATATATTTTTAAAAAGTATTTTATTAACAAAATATTTTCGGCCAATGTGCTTAAAGGTCAGTGCAGTTTGTTATGAAGCCTTAATGACAGTTATTTGGGGTCTTTACAGTCCAGGGGCCTCATGTACAAAGACTTGCGTAGAATTATTACAAAAAAAATTCAGATGTATGAAACACTGCGTACGCGGAAACCCACGCACATTCTCTTTGTACATCCGAATTAACGTGA
>JAUCNO010000318.1:10892042-10904432 GCA_032353835.1 Enteromius viviparus
GTAACCAATTGTAGCTAGCTTCATTAAAGCAGTAGGAAAATGTCTTTACTTACTTTAATTACTTCTGCTCCGTTTTCAAAAAAAACCTGTCATGAAGATTGTTGCTGCCGGGTACACGCCATGTTTGAAAGCCGGTATGGTTTCGGGTCGCAGAACTGCTGCGTCATCGCGTTACACCCGCTTTAGTTGTGCCTGGGTGCTTGTTTCTCATTGGCTCCCACTTTTTTGGGAATGGCTCTACAACGGCAGCTTTGCCAGACTAACTTTGCTCTCGAAATAAAATATAGCGTTATTTGACAATGTGTAGTATTTGGACAAAATTGCAGTGATCTTATCAGTGATTAATCTGTCCAAACTGAAAGTAAAAATGCTGGCTTTAATGAATTATTGCTTAATTTCATCTCACCCAACTGATTAAAAAATGAGGACCAATCCTAATATTTTCTTGTTTGGAGAAAAGAAAACAGTGCAGATAATAATTATCTTGTTTTACCTAACAACAACAGATCAGCGTAAACCAACACCGAGTTGAAAAAAAAAATCAATATAATACAAAGTAAGCAGTTTCACTGCAAAGGCTTATGTAGTAGCAAGGTGTTTTCACTGAATACAATCCCATAATGCACTATATAAAAAAAAATATTCAAATCCAAGATGGCAGAGGCAGGGAGAGAAAGTACAGTAATGTTTAAAAGTTTAGGGTCAATAATATCCATCGATTTATATATTTTAAAATAATAAATTGATCGATGTTAAAATTATACTTATACAAAGAAAATCTAACTTGTTGAGAAAACTAAACAAATACTAGCCAATCATGACTCTATGAAGTTTTAGAAGGTAAAATGGTAATATTTCACTATATCTGTTTTAATGAAAAAATGCTTTTTTGCGAGAATAAAAGACTCTAACCTGATATTTTTAAATGATTACTTTACTACTGTATATTTACTTACATACATGTATATACATTTATGTAAGTCAGTGCTGTCAAGTGAATAATCATGACTAATCGCATCCAAAATAAAAATTTGTGTTTACATATTATACTGTATGTGTGTGTATTGTGTATATTAATAAACACACATCCAGCAATTTATATGTATTTATATAGATATATTTATATTCTTATATTATATATAAATATACTTAACATATAAACCTATTTTTCATCAATATATACATGCATGCATTTGTATTTATACAGTATACACACATATATTATATAAACGTGATTAATCATGATTAATCATTTGAAAGCAGTAATAAATATAGATGCAATATCATATTGTAATTAGACCATTACACATTTAAAATTGCCATTGACCCATAGAAAGTTACAATGCTGGATTAATGGCAGCGATAACAAAATACAATGTACTTCATGAAGTGCTGCCAGTATTTTTCACAGCCCATCTCTCATGTTAATACGTTGGATCCTCCATCATATCAACCTCCAACAATCACTGGTCATCATTCTTCAGCCTTCCCCAGAGAAGGGAATGGAAAAGGTCAGGACAACAATAATCGTATTAAATCCATCAAACCTTAAGTAAAGCCACATTCCCTCTCAAATATTACACTTCACTTACAGGAACTTGTTAAAGTTAATTATTTACTTGATCCACAGGAGCAAAAGTTTATTTCCTCTTTATTGCACAGGGTTTTGCTGTTGCATGATCAGGCACCGCCTATTTCTGCATGCACAAATGTCATTGGTGGCCGGCATAACTATCATAGGTTTTGAAAATATGATCACAACGTGTCAGTTCTCTGCCATGAACGCGATTCAACCGCTGGAATGTTTGTTAGATTAATTTCCTGTTGAGGCCATGAGATCTTAACAAATTTGAAATACTGCCACAACAGATTCTGGTCCTCGCTTGAAAGCTGGGCTCGAGCTGATATAACTCTGTGTGAGATACTACTCTGAAACTCATAATAATTTAATCGTACCAAATGTTTTCACCATTTGCCTTTATTACAGTTTCCAATCTTCTCTGAATAGATTCACACAACTTCTAAATAGCTTGCATCTAAATGCTGTCTATGAGAAGTTCTCCCAGTTCTTACTGGAGGAGAAAACAGGCTTTTCACTCTTCCCTATAAAACTGAACGCAGTGCTTTGATAATATTCAAGTCAGGTACTGGTCGGTGCAGATGATAAAGTTCATCTTGGTGCTCCAACTGTGCAGGTTTTATGATCACGACACCGTATTTTTTAATTGCAGCTCCTTCAAGGATGCTGGCTTCGTGAAGTTCTCAGTCGTTTTTACTGCAAGGCGCGGGGTCTTCAAGGTGAATACTGAGCTTTTGGGTGTTGTTTGGACAGAATCCTTAGCTGTCAATGGTCCCTATCATTGATTTTCAGGTTTATCCACCATTCAGCTTTGATCGTAGAGTCTGGCCATGCTTTATGTGAGCATTGTTCTTAAAACATGAAACCATTAAGCTGTTAAAATTAGAGAAGCTCCTGCTAAACAGGTTCCTATGATTAGCCAGTCTGAGAAGTCACCCATTTCACTTATGGCACATATACCAAAAAACAACCGAGACACTATAGATAACCCCCGTAACTCTTAGTTTCATTCATCTGTTTGTTCCCTAATCACACTTTACAGATTCAGTCAGGTGCTACAGTACAGTAGGAAGTCACTACTGCATCCTGTTTGTCTCTATTCAAACAAGCTCCACCCATGCAAGATCCTCAAACAGACATGTGAACGTCATGTGATGCATTTCAGATTTCTCAGCAAATACATAGCCATGTTATCTGAGTGTCTTCTGCTTTCTTTCACACTCAAGACCACAGCTCTGACTGCATGTACAGTATATGATCAGCGTACAGTATGTGCAGTGAGTCTAACACCAACTTCGTCCCTAAATCAGCACTTCACGAGTTAAAAATCTAGACAGCCTGACAGTGACTCCAACTCCATTTATTCAGAGATCTCTTCTAGACCCTGAGCCAGCTCTAAGGATATGAGAAATCCCTAGGAGAGACTGACACTCAAATATGGAGCACTACAAGCCAGATACTGTATGAGACTAAACACGAACATCGCACAGATCCGACTAGGAGACGATATCAACATAAGCATCTTGGAGAAGATCAGCAAGGCAAAGCTTTAATTTTAGGGGATTTTTTTCGAGATGCACTGCTATGGCATATATATATAATAACAAGCAGCTTTCCATAATTATAGCAGAAATACTAACGATAGACTGCAGACAAAATGATGTCATTTCAATAGGAATCCATGCAAGCAAGAATTCCACACAGATTTTGCATCAGATTCGGTTGGTTCTCAGAGTTCGGAAAGTGGCTGTGTCTGTGAGTGTCTCTAAAGCAACTGGACCTTATAAGAACCACTGATCCACAGCACATCTATTCATCTGCAGCAAACAAACACCTGCAAAGGAAGACTTTTAGACTTGCAAAATTATGTAACTTGCATATTCATAATAATGTATAACTATTTATAGTCATACAGCCCACAACAAGTATTTTAAACTTGTGTGCATAAGCATGCTCTAAAAGCATCCAGAATTTGGGGAATGATGGCAGGCTACAGTACATGACACATCAACTGTAAATTAAAAAGGGGTGTGCACACCCGTTCTGTAGACTTTGTACTTGAATGCCAGTTTTTAAAGACAATAACTGCGCATGCATTGTAGATAACATTTGATACTCCTCGTGCATAATTCTCAGTGTTCATTTGTTTGCTGATCAGTAGCAAGACCACTAGCACAGCCATATTAAGCCCGCTTATGACCTGTAATTCACCTGACGCACTACAGGACCGCAGCGAGGTGTAATTACTATAAACACATCCACTTACTCAATAAAGAAACTCGCTCCTTCTTTCGTAAACCCTTCCTCCCAACCTGTGGGTAGATCTAGGAGGCAATAAAAAACAGCACGTTTGCGAAACTTTCAGCGTCTAATTATTCTTTATGCATTAACACTTAAATACTGAAATGGGAATAAAAGCCTAAATGCACTTACCGGATCGGATCATGTGTCCAGAATTGACAGGTTCACCAGTGCAGGGATGGAGCCAAGAAGTGCTTCTCGTCTCATCGCTGGCAGGAAAACAAACCACCTGTTAGCGATGCATTTGGCTGGGAAACACTCGAACGGTATGAGAAAGAAATTCTTTCTAATGCAATAGTAAACATATATCCTCACTCTGTGAAAAAGACCCTGCCGTCCCCGCACACCCCATAAGAGTAGTTCTCAGGTAAGGTGTCCCGCCGGAGCGGCGCCGCCATTATTCCCGTGTAAAGTCCTATCTACCTCATATTCCCTCCTCGCTGTCCTCCCTTCTCAGCGATCAGCGCTCGGGCAAAAGGCGATTAAAGGGGAGGGCTAACTTTGCACTTGGCTTTCAGTGAGTAAGGTTGGCCGACAAAAAAGATTAATTCCTTACAGTAGCTACAGACTATCGTGCTGCAACGTAGGAAAATCATTTCTCTCGCTCTTAAGACATCATAATAATGTTTTTTTTTTGTCCATTTTGTCTGTATGTATATCGCATTGTAGTGCATGGTGTTTCAATAAATTCAATGTTCCCTATTAATGTTTCTCAATGCACTTATTATTTATTTGAATGTCTGTTATTTGTGTGGTTCTTGCAGAATAGCCCGTGGGTTGCCAGGTCCGTGTAATATAAACGTATACAGTTCCGCTTCTTTTTCATAGATTTACACAAATTTAGGTTTGTTAAAGGTTCTGCAAGTTTTGTGGCATTTAAAAATGATTAGATTTTTTTTTAATCGGGAAGACACTGAAAAAAGAGTGCCTTTGGGCTATTAAAATTACAATAATAGTGATTATCCCCCTCGCAATGAATGCAGTTCTATTCATTATTTGTGATCCTATTTATTTATTAGCCTATAATTATATATAATCTTTTTTCTGTAGACATACTACTTCAGCTGTCAATTTCCTTAGTGTTTCCATAGAAAATACCCAGATTGCCTTACATAGTTTTATGTTTTATATTCAGAGTAAAACATATAGACAGTTGTTAGCTTAAGTTATTTCTTCTTGATCCACTTAACATTACTTTCAGCATTCTGGGTTAGCAGGTTGTTATAGGGAAATAAACATATGCTGATATGTTAACCAGTTAATTAAAATTTTACCACATAAAAACATACACATAAATAAAATTATTGATACATAATTTCAATTATTGATATTTCTTTAATCGTGTATTCATTGTTATTTAGATAAAAGACAGTTGTGTGTGTCCTAAAATAGTTCAGTAAAAACAAATAAAAAGCTTTATACATACAGACATTATTTGGTAACAAATTGTAGTTTAACAATTTTGAGAAAGCAAAAAAACAATTGTCAGTTATGTCCACCATGTATCTGTAGGTCAATTAAATACAAAATGATCATTTTATCAAACTGATCCAGCACCACTGCTCCTTCAAACATTTTCTTGTTGATCTTCAAAGCAGACAATGATTATTTGCCAGCAGTATTCAAAAAATACAAACAAGATTATGAATTAGGGTTGCCAGTACATAAACTAAACACTCTATATTCTAATTTGGTCGTATTGTGACACCTAGAGGCATATCCGTATAAATCAAAAGTTATTTACTGATGCCATTTCTGTTTACTGAGAGTATCATTCCCTGTTGATGAGGGAAATATCTAAGAAAAGATAAGGAGAGAGTGTTGTAAGAAGCTGAGTCTGGGCCAAGCTCTTTTAAGGGGGTCTCATAATTATTTTAATTGGAAATCAGGTCCAAATCCCTCCAGGATCAGTCAGTTAACTTCACTTAAAATTAACTAAGTGACATGACAGTTGGGCGTGAGTTTACTGCCATAACCCCAAACAATTGCACACATCTCAATCTGTCTAGTGAAAATGGTCCGAAAGCTAAAGTTGGTAACAGTTAAAAAAGTGGCCATCACCCCGCTCCTAAAATTGCCAGTCACCAGTCATTGTGGTCCCAGAAGTTCCTGTGAAAGCTGTTCCTGATTTGATTCAAATAGTTTCATAAACTAATTATTTTGCAAATAAATGAATTAATACAATTAAAAAAATTAATTAATACATTTTGCAATTAATATGCAATAATTGTATGTGTTAAGGTGTATAAAGGTGTACAAATAAAATTTAAAGTTTACTTTCCCATATTTACATTTTAATATGATCTGAGGCATAGTAAGATGGAAGGATGTATAGCCTATAACTAGGCCTCCCATTTCACTTCAAGCTTCTTTATCTGAAATATAATTAATTTATAATTTATAATTTCTTACCTCAAACACCTCTGTTTTTGTATACTCTCTCAGTACTCATACTAACATACTCAGTTTTCTTCACTTGTACTCTTTTTCAAAGCTAAAACCTTTTTATTTTACTAGTGTACAGTATGTGGCTAGGAAAGATATATTCATATAATCATGCTTGATTTACATGTATTTTGATGATCGTTTTAGTGTGGTTGTACACTGTACCTTTTTATAAAATATTATACGTGTGTGTGTGTGTGTGTGTGTGTGTGTGTGTGTGTGTGTGAGAGAGACGTATTACAGCCTGGAAACCTTTACTGGATATAACGAAGACGGATACAAAACATGCTCAATTGTGCCACCTTGTGATGGTTGTCATGCAGAACATACAGCTCTGTGTGAAGAAAAATCCGGGCCGGTGTTTGATATTAACCCTCTGGGATCTGAGGTGATTTTGGGACCCATGAGATGTTTGGTGCGCTTCATTTTGTGCCACACGAGTACATGTGTATATACAGAGAGCTGCTGTTCCAAAAATTGGCCTAATCTCAAGATATATATTCGGGCTACACTATCATCCTCTGGTATAAGAATAGCTTTTAGCAGTCTGGTTTGATTTTAATTGTATTGATATGCAGATAAAAAAAATAAGATTCAAACCATTTAACTGATACCTTTCTGGGACACTTGAAATTTATCTCAGGAGCATTCATGTCACTTATAGATGATACTACTCTTTGAGTAGAGTTAACCTGTGGCCAATTTAATTGAGTGGAAATGATCTGGAAAGGCACACCTCTCTATAAACGGTCAAACAGATGAAATTGAAAATAAGAGCAAAAACCAAGCCCTGCGGTCAAAAGAACTGCCTGTTCAGAAACAGGATTGTGTCAAGCCACACATCTGGGGAAGATTTCAGAGAAAAATAAAGCTGCATTAAAGGTTCACAGAAATATCCAGCTATAGTTATCCATAATGGAGCATGTTCGAAACACCTAGGAGCTGTCCTCCTGGCCAAACTGAGCAACGGATGAAAAAGGCCTTGTGTTTTTTGTAACAAAACCACTTGGATTTTGCAACAAAGCAACTAAAGGACTCTCAGACTGTCTGAAACAAGATTGTTGTTTGAACATAAATTCATACTTTAGTGAAACCGTGCACCGTTCATCACCTGCACAGGATAATTTCAAAAGTAAAGTGTGCTGGTAGCAGCCTTATGCTGTGGGGTTGTTTTTCTGTGTTGCGGACTGAGGGACTCGACAAGAGTAGAAAGAGAAGCTCATAACACCAGAATATAGAGACACCTTTAATGAAATCCCAGCGCATCCAGAAGCTCAGACTGGGCAGAAGACTCAGCTTCCAAAAGGATACAGCAAGATTGGCTTATGGACAACTCTGTGAATGTCAATGAGTGGCTTGAACCCATCAAATATTTCTAGAGAGACCTGAAAACGTCCGTTAGCCCCCATCCAACCTGACAGAGCTTGAGAGATGAGGAGAAGAATGGCAGGTAATTGCCAAATATACATGTGCAAAGCTTGTTGCATCATTTCCCAAAGGACTTGAAGCTGTAAAGGTGATTCAACTAAGTACTAAGTTTACGAAATGACACACTGAAGTGTGCAACTAATTTCAAATATCCTTACATATCAGACAGGGAAGCATCACTATTTCTAATTATTCATGTTTTTAACCACATAATGTACACTGACTGCACATTATTGACATTCAGAACTACCAATCCAGCACAAATTTCTCTCTGTAACATGATTAGAGATGTGTCTGACTACCTGTGCTTTTTGTGTGTGTGTGTGTGTGTCTCACACACTGGCTGCTGACTGCTCTATTGCATCAGGCAGTCAGTGCTTTGTAATTGTGACTCCAGAGATCCCCCTTCTTAAGCTTTGGACTCTCCAGGATGAGTAATAGAGGCTGGGGCCATGCTGGCTGCCCTCCCACAACACACCAGCCCCTGCTGCAATCATATGCAATCCTCTCATTGCCAAATAGTGCTGTGCTTGGTTGCCTAGAGACCAAGGTCACCTGGGTGAAAGCACCTTAGGAAAGGAAGACTCCATAGCGGCACCACACTACCAATCCTTCCTCAAACCACTCTCAGACGTGTTGCTTTCAAACCAGCACTGTCTCAACAAGAAAAGAGTAAAGTACAACCAGTCAGCTAATGATGATATAGTGTTACACACTTTCATAATAGCATGCGTCCACATTTATGTTATCAATAAATGTCTGAAATGCCATCTAATTATCTCAAGGACGAAGTATCATTAAATTAGACCCACAGACTGCATGAAAGATTGCGTAAACGATTGCTTGTCTTTGCACCATTCAAGCTTGTGTTGCAGCTGATGTGTCGAGGGGAGATGCTAATTGATTTCTCCTCAAGGGAAAGAGTTTCATCACGCCTTGTTTTTAACCCTCTCTTACAGGGGCTGCACATGACGGTCTCACAGGAGTTCTGCACCTCTACTGTCAGAGTCTGAAACACAATGAACTAGTAAGATGAACCAAAACAAATGAGCCGGGACACAGTGTGCAGGGAAACAGGATGTGATAATAGAACATCTG
This sequence comes from Enteromius viviparus, assembly GCA_032353835.1. NCBI lineage: Eukaryota > Metazoa > Chordata > Actinopteri > Cypriniformes > Cyprinidae > Enteromius > Enteromius viviparus. Next base: position 10,900,894 of record JAUCNO010000318.1, read on the forward strand.
AAGTGTAAGAAATAGAAAAAAAGAGCAAACAACTTGCTGTCGTTTCATTTATTCTCAAGTACAAACCACAATGACCAGTGAAGTCAAATGTACCAAACATACAACAGCATCTGTTTTTGTAATTTTCAACATATTCACTACTGTTCAATAGTTCAGGGTCTGTAAGATTTTTTCAAATGTTTTATAGGCTCACCGAGGATGCATTAATTTGGTCTAAATTCAGTAATATTGTGAAATATTATATGCACAAGAAACATCTCTTAATATTATCATTGTTGAAAATTGTTCTGGTTAATAATTTTGAATAAACTGATGCATTTGAATGTGTCCTTGTTGAAAAAAAGTATTAAAAGTATAACAGTGTGAAAAATCTTACTGACAGGCAACTTTTTAACAGTAGAGTATTTGAACAAATATATATACCTATATATATCTATATATAGAAAAATGTAAACATTGAGGTGCATTGTAACTTGGTCTTGTTACTTTTTTTTTTTTTTTTTTTGCATTTTCGTCAACATAATGAATAATCCAAAAGCAGCCTATTTTCACACAATTTAAAGCCATTGAAATAAAGTATAATATACCCCAAAATAAAAAATGGGTATCTTTTAATCTTTTTTTTTCAAAACCTGTGTGACTTTCTTTCGTAAAATACAAGAGAAGAAATTTTATATAATTACAGAACTGTTTTGTTGTGAAGAATTGTTACTGAACTTTTAAAAACTATTTTTATCTAACTATTTTTTGCATACATTGAAATTCAATAGGTTCAAAACAACACTGACCCTCTGACTTTCATTGACTTTTATTGCCATTTTTCGTTAAGTCTTCTTCTTTAGAGATTCACATGAAGAAATAATAAAGGGGAAATGTTGGCAGAATATAAATTTCTTAGGTCAACTATAACTTTAAATTAAATAACACTAATCTACAACTCCAATAATATCAACAATTTGTGTTAAAAAATAAACGTGTGTGATCACACACACTGAAAAGTCTGTAAGGCATAGCAAAAAAATTAAAATCAGTAGCAAACGCAATGGTAACATTCTGTAGCAGTCAATGAGTGTTGGGACACAACAGTGAGGTATAAATGTCAAATTAAGTCAATATATCAACAGTTTAGAGGCTGCTCTGGGAACTATGAGATCAATAATTACAATCAGAGATCATTTTTTGCAGATTTAGTGCCTGGTTACTTCTGTACTCTGTCTTTATAGGCCCACAGCTTTTCCCTGTGTGACAAACTAAAACAGTAGCCAATGGCCTTCTCAGTTTCATTGATTCTCTTTCGGAAACGGTCTCTGTCCCGCGCAAACTCCTCCCACCGTCCCTTACGAGATGCTTGAAAAGCAAAGGACCAAGCTTGCATCTTGTGGACTTGTACGATAGGAGAAAATTTCACCTGGAAAACATTTGCAACATGCTGTTAGCAAGCAATGACTGACAGTCGACATAATAGTTTTGGCTCAATTTTGCAGGGAAAATGGTCAACACTGTCAATAGCTGTGTAATGTATGAAGCACAGCTCCCACAAAAATCACTTTCAAACCAAGTTTGAGAGAGCAACCTGGGAGGAGAACTTGAAATTCACAATTGCGAAAATTAGCTTAACAACACTGAGCACACCTTAAAGAGATTTAAAGCTCATCCCATTCCAAACCTCTATGAGTTTCCTCCTTATATCGAACATAAAAGAAGATATTTTGAAGGATGCGAGTAATCAAACTGTTGATGGTCCCCATTGACTTCCATAGTAATTTTTCCCCTACTATGGAGGTCAATGGGGACCATCAACTGTTTGATCACTCGCATCCTTCAAAATATCTTCTTTTATTTGACATAAAAACAACATGAGGGTAATTAAATGATGACAAAACGTTCATTTTTTGGTGAACTAATCCTTTGAGACTTCATAATTTCCTTGATACTTACCTTCTTAAAATTGGGACGTTTCCTTTGATGGCCTTGAAGAGCAGTCAAACCAACATGTCTTCTCCATGGCACCACTGATAATGTCTCAACTGGTAATTTGTTGCAGCAATGGCGAGCAACTTTACTTGACTGTAACGACGGCTTTGAGCGTCTTGATTTGAAGAGTCTATCTGTTTTGTTTTGTGTGTTACCACTGGGCGAATCATGTTTTGAAGGTACTGATGTAGCTGGTGAGCTTTGAAGAGGGGCTCTGAAATTCAATGGGTGATATGGGTCATCATTCTGAGAGAGAGATCTCCATAATGCCTCTTCTTCTTCATCTTCAGAACCTGGTTTGGAGGAATCAGAGCCTGTAGATGCAGTGGATTGTGATACAGTGGGACTTTCCGCCTTCAAAACCACATGCGCTTTGCTTTTTTCTGGAACAGCACTGGACAAACATGCCTTGAAGTGTAGAGGATGATATGGATCCGTCGAGCTGGTCAGAAGATCCCAGAGTTTGTCATTCTCCTCTCGTTCTCCTTCAAAACAAGAGCTGTCTGTGCTTCCCCAGCTGAACTCGCTGTCTGAGAACTGACCGGCTGACTGGACTTGACATGGAGCTTGAACATCCTCAGTAGTTGAACCACATGAATCAGGATCATCGACAGGCTTCTGATGCTTTACAAACTGCTTTGTAGAAAACCCAGACACATGTGCAGTAAACGTGCAGGTGTTCTCTCCGCATTTCCTTTCTGATCCTCCTAATATGGTCCAGTCGTATCCATGTTTCCACATAGAGTGATCTCCAATATAGAGGTCTTCCGTGTCATTGAGACACTCTGTTGCATGAGACACAAGGTCATCCACCAAGGAGCAACAGAGTTCATCGCTGACCAGACTGGACAGGACAGCTCTGGAGTGGGAGCTCACATCAAATGGGTCCCTGCCGAATTTCGAAAGTGGATTGGAACCCCCGACCACGATGTTTTTGTTGTTTTCAAACAAGGATGAGAGCAGGAAACTGTCAGAAGGGTCTCCTGACCCACTTGTCATGTGCTGAATGTGTTGCCCTGTCTCGTCTGTAATTCTGAAGTGAACTTCAAATCTGAACATCTGGAAAACTGGGGACCAAATAAAAAGTTACTAAAACGACCTTAAGCAGGCCTTTCTTACAATTCATTCATTCATAGAAATGTATATAAGGATGGATAGATGCACAAATGCATGGATAAATAGATGGATGAATGACGGAAAAAAGCTGTAATATTGAGACTTGACTTTTTATATGTTTATATCATATCATATTCTAGTATGCTGATTTATTACTAGAATTGTTAATGTTGGAAACAGTTGTGCTGCCAAATATATTTTTTTGGAACCTGTGATTATTTTTTTTCTCAGGATTCTTTGATGAATAGCAAGTAAAAAAAACAACATGTTTTTTTTTTTTTACCAAATATAAAACATTTCTAAAATCTAAATCTATGTTATGACTTTTTTTATTTAATAGATCCTTGGTTAATAAAAGTATTCATTTTTTTTAAAGAAGAAAGAATAAAAATGTACTGATCTCAAACTTTTGAACAGTAGTGAAACAGTAAACTACTGTAACAGTAGTT
>JAUCNO010000318.1:10904532-10938741 GCA_032353835.1 Enteromius viviparus
GCACTGATAATTCTATAATAAATCAGCATATTAGAATGATTTCTGAAAGGATCACGTGACACTGAAGACTGGAGTAATGATGCTTTGTATCACAGGAAGAAATTATAATATTTAAAATGTAAAATTTTTTTTTAAATATATTCACACTGAATATAATATTTTAATATTTCACAATATAATTTTTTTTTTCTGGATTTTTAATCTAATAAAAGCAGCCTTGATAAGCAAAAGAGACATCTTTAAAAACCATTAAATATCTTACTGACCCCAAATTTTTGAACGGTAGTGTATATAAAAGATTAGCCAGGTAAAATGAAATAAATAAACATTATTATAAATATTTAGAATTATATTATAATAAATAAAACACTTGCATCCCTGATTTATTCGGTTTAAAATTCTGTTCACTATTAATGTTGTTTTCTTTTAAACTTATGTCACTCTCCTCTAAAGAAAACACGTTTTGTTTCGTTATGCATAAATATGCAAATCAAGTGTACAAATGCAAATAAATTGACCAACTTTTTTTATTTTACTTATTTTAGTTGTCAGCTATAACCTATAAAAATAATGTATTTGTACAGTGATCTACATCACAAGGTTAGATGTGAGATATACTGTAAATAAGATGTAAAATCAGCAATGGCTACGGGCACCAAATATTTCAATGCAAATATATTAATGAGTAAAACCAGAATTACCCGAAATCAATGTGCAGCAGATGACCTGGACCAGCAGGCGCAGGTGTTCCCACACCACCGTCAGGATCTGTTTAGTCCAGGGCAGAAGCATCATGCCGCTGTCCCCGAACCGCCGCAGCGCGGTCCGCTCCGACGCGCTACTCTCCATCCTCAAACAATACCCTGTCACGTATTCTGATATTCGTCCCTCGGTTTGTTTTCTCTGTCGCTATTTATCGGCTGCTTTTTGAAGTTTGCTAACCACATCTTCGCAGATATGTGAGCGTTAACTCCGAGCGAAAGCTGCTGAGGTCCACATGATCACCAAGTCCCGTTTACAGCACCTCTGACTGAACGTGTGACTGCGACAAACGACTACAACTTATGAAAGCACTCCACTATAAACAAACATCTCCAGCCCTGCAACCGTGCGACCTTTGATTTGATCGCTTGGGTGTCACTCACACTGGCACCGCCCTCTTTCACAAAAAACACGCCCATATGATGGCGTCGTCCGGTGACGCAGGGTTTGTTGTCCCATGTGAAACAGCATGAAGCAACAGGTCTACATATTGCTAATATTACATCACGCAGTTACAGTAAGCTTGTGGAAATATATTTTAGACCTATTACTATTCATTTATATTCACCAATTATTTTAAAATAATGACAATGTAGGAAAATGTCGCTACGTTTTGAATTGTGCATTAAACATGACATAAGATTATTATTATTTCAAAATACATTATTACTATGTATTATTTGAATGGAAGCAGTTGAATTTATCTTTTTGCATTGTTTTTATGTCCCATAAAATACAAAATGTACATCTACAGCAGCCCTGTGTGATTGTCAAGGAGCAAAATCTAGTGTCAACTCAAGCATACTTCCACATCAGTAAGCTCTCACCCCGGTGACAAAGCAGATGTGTGCTCTGGCCCGGCTGCTTCTCTCTAGATGCTTTCTTACAGCAACAGCCAGTTTAATGAGGTGGTACAGAAATGCTGGCAGGTCTGAGGTCAGCCCTTTCAGACCGTTAGTATTTTATTGCCAGTGACAAAGCGCACCTGGGCCACACCACCCTAATTATCACACCAACACCACAGCAGAAATCATTAGTGTGCGAGGTTCAAAGCTTTGAAGGTGTAATTTAACACATAATGAAAATTTAATCGACATTTACTTGCCCTCGTATAATTTTATATTTATAACTATTTTCTCCTTTGGAACACACAAATGATATTTAAAAGAATGTTGGGAACTAATTTGACTTGGTTACCATTTACTTATAAATCATATAGATTTGGAACAACACAAGCAATTTAACATTAGTTGCTCAACATACATAAATGACAATTTTCTTTTTTTGAACAAATCTGTTCTTGCACACCTCCAAAGGCAACTTTTGCCACAAATCACCAGTGTTATTGTTATATAAAAACTATTACAATTCTTTTGATAGTGAATTGAAATTAAGATGAGAAAAAAAAAAGAAATAAAGAAAAATAGAAAGTTTTTGGCAACTAAAAATAAATTTAATCTGAAGTACATGAATTACTAAAACTGAATAATAAATAAAAAATATAATAATAATAATAATAATAATTAATAAATAAATATAATAATTACATTTATTAATAAACTATTTAAAAATACTAATAACTACTATAATAGTATATAGATAATGAAAACCACTAAAATACCACTAGAAATCACAGGGCATGAAATTAACTTGTCTTCAAATTATAACAATAATATTAAACCTAATTATAATATTATAACAATAACATAACTCCCCATATAACAAAGGCTAATGGTTTTAACCAAATATGAAAAGTGGAAATATTATTTAAGGTTACGTAAAAAAAGAAAAGAAAAAGAAAAACACAAAATAGATGCAAATATAATATTCAACTCTGTGTGTGATTCTTGCCTGCCCCCTACTGGTTCAAGTAAATTGTTTATACATTAAAGAAGCCTCAAAACAAATAAATCATACTGAGAGGTGTTCAAAAACATTTAATTTTCTTTAAGAGAGAGACAGAATTACAGCAAACATTGATTCGGTCAGGTTAAGATAACCAATAAATAACTGGCCATGTTAATATTCATTCATAATGTATTTTTAACAGTCATAATACAGCGAATTAGATCACTATTTGCAATGTGAGTGATGACAATCTTATACATCTTTTTAAAAATGCCTCCTGGTAAACTCATAGATAAACAATTCAACTGAGCTCTAGCAGTAGCTTTTAGCCACAGGTGCTGTTCCCTTTTTAAAAAGGGTTTGTTATACTAATTCATTGAAGGGTTAAAAAAGGCTGGACCAACTCTGATCACACTATGGGAAGTACAAACTACATTATCTTACAAAACAGGTATTTCTTTTTTTAAACCAAGAGCGAAAATGAAAGGAGAGCGTCTGAGGCACCCTGTTATTGCTCCCTAAAGGGACATGGTCATTTGGCACATTATCAAAAGCACAGTGAACTCTGCTGTGCTTGTTATGATAGCTGAAAACCATACAGACTTTTAATGTTTCTTATTTTCATATGTAGAAAAGGAAAGTGTAAAAATGTGTGGTTTTTAAAAATACAAGTGTCAATCTCTCTCTCTACAGTATATATATATATCTCTTATATAAACTCTTCTTTAAGTAAGCTGTTTGGTCCTTTCAAGTTCCGAATGTACAGAACACAAATGTTGAATTCATCAAGTTAGGTGGATTGATTCTTTCAAAAAAAGACTCAACCTTGATTAGTGTCATAGAGAGAGAGAGAGAGGGATGCTGGGGGAATGTGGAGTGGTTCTGTAAGGGCACTTGATGCAGTCACATCACCTTTTCGTGGAAGGCTGTTGGGGAGCAATCGTTGGATCTAAAAGTAGGGCACCGTCGTGAGCTTGTACCACTTGACAGTCTCTCTGCTCAGGTCAAAGTCTTTAAGGCTGAGGGTGATGCCACCCAAATAGCAGTTCTCTCGCAGAGACTCTGCACTGAGCACGCTCAGTTGAAGTTCCCTTTGTTTCAGGGTTTCCTTACTGTAGCCGCTGTACACCAGCTACGAACAAACAGAGAAGGAAGTTGTTTATTAGCTTTAGAATAACGCATGCGTTGTTAAATATGTAGCTTTAAGTTACCATTTCGTTAAAAGTCGGGTTCCTAGTTTTCCTGGCGATCTTCGTTTTGCGTTTGGAGGTTTTGTGGGGGTCTGGGAGAAGGTATGTTTTCACATAAGGGTTTGGGTCTGCACCGTCATTTGATATCTGTGATTGGGAGAAAAAGAAAAGCGGATTTGATTTTGGAATGAACAGGATCTGGAAACCGTTTGAGGACAGGTGCCTTTGATATTTTTTACCAGGTCTTTAATGTGCATGACCATGATGAAGAGCGTGCTGTTTCGGTATGACACCGACAGCTTCACCTCACCCTCCACGCGGCCGGTGGTGGGACTCACTGGAGGCATATCTGCCAAACAGACATCAGAAATAGGAAAACAGTCATTGTAATGTGGTGCGTTCAACTCTGATCTTTAAAATACATTGAAACAAAGATTACATTCAAAATATGACACATACCTGGAGTTTTAGAGAGTCCTTCAACGCCCTCCGTCTTGTCATCTCTCGCAATAGGGTGGAAGAAAGTGTAGATAAGATCACACTAAAAAAAAAAAATAACATTTATTACACTACTGTTCTAAAGTTTAGTTTTTTTCCCTGAAAGAAATATTACTTTTATTAAGCAAGGATGCATGAAATTTTTATTTCAAATAAATCTTTTTCTTTTTCTTTTGAACTTTCTATGCAAAGGACCCTGAACGAAACTGAGATTAAAAGACAAATATGAATAAAAATTAAATTTTTTAAATAAAATTGAACTTTAATCTTGATATTAATATCAGGTTTGATAATAATTAGTGCCAACCAGTTAATTGCGATTATATATAAATACACACATACTGTACATGTTTTGAAAATATTTACATGTATGTATATACATTATTATATTTTTATTTAATATAAATACATTTTTAAGCAACATTTTTCTTCATTTGTTTGTATTAATCTATACACAATACCGGGGATTAATCGTTTTGACAACACTAATAATAATAATAATGTTTCTTGAGCACCAAATCAGTCAATGAGAATGATTTCTGAAGAATCATGTGACACTGAAGAATGGAGTAATGGTTACTGTAAATTCATTCAATCAAATAATGTACACTTTAAAGTACTAAAATACAATTTTATGATTAAAAAAGCAAACTTAAAGAAGATAAAAGTCTGTAAGGTTTCATAGACTTTCAATTGACCCACCTGTGTGACTTCGGTTGAGCTCCTCATCAGATTGTGCACATAGCCGCTTAATTCCACCTTTCTTTTGGATGCCACATCCTTGATATGTGTACGCCCCAGCACCATTTTACTAGGGAATCTACAGGAATAATATTCAGGAAAAAGACTCTAAGGAACACTGAAGTTCAGAATTTGACAAACCCTGGTACAAGAGGTGAGCTCACATACCCCGGCAACTTCCACAGAGGGAAGAGGATGGTCAACTTGTTGTGCAGTTCCTGGAACTCATCAAAAGTACGGAAGACAAACTGAGGCTCATTCTGACCTTCCCTAAGGATCCTTATAACATATGTCTGAAAGAAAGAAAAACAAAATGTTTAAAAAAAAAAAAAAAACACGTAAAATGAGGAAAATATTCTTCCTTGAAAAGACGACACTAAGCATGTTTTCAAAAAACTCTTTCAGATTAAATTATTTTTTCTCAAAAAATTAGCATATCATGAAAAAGTTCTCTAAACGAGCTATTAACCTAATCATCTGAATCAACTAATTAACTCTAAACACCTGCAAAAGATTCCTGAGGTTTTTAAAAACTCCCAGCCTGGTTCACTACTCAAAACCGCAATCATGGGGAAGACTGCCGACCTGACTGCTATGCAGAAGGCCATCATTGACACCCTCAAGCAAGAGGGTAAGACACAGAAAGAAATTTCTTAACGAATAGGCTGTTCCCAGAGTGCTGTACCAAGGCACCTTAGTGGGAAGTCTTTGGGAAGGAAAAAGTGTGGCATGCTGCACAACGAGAAGAGGTGACCGGACCCTGAGGAAGATTGTGGAGAAGGACCGATTCCAGACCTTGGGGTACCTGCGGAAGCAGGGGACTGAGTCTGGAGTAGAAACATCCAGAGCCAGAGCAGTGTACGGGTCAAGCCTGACCTGGGCTACAGAGAAGCAGCACTGGACTGTTGCTCGGTGGTCCAAAGTACTTTTTTCGGATCAAAGCAAATATGTCAGAGTCTGGAGGAAGACTGGGGAGAGGAAAATGCCAAAATGCCTGATGTCAAGTACCCACAGTCAGTGGTTCGGTGTGCCATGTCAGCTGATGGTGTTGGTCCACTGTGTTTTATCAAGGGCAGGGTCAATGCAGCTTCATTTTTCAGCACCACCTGGCACCTGCTCACAGTGAACCACTGGTAAATGGTTTAATGACCATGGTATTACTGTGCTGAATTGGCCTGCCAACTCTCCTGACCTAAACCCCATAGAGAATCTGTGGGATATTGTGAAGAGAAAGACTCTGGATGAGCTTAAGGCTGCTATCGAAGCATCCTGGGCCTCCATAACACCTCAGCAGCGCCACAGGCTGATGGCCTCCATGCCACGCCGCATTGAAGCAGTCATTTTCTGCAAAAGGATTACCGACCAAGTATTGAGTGCATAACTAACCATAATTATTTGAAGGTTGACATTTTTAGTATTAAAAAAACTTTTCTTTTATTGGTGGGATGAAATATGCTAATTTTTTGAGATTTTGGAATTTGGGGTTGTCATGAGCTGTATGCCAAAATCATCAATATTAAAACAATAAAAGGCTTGAACTACTTCAGTTGTGTGTAATGAATCTAAAATATATGGAAGTCTAATGTTTATCAGTACATTACAGAAAATAATTAACTTTATCACAATATGCTAATTTTTTGAGAAGGATCTGTGTGTATATATATATATATATATACCTACACACATATAGTTGCCTTTATTACCTCTGTGTACGTGTACACGCATATATTGCTTTATAAAATATAAAATTAGTCTCACATAGTGCTTGTCTGGATTGTATCTCTTCTGAAATGAAAATACAGAGGCATCTCGAATCTTGCCGTCCTGCTTCATAGTGTAAGTCCGTGGAGCGAACGAGAGGATTGGCTCGTCATTGGAGGGAAGTCCAGAGAATCTTAACTGGGCCAGATTATGGATAAAGAAATTAAACTTTGTGGCTACACTGCCCAGACTGGATTCAATCAACCTTTAAAACAAAAGATGGAGAAAAAGAGGCAGACATTAAAAATGTTATTTAGGGAGCAAAATAAATAAACAAACAAACAAACAAACAATACGTTTACCTTGTGAAGAAAATGGTAGCTTCTGCATCTGTAGTCTGAGGCTGAAGAGCATCATACACATATTTAAGATCTTGGACTCCAGTGAGCTCAGGTAACCCTGACTGTGTCATCTGTGTTGAACACACAATTACAAAACTGATCAATAAACAATTAAACAGTAAGTCCTAAGTGAAGAAAATTCTGCAAACAGCTTCCTGTCATATGGGTTGTGCAATTAATGGCATGTATTTAACATTGGCAAAAACATTTACATAGAATCCTTGTGTTGATAAGACCCTACAAATGAGACACTAATGACTTTTGTTTGCAGAGTGTTTCTGTATAATACCAGAGACAGCAGGTTGAGGAAGAGGTTGGAGTGTTTGCGTATCAGGTTGTAGGCTTGAGAGCAAAGGTCAACAAAAAGCTGAAAGCGACTAGTGGGTCTCTCGCCTCCATTGATGACATAAGCCATATCAGAAGTTAACACAAATGGTGCTCGGTCCCTGCAAAGAGAAACAAAAAATGAGTAATAAAACCAAACAAAAGCACAAACCTGGCAGTCTTACACAGTTCAACTCATCATTCACCTTTTAAAACTCCCAATCATTTGTGCGTGACCCAGGAACTTCCCAAAGTCAATGTGGAACATGTGGCCGGTGGAGCGTAACATGATGTTATCGTTGTGACGGTCACAAATGCCTAGGATGTAAGTGGCCACACAGCATCCTGCGCAGGTGTAGATGAAATTCTCTGAGGCCTGGCAAGAGACGGTTCGATTGAGTTCAACAACTCAGTGACCCACATGAACTTGGTCTTAACTAAAGTTATTTATAATCCTCCAGATACCTTCTCATATTCATCCTCAGCAGGGTTATACTTGCGCAGCCACTCTGCGAGAGGTTTGTCCTTAAAGGAGCCCGTCACTCCGTACTCCACCTGAATCTTCCTCAGCGTTTCAGAAGATGGAACCAACTCTACCATGCCTGTGTAACCAAACACAAACGTTACAATAAACGCAGACGCTAATGCGTTTATTATAAAAAAACTGATATCAAGTTTTTATTGCACAAAAAAAGGCAATTTGTCAATTTTCAACATTCTCTCTTATCCATAGAATTGAATGGGACATTTTTGTTGTACCTACATGTCTGGGGTAAGAAGTGTGGGGTCAGTAGGCTTTATTATTATTATTATTTATTGCTAGACAATGACTAATGAGGATTAATCACATCCAAAATAAAGTTTTTTTTGTACAGAATGTGTATTTGTGTACTTTGCAACAGTAATGTAAACCATAACAGTATTTCAAAAATGTACATATTTAACCGTTTTATTCTAGTTGAATTCTTTTTTCAATCTTTTAATAAGTTTTCAATTTAGAGCCGACTGTACCTTTATCTTTCCCAGTAGAGATGCATTTGAAGTTAACAATGCGCAGATCCAGTCCCTCCTGCAGCCAAATCCGATCCATAATCCGAATCATCTGCAGCGCCAACATGTCTTGCCTCAGATCCTCTCCAACCTAAATAGCAGTTAAGACAGATGAGCCATTCCTTATATATACACCTCATAAACAAATGTGTTTAAATACAAGACTTTTGTTCTACTATCGATTCGACCACTAGATGGCATGTTCACGACTGAGATGAAGACTAAAAATTTGGTTCTTTGTCTGTGGCACAGTTTTTAAGTGAAGTCTAGTTTCTGTCAAACATAAATGTTTATAGTTTTAACTCAATGGAAAATCTCACTATTGCAATTAATATAAAAAGAAACGACTGCTCTGTCAAACTAAGGTAATGTAAAACAATAACAAACCTCAGCAGGAACACATTCGAAGTATGAATGCCCCTTCACTATACTGTACACACACCTTAAACATGACGTTAATCTCGTCTCCCAGTGGGTCTGCGTTAACCAGGGAAATCTTCAGAGGTACAGCATTGGAATTGAAGAAAGAGCAGGCCTAGTTTCAACAAAAGCAGCACCATGTTACAAAAGCAGCCTCAGGGTTTTATTCAGATACTCTTCTTCAATGTGGCAACAAAGAGGGTCTTTAAAATAATGGGGTCGGATCTGACTGGAGGAGAAGACATGGAGTTCATTGACACAACTTTGCTTAGTGTGCAAACCTCTACATCTGAAACAGGAAGAAGGGGGAGTGAGCAAGGATGATAAGGAAGTGAATCACATGTAAACGCTTCCCAGCAAAACGGAACAAAACCTGGCATGACATGAGAACTGAAGAGATCTGTTCCTTGTCAACGTGGTTTTAAAGCCTTCACAGAATTGCTGATACAATGCATTAATCACATTGACATCATAGGTTCAACAGGGTCTGTTTGGTTGACTGTAAGCACTTACCTTGATATTGAGTTCTTTTGCCACCAGACTGGGAGTAATAGGGAGTCGACAGCTGTTCTTCTGGAAGAAAGACTGTACCCTCTCTAGACCCTCCAGAAGCACCACCTATGAAGAAAAAACACTGATCTGAATTCCAACTACAACAAGTCTCATGAATTCAACCCAAAGCTCCAGGTAATACTTTAATCCAGGGACCAATTCTCAATATTACTATAGTTGTTTATTAGCAAGTCTATTATTAACACATCGGCTGTTTATTAGTACTTAAAGCACAAATTGTCCATGACCATATTCTACATCCCTAATCCTATCCAATACTTAACAACTAACTTAGCAACTACTAATAAGCAGGAAATTAGGAGTTTACTGAGGCAAAAGCAATAATCGTTTGCTAATAGCAAGAATTGAACCTTAAACCTTAAGTGTAACCAAATCTTAAGCGTCCAAAAACATCCAATGTTTATTTAAAATCTACAAGTTGGAAAGTTTGTGTTAGAATAGTTTGCAAGATCAATAGTATAAACATTGTGATGAGGTGAACGGTGATGGGTTTAAAAACTAAAACTAAACCAAAAAAAAAATATATATATATAGTTGAGTTGGCTGCAAAGATAACATTTTCATTAACATCACAAAAAAAAGTCACTTGCTAGCAACAGCCTTTTTCAAGACACAAAAGCCTGAAGTAAATCATAACTTGTGAATTATCATCATGTCATAGGATAAAATTACTTGTGTTAACCTTATTTCCGATCTTTAAACAATGACCCATTCAAAAACCAAAACATTAATATGTTTCTGGGTTTTAGGATTCATTCCTGCAGCACTCTTCTTAGCCATAACACGATAAAATGTGTTTACATGTGATAAATAGCATTACAAAGAGCTTTCCATCTGTGTGTAAACCACATGTTCACATGGGAGATAAAAGATGAGGCACTATATGACCAAAGTATGTGAACACCCCCTTCTGACAGCATGTTTGGCTAGGCCCTTTAATTCCAGTGAACATAGATCGAGGCACTATATGACCAAAAGTATGTGAACACCCCCTTCTGACAGCATGTTTGGCTAGGCCCTTTAATTCCAGTGAACATAGATCGTAATGCTACAGAATACAACGAGGCTCTTGAGAACTGTGTGTATCCCACTTTGTGGCAACGCTTTGGGGAGGACCCTTTTCTATTCCAGACAATACCCTTGAGCAAAGAATCCATATAAAAATGATTCAGCCATTGGTTAGACGTTGACTGGTCTGTGCAAAACCCAAGTCTGACCCCACTGAACACAAATCTGAATGTGAGCCAGACATATCAATATCTGACCTCACTGAAGCCCTTGTGCCTATATGGAAGTGCCAATTTTTTTTTATAAATCTTCAACAGGCACTTATGGGTGTGGTGTTTGGTTACCATATATTTTTGCCATATTGCATATCAGTACAAGGTAATATATCGGTTGAGGTTGAGGTATCAAGGGTTCATCCAAATACAATCATCCATTGATCCAATAATCTGTCACAGGTCAATGTACTTGTAAGAAAAACACTTGTTTTACTAGGACTGAAAGTCAAACAGGCCTTTGTTCAAACCCAAAAGAAAACAAGAGATTGCTGTTATACTTACGTAGCCCTTTCTTTATTTGATGTTTATTCAGATCATGTTTTAAACAGTATTATTAAATTAGATTTTGGAACTAGCTCTTGAACAATTTAGAAAATCCTGCACTTGTTTCCCAGAAGCCTTTGGATTGAACTCGTAGATCCTTGATCCTATATATATAAAAAATCTATACTTTACTTTTATTCAGCAAATATGCCTTAAATTGATCAAAAGTGACAAAACTTTTAAATCCGCAAAAAAAGGAAAAAAGAAACATTGAACTTTCTATTATATAAAACAATTGTGAATAAATGTAGCAACATTTCCTCACATTTCCTTAAAAATATATATTTTGTTTGTGTGTACTGCATATATTTATTATATAAGCAAAAACGTATTTTGGATGCAATTAATCGTTTCACAGCACTAAATATAAATGTATGATATAATTTTAATTGTAATTTTGATCAAATAATTACATCCTTAGTGAGCAAAAGATACTTCCTTTAATAATAGTAAAAATCTTTTAAACCCTAAACTTTTGAACAGTGGTGTAGCCGCATCTAAAGTATGAGCAATGATATAGTGTAAAACTTCTCATTACAAATTTTACACAAAATAAACAACATAAATATTCTTTAATGCCAGCCTTGGCCTACCTGTCGGGTGGAGCTGCTTGCCTGCCTCACTTTTTCGGCCAGAGCACCCAGCAGCTGCACAAGCCTGGTCTGCTTCTCAAGCTCAGCCCTCAGTCCAGTCCCACACAGACACAGTAGCGCACCGAGGATGTGGTCAAAACGCTGACCAAAAGCTGGGTCCTGCACGGCATCCCTCAGCAGCCTACATTCAAACCCAGCAGACTGTATCTAAATCTTAAATTCACTCACAGATTCTACCATATTCTTAAAACAGGTAAATAAATACTGAATAAAATAAAAAATTTCATTTTGGGGGGGAATTATCCCTATAAGCAAAATAACACTGACAGATTGTTTTTCTTTTAAAACTACTTAAATCATTTGCAAAAATTAGCCTTAAAAAAAATAAGTTAGTAAGTTATAAGTTAAATAAAATAGGATACAAGGATTAACAACTTTACCAGTAAAGGTAATGTGCAATGTTGACATTTCCCAGAGCTCGAGACAGCAGAAATATCACCAAGGCATTGCCGAGGTGACACTCGAACTTCACTGCCTACAATTTACCACACGTGCTTGTCAGTGCATTAGAGAGTACATATTTTAAAGACATGTAAAATGCATATAAAGATGCATTCAATATAAATTTACAAACATACATTTTCATTTAACTGTAAATTACATGTAATCAAGCATTCAAAAACATTTTTTTTTAAAAAGCAACGGACAAGCTGTTTATGAAGGAAAAGATGCATGCATAAACTTCTGTGTGTGTGTGTGTGTGTGTGCGCGCACCTGCACCAGCTGAGGGAGATAGTCAGCCAGCTCATCATCACTGCTGCTCTCGATCCAGCTCACAGCCACTTTCCTCACCTCTGTGTCAGCGAACCTGAATATAATACACACACAACCAAGCACAACAATAACCACATGCTCAGCTCCCTCTCCATAACAGAACAGTAATAAAGCAAGTCATGAGACCAATAAAGTGGTCAAAAATGATGTAAACTTTAAAAGCAAGACATAACAAAGAAAAATCATACGACCGACGTGACACATTAAAAAGGTCACATGGTAAAAATGTGAGAAGAAATGGAGAAAGTGGGCTATAAAACAGAAAGGGAGGCGAACAGATACATACTTGGAATCAAGGAGCTCCAGGGCTGAAACAGGAGACAGAGGAGGCCAGTGGTGCAGAAGCGAGTGGATCTCACCCATACTACCCCAGTCCCAGCTGGGAGCACTGGCCAAGATTTTGGGCAGGCTGTATTGATAGTCCCGACAATAGTACCGCTGGTCCCAGAGCAGCTGCTTGTCTGCTCGTGACAGCCTGGTGGAAAAGAATGTTGGTTAATGTCAAAGTAGACAAGTATTATACAAGTCTGACTTGGCTCATCAGCGTACAAGTCACATTTCACATTCAGAAATAAAGTCAATAAAACAAAACATTGTAAAATCCCTCATTCCACAAAAAAAATCCTTCAAATTCAACAGTATTCAAAAAGTACAGCAAAGCCAAAGTATAAAGCAAATTAAAGTGCCATTCATTCTAGACATTCATTATAAACTAATTTGCTTGAAATGGGAAATGCGCTGCACAAATAAACATCTCGACTCCAAATGTGTTTGCTTTGTGCATGTTTGGCATGCTCAGCATAAAAGATGCTTTAGAAAAAAAGTTCCAGTATGTTTCACATCATAAAAAAAGAAATGCAACTTGCACGCTACAAATTATGGAACTTTCGTTTAGGCTTCAAACAAACCCAAGGAGGAGTCACTCTAACCCCTTAATCCATGAACCATGAAGTAAGATTTAGTTCTGATCCAGCGATAAGAGGCACAGGAAACAAGTCACACCTCTTAAATGTGTCTGCGAATGGGCAGTCAAGCTGGGAGCCCGGCAGCTGTTGGCACTTGGTGGGCATTCAAGGAGACATGCTCACAAAATGAGCATGGAAAGTTGCCCACCGGCTGAGACTGAGTGTTGTGTGGCTGTTTTAAAGCTGACTGAGCTTTCTGTTTCACATCTGAGAGATGCATTTTCAGCAGAGCATACTAAACAAGGCCTGACAACTGTCTGCTTCTCAGCTGCAATGTCTCCATTTCAATAGATTTATTCCGAAGTTACAGGCAGTTCAAGTCTGTTTTATTGAACAGTATCGCTTTTGCTATCTTTACAAGAAAACCTCTAAGGTCATTCATATGAAAAACTAAATGGTTCTCTTAAACAGTGTGACTCACAAACTGTCCTTTACATACAGAAGATCATCTCCTTCTCTAGGCTTAGACTTTAAACGCACTGTTAAAGAACTTTCTATTTTAAATTAATTATGCTCTTTTTAACTTGCATTTAGAATGCATCATCAGCGTTTTCTAATTGAGAACCGGAATGGCATTAGAAGTAAATACCAACTGCAAACATTTTAATAATTGTAATATTAATGTATTCTGCATTAATATAATAATGCATTTTAATATTAATGTATTCTGACTACTGTATTCTGGTGCTTTGTGAACATAATCTTAGAGTTCATAGTGTTTAGCATTGGCTTAATGATGTCCATAACTTTTTATTGGAGGTTATTATACTCTGAGAGGCTCTTAATCACTTTATTCTCAATTCAATTAAAACCCTTAAATAAGATAAGCAAGCTGAAGGGGATCCATATAATTGGAGAAACTAAGCAGAACTGATTCAATTATATAATGCTCTCAAAGACTCTTTTATCCTCCATATTTGAAATCATGTTCAGTTCATATGCTACTCAGGCTTATTGTGAAGCGTCTGATGCTCAACCAAGACAGGAAGCATGTTGCCATATAACTGTATCAAACGTTCTGATTAGGGATTTAACAAAAGCTGGAATTAAAGCCTACAAACTAATCCTACTTTAGCAAGTGATGGCG
This sequence comes from Enteromius viviparus, assembly GCA_032353835.1. Classification (NCBI taxonomy): domain Eukaryota; kingdom Metazoa; phylum Chordata; class Actinopteri; order Cypriniformes; family Cyprinidae; genus Enteromius; species Enteromius viviparus. Next base: position 10,919,127 of record JAUCNO010000318.1, read on the forward strand.
TTTCCTTCATGAGATGCAAACCTACATCATGCCATGAGGTCTTTTGATGCAGTCTTACCCAAAAGCAGATGCTTGGGCGCACAGCTTTTCTATCTCACTTCGATCTCCTGGATCAAGTGGATCAAGAGATTGAGGGTCTGGGCAGCCGTTCTCCTGAGGTCCAACATAGAGCACGTCCACCGCTGGACTGGGAAAGTCAACCTGTTCATGCACAGACAATGATATTTAAAGTCATGAATTGAGAAATCAAAAATCCCTTGACCTCTTGACATACAAAAGTATGTTTTTTCAGAACTCTAAACCCTCGTTAGGTTAAGCCAATCTGCAAAAAATGTCATGTAATAAAAATGATGTAATAGTGTGGATAAACTCTGGCTTCAAAGGTGATCAACGCCTGCTTTTACATCACTGCCCATTTAACTCAGTAACCAAATGATAAACTTTATTTTTAATAAAGTTCCAAACTGTGTCAGTAAGAACCTGGTCCTTTGTCGATTTGTCTACAAACAAGCCACAGTCCGATCCAATTTTCAGAAAGATTAAACACTGAAAAACAATGATGTGCCAGCTATATTGGATCTGAAAGTTATGTCACCCCACATAAGTGTGACTGTTTTATTACATAGTACACATTAAACAAAAACCAATAGTGACAGAGTACAAATCCGTTTTAACCTAAAATACAGCATCGCCCATCTGGGAAGGATGTAGGCTGTCAAACATAACACAACTGTTAGCCAATCATAGCAGTGGCCATTTACTTCAGAGTGTACAATCCCCCACAGCTATTCAAACAGAGCGTTCGGATGAGGTGGGTCAAAATTACTACATTATGGTGTTTTTTGGTGTACAGATCTTGGTAAGATGGGCTCAGAAAAAAAACAAAAGGTAAATCATGACCATTTATGTGTCAATCAATGTCAGTGAAGAGCAACTGAATCTAGATGGACAAACACAAACAAAACAACCTGAAGTATGATCCGTTCTGATGGATTCCTCCCCTTGCCTGCAGCTCCAGGCTGAAGGACTTGAGGAGATGTCCACAAACCTAGCAGCATACTACCTCTTGACAGCACCCTGAAACACAAAATGCAAGAATATATATACATGTATATTATGTATATTACCTATTAATTGCTGTATTAACTTAGCACATGCATCCTAATGTAGAGTGGTCATGTTGTGCTGTCATATAGCAATTGCCATAATTAAAAGTAAGACTCTGTCTGTAAATGTTTTTGCCCAACTTTCAATCCTAAATAGGCTAATTTGCAATTTTATCAAATCCAGTATTGCCTAGTGTGTCGTCTTTGTTCTCCAAGATTTTACATAAAGACACAATTAAGTGAATGCACCCTTTTCAGGCATAAACAACGAAGCACTGAATAACTGATTAAGCACCTAATTATTACTTAAAAAAAATAATAAATACAAAGAAAGCTGCACGTATATGAAGCAGCCCTGAAAATTTGACAACATATAATATACTCTTTAAGGTAAATCTATTTTTTTTTAGCCATTATTTTAAGACTTGCCTTCTGAAATCAAACAAAGGCATGGACACTTTTCCCAAAAGCTCTGGACCCTTCCGTTGCTTGTTGGAATCTGGCGAGTTGTTTGCATTCTGGTTGAGAACGCCGTAGAGAGAAAGACTCAGCATGGCCTCCAGTGGTAAAAGCGCCACTGAAATAGGGAAATTTATCCTAAAGAAACAGAGGTAGTCGTCACCAACAGCAGAAACTGGCAGCATTCCCACTGATTTCCCTCCAATTCTACAAATTGCAGGAAGTAGCGTGCCAGTGTGTTTAAGGGGCATTAGCACTTACAATTCATCCCATTTGATGTGGTAGAAAAAACTCTTGTATGTTCCCACTTTTTTGGACTGGACAGGCTTGAAGAGATTCCTGTTGTTGTGGGTCAGGGCACACATCAGGTAGTATTTTTCAAAACTGAAAAACAGGAAGGACAAATTACTCTATGGCACGGAAAGGGAAGAAAACATCAGCTTTTACTTATTTATTGATAAAAGCATAAATTGACTAAACATGATATAAGATAATCATAACTATTAACACTGCTTGAAAACTAATTCAATGATTTTTCCCCATTTAGTTATATGCGCAATTTACACCAAAATTGTTTGTATATATATTTATTCAAGTATACATGTTTCAAATGATGAACAAAGTATGTGCTACCTTTTTTTTTTTTTTTTACACGGCCGTTTAAAATATTAAAAATATCTTTTGGTGTGGTCAATAGAATTTTTTCATACTGCTATTAATAGGCTTCATGACGAGCACTCGGGTAGAAAGTATCCTCAAGGGAAAAAAAGGGTACGTTCTCAGAACCAAGTGGTGCAGAACTTTGACCCTCCTTTGCCTCCAAACACACCACACCCCTCTCTCTCTTTGTCCAGCTCTGCCTGATCTCACTGTTCTTTATGGAAATCACTAGTCAAGTCTATTTCGGCCACAGCAGATAACTGCTCCTGCTGAGGGTAGATAAATAAAAGAGCTAAAGATAAAACAAGCTACACAGTAAAGCCTAAAACAACGATAAATTCACTTCTACTGACTTTAACAAACTAGTTTTCAACAGAATTTCATAAAGATTAAGATACTGCCTTTGTGATATAAACTTTAAACTATGATATTATACAAATATGCACATGCTATTCAAGTTTGGGGTTGGTAAAATGTTTTTTAAAGAGATATTTATGCCCAGGGCTGCATTTATTCATGCAAGCTGCATTAATATTGTGAAATAATAACATTAAAAATATTAAATTTTAATTTTTAATTTATTCCTGTGATGGCAAAGCTGAATTTTCAGCAATCTTCAGTGTCACAAGACCCTTCAGAAATTATTCTAAAAGGCTTTGTGCTCTAGAAACATTTCTTATTATCATCAATATTAAAAACAGATATGCTACTTAATATTTTTGTGGAAACTATGAAACAAATGATACATTTAAAAATTCGTAGATGATTAGGAAACTCCGAAGAGCAGCAATGATATGAAATAGAAATCTTGGTAAGACTTATAGAACACTTATTCACTATTAGCAATAACTTTTTCCTCAATAAATTCCTAATTTGCGGCATATTAATAGTTAGTAATGTAGTTAAGTTTAGGTATTGGGTAGGTTTAGGGATGTAGAATAAGGCATTAATATGTGCTTAATTACTACTAATAAATGCATAATATTCCAGTAATATGTGATAATACTAGCAACTAGTTAAGAGACCCTAAAATAAAGTATTTCTGAAATCTTTTGTCTTTCACTTTGTTAATTTAATGCATCCCTGCTAATTCTGACCCCAATATTCTGAACAGAATATACACACTGTGTATGAAGTTTATAAATAGCATCAATTGACTTGAATCCTTATCTAATAAAACTCCCAATTTTAGGCCGTTTAAGAACAAATATACACATTTCAAATTATACAATGAATGTCAAAAGGATTTAGCTGTAATGTACAGCACCTTGTAATAAGAGATCATCAGCAACATCCTGACCCTCCAAATATTCAATATCAGAAAACAGCTCTCATTTCATGCAAACTTTTTCATAGGTTGCCTTAAAAGGTTCAAAAGCTTGTTGAATACAGTTATTTTTTAGTTTAATGAATGGATGGATCGTAAGCTCTCCAGGTTGGGTTAAATGTTAAATGATCCAGATATAATTTATCGAGGCTGATTGCTCCAAGAGAACACAGACTCTAAATTACTCAAATTATTTCAGAGGAAATAACTCTAAATTACTCAAATTATTTCAGAGGAAATAACAGTGTAATGAATAAGGACTAAGGTAGTGCTTTAAAAGTAGCAGAGAAGTTTACCTTGGCTGTGAGTCATTATCAGTCTGAATTGAATTAAACAGCGTTTAGCCGTTATTTAGACTGCAGGGTTGCATACGCCAAAACAGGAAGAGTAAATGGATTTCTTTATTATGAAAGCGGTAAGCTCAGGCTTAGACCACCTTCAGAAACATGCATGTCACAAGCACTAAAAGGGACACAGTGCTCACCTGCTAACCCAGGAAGCAGGAATGCCATGAATGGCAAATAGCGTGAACTGCAGATGCTCAGTGGTCCCGGAAGCCTCTTTGCTGTCCCTCCTGTCGTCCATGTGCTTTTCCATCGTAGAGCTGGGAGTAGTTGGACAGAAAGACCTCAGGTAGAGCTTGGCAAGCTCATACACAGCATCTGTGAGTCCGGCTAAACTCTCCTCCACTGGGCTAGCACAACCTGGCAGCAGAGTACAGCAAAGGTGAACAAGAAACAGCCATTGAGATGATTTGAGATGGTTTTAGAAGCTTTTTACCATTAGCAGAACTTGTAGAAGCTGAACTCGTGGCACCAGCCTGCAAAACAAAACAGTGCTCTTTTTATATACTTTTTTTTTTTTAAGGTAAGCGGTCGAGTAAGTGGTTAATCAAAATAGGTGAGACAGGCACAATATCTGTACACTTGGGGCTTTTTGGTGTGTAATTAACAGTACTGGACCAGTAAAATCTACTGATAACAGAATTCTACAAGTTTAGATGTAATATTAAGTGGAACTCAAAATGAACATCCATTATTATACCATATATTATCATGCCTAATTCAAATAACTGATTAGTTTCAGAACTGTAATACCAGACATTTATCAACATATCAACAATCGTTTATTTGTCATAACATTAAAATTCTTAGTGGCTTATCAGTATCAGCTACAACTTTATTACAGGGCAGAATACTTGACACTAAATGATCTCTGACCTCTGGAGAACGTGTTCTGGGTAGGTTGACAGAGCGTTTGAGCTTCTTGACAGCATCACTGATGGCTGGAGTCTCGACTTCATCCAGAGCACAGCACAGATTTTTAACAGACTGAACCACATTGTCCACTGTTTTATACTGGGTGCTCTAATGAGAGAAAGATTTTAAACACGTCTTTATTTCTGTATTTCATATAGTAGTAGCTTGCTGTGAGAAACATTACCTCATTCTGAAGGCAGAGATTGACCTGCTTATGATATCCTTCAAGGTATTCAGCGAGACCCTGTCTAGATAAGAAAAGAAACATACAAAGGAATGAGAGAAATCAACATGCACACTTCAAAGGCCATCCAAAGCTTTCGTAGCCTTTAGTGCGGCAGGAGATAAGATGGAGCACATTCCTACCGTGTGACTGACTCTTTAAACGGCCTCTCCACTAGGCCAAGGTATTTCTCCAAGACAATAGAGGAAATGTCATCATCTGCCTGTTAGCATACAAAACATATTTATACATTAAGGATATCCATTAATAGCCTATGAAGAGAGCAATGCAATTAACAACTTGTTTCTATTTGTTTATTTCAGTCTTTGTAAGTGTCTTACTGTTCGGGCCAGATCTCTTCTCATTGTGTTAAGAAAGAGGAGTTGCAGTTTGATCTCCGTTTCCCACTTCCTGCAGTCCTGCACGTACTCATGACTGCCCAGACTGTGTTTACTGACAGATAAATGTTAAAGATGCTGTACATGAGACATGTACTGTATATATATATCAGGTTTTTGCAAAAATAAAAAGCAGTATAACTCATTTCAACACTGATAATAAGAAATGTTAAAAAAAAATTCTGAATAATCATGTTACACTAAAGATCAAAGCAATGGCTGATAGAAATTCAGCTTCAGCAATTCATGATTCTTCATTTTTTTTTTTCATGTTCATTTCATTATTGTATGCTTTTTAATATTAAATTAATTGCATCTACAATAAACGTTTTTGTTTACATAATATATATGCGTGTACCATGTATATTTATTAAGTATATCAGTACCCACAAGGATGTATAGAATATGTATATGCCCACATACAAGTTTACATACTAAATATATTTCTATATTACATAAATTATATGAATATAAATACATACATGTAAATACTTTCAATATATATGCTGTGTGTGTCTCTTAAATGTTTGACTGATTGATCAATCATTTGATAACAGCATATGTGATTAATAAATGAATGATGAGAAAGACTTCTTAAATACATTAAACATTTCCTAGCAACCTTAAACCTGCTTTATGAAAAATAAATAACAAAAATGTGTAATTTTCTTAGAGAATGAACTCTAAGACCATTCCAGGATAGGACATGTGTCCTGGATGACTGTGCTTTGGAAGACTAATTACTCGTATTAACTAGCCAAGGTCAACCGAGGACCAGACAGTGACTAACTGTATCTTAACACCCAACAATAGGCTTTCAAAGGTCTGAACACACCAATAACATGGTAACTGAGGAAGGCTGCCTTGCATTACAGAGCTTGAAATGATTTGTTTTTGCCCTTTCCCCCTGTTCCTTATTAGGGCAGGCAAATGCTCCCCTAGAAATGTTGGTTCTGCTCTTCCAATGGTGTGGGTAAAAAGGAAACATTTCCCTAGCACAATTAAAGCAAAATAACCCCGTTTTCAAGGAATGTTGGCAGGGGACTTGTTTATGTAATATGACAGAATGCCTGCAAAAGGAAAAAGGAGAGGGTAAATTAAGTACTCACTTCTGTAGAACCTCCTCTTGTCCACAAACCTTGAGAACGTAGCTGCTGATGTCCACCTGGTTCAAGTCATCATGGACCCAACACAAAGCCTGCATTATGAGCAGATCCACTGGAGAACTCACTGTGCAAAGAAAAAAGGCATCCATGGATTGAGTTAAAAAAGAGGTAAACAAGAAATGCACTAAGTCCATACAATGTAATACAGTGGTGTCCAATATTGCATTTTTGACTCTTATCGTATTATTGACAAAAAACATTCTTTAGAAAAGTCAAGGTTTGGAACGACATGAGGGTGAATAAATAATAAAAGAACTTAAATTGAAATGAACCGAGGACCATCCTGAAGGTGTTGTTAAAAAAAAAGATGTAGCCAGTATAACCGAGCTTGAACTGACGTTGGTTACAAACGGACTGTTACCAAACAGTTAATGCGGAACAATGTTGACTTGGAGGACAGCAAGGGATGAGAGTGCCATTTGGAAGAGGACCTATGAACTATTGTGAACCTCTTGTGGTTCACTGAGATGGAAAACCATAACAAGAAATGGATTTGGCATGAGAAGTTTCACTAGATCGGAGCAAAAATGTGACACCCAACATATTGTTCATGGTCACCCCAGGCTGCAGCAATAACAGGCCCCACACCCCTCCTTGGAATGATCCTCTCTACAAGCTCCAAGCCTAGGACTGGATTACAGTTAGTCAGCTGTGCCTGGCCTGGACTCTTCTTGTCTGCTGTGTTTTTCAAGCCTAAAGGTTGATGGTCATGCCTAATTTGTGGTGGATTTGGGGTTGCTTTGAAGGGTTGTGGGATGCCAGTAAAATTCCTCTTTTCGTGGCACTACAGCAACACACATGGTACTGGAATGTCAGGAGATTGTGGTTGGTCTTAAACTCTAGAGCCTTGGAAAAAGCTAAGAGGCGGAAAGGCTAGAGTAGAACATCAGACCACATATGCACAATGCTGAATTTGTAAATAAAACAAAGTTTTTTAGCATTTGAAAAGGAGAATTGACAAGGTCTGATCCTGAGATCAGAAAACAGACACTTAATCTGAGTTTATCCTGGAAAAGCCTTCATATTCTACACATTCAAACCCTAGTCGCCTCCTCAGCGTCTTTTGCCTTGTCTTTAATGCCAAGTATGACTGGAATTGCTAACTTTACTAACCTTACACACAGCTAAGCATTTTCCTCCATTTAAACAAACAAAGGAAAACCTCAAAAACCAATTTTTCCTCTTTCAAGATTCAGACAGTCAGCACTGACATGCTAAGACATGGTATGTCCATTTAGCTGTATGGTGATTCTCTGCATGGATTAGGAAAGTTAAGTAACAATAAAAGCGATACTTTGTTGACCAAAGTTCTTGGAACATAGGAATGTTATCACAAACCTGACTTTCAGTAAGATCTAAAATCTCTTGATCTAAACACAACAAACAGGGTCAGTGTAAGAGTAAAAAAACAAGCAAGAACTATGTGAACATTATAAACATCCAGCCAGCTATAGCCTAGCCACTCAATTTATTAGCTATCTGTGAAGTGACTTCGGGGCCCCGACAGACACTGTGCCCCCTTTTTCCTTCCTAAGACCACAGTCTATGCTGGATTTATCCAGGACAAAAAGAGCTATGGGGCTTAGGCAGTAACAACACCGAAAAATTCTTCAACACAAAAGACCAGTCTTGATTTCCTGCCAGGAGTGAGGTGGCCAGAGGCCCGTCAGTCTTCAGAACACAGCCGCTTCACAGGGAACTGAGCCAAGGCCACTACAGCTCAATGAAAAGGACTTTCCGTGCCTGGACCACAGACAGGTTACCCAGTAAAAAAAACCTTGGCAAGTGAGATGCAAGCTGAAAAATGAAAAACACAGGAACCCTGGTCGAAGAATCTGTTGAGCAGACGCACCATGACAGTTATGTAAAGAGAGAATGTGTCGCAGTGGCCAAGAAATGCTCTCTGGCATTGTGACATGACTTCTTCATTTGTCAGCTTCCTTCATTGCAGACATTCAGAGAAGCTTACTATTGACAAATAGTGAGTACATGATTCATTCAATGTGACAATATTAGATGCTTGTAAGGGATAGTTCAACGAAACGTAAAAATTGTCACCCTTGACGTTTCAAACCTGTATGACTTTCTTTGGAAACGTTCATTTTTGTGTGAACTGTTCCTTTAAAAGCCTTAACAGTTAGAATAACAATTTTCATATAAAACAAAAGCTCTTTATAATGGTTATAAAGTATAAAGTTCAGTGTGACAAATAACTGCTTACCATCACAAGTGAAAGTTACAGGCTGTTGAGAATCAGAAATCTCAATGGATACTTTTACACTGCCCCCATTGTCCCCTCCTGCATCCCTCTGAGCGATCACAGGGCTGAGAACATAGCCAGGATTTGTAGCCAGGTCATCGTGTGGGAACTCTGACCTCAATCTGCAAAAATAAAAGGACAACACTTTGTGTAAATAACGATTGTAAATATGGTGTACCACAAGGTTCAGTCTTAAGCCCTTTTTTTATATTCATATACATGCTCTCTCTATGTGTGATATTAGTAGCAAACCATGTATTAGCTTTGTTAGATACACAGCTGCAGACTTCCTGCATTTCACTTGTCAGCAGTCTTTGTCCGAGTTATACATATGAGGTTTTAAGGCATTTCCCAAATTAGTCCTTCAGGTCCAAATTAGCTTTGCTTCCCCTATAGAAGCTAACTTTACTAGTGCTGATTCAGCTATCCTGGGACCTTCTGATATTAGATTAATAACCCAGCTGTGGTAGTGGGACCTGCTTTTTTCTGAGGTATCCCTTTCAACAGTCAATTAAATAAAAAAACAACAACAACAACAACTCCTCATAACTCACTTTGAAATGTCTTCACAGAACGCTACGACTTCTAGATTTTGGGCTTCCTTTTCCTCTAAGACGGGGTACTTTGAGAGTATATTTGTACTTCCTTTATTGACCTGTGAAAAGACAGACACGAAACCATGTTTATACAGTTGAGCAGACATTATCTTAGACATTGACTTTCTCTATTGGTGTCCTACACATAGGAAATCACATCTTAAATATATGTTGTAAACTGTATATTATGTACAGTCTGTATTATGCACGGGTGTACCAAATAGACATGATTGATGATATTAACATCCCAGTTCAAATGTGGAATGGGACAGTCTCTCTATTTGGTGAGAGGATACTGAGAATGTGAGGAATGTCTGGAATGCCAAAAAAAGAGACTTCCTTCAGGAAGGAAACAGGACAAAAAAGAACATCAACACAGAATTAAAGGTACTTTCAGTTCAACAATGGCTCACATGCTACGAAATTTAATACAAAAATACATTTTCTGTTTAATTACATTTAGCCTACCATGCAGACTATATGCACGTAATCTCAATAGTCATATAGATTAGGCATATTTTTGTGAGATTTTCTCTTAACATGGTCACGGATAAGAACTTCTGCTTCTGACGCATTTACCATAAATGAAATCAAAGTAATCAACAAGTAATAAACAATCAAGAGTAGGTTAGACGTTTTACTGTGGATAATAAATACAAGCATCTGATATGATGATGATTCCTTTAGCTGTTTACTAGGCCAAAGCTCTAGGCCTAACCTTAGAGAAAAATGAGACGCCATGTGACACACATTCACAAATTATTCATCCACTTTTGCTTAGAGCTACGGTTTTACAGTTCTGGCTGCCCTACATGCAGGCTCTCCCAGTCCAAACAGACCTTTTCCTCAGGTTAAAAGTTTCTTAGGAATCTGCCAAGAAACAATGCAAAAAACACTCAGGAATGAGAGGAAGCTGTCTTACACGAGCTTAGTACTCAATTGAATACAAGTAAAATTCCACCATCATCTATGTTTGCATGTAATAGAATTAACAGTAAATGCTACTTCCTCTCTGCTATTGTTGCTAACAATACTGATATGCATTAACTGGAACTTTATTCCCTATTGACCCGATAAAACTTCCACTAAATAAATATGAGTGAACTTCCGTCATATAATTTAACACTCCACTGATGACAGAGTACTTGATGGTAAACTGTGACTAAGAGCTTAGTTTATGAATCTAATTACTCACATTGACATTAAACTTCATTTCAGCAGTCAGATAATCAGTTAGTAGTTCATATGGAGGGGATGCTCACAGCACATTTAGAAACACACACACAAACAGAAACCAAAGGGTCAATGTATAAACCAGAAACACCTTGTTGTCTGCATTCAAGAGCTACTGTGTGGGCCAAGTGACTTTGTGATGCACTATGACAAATGATACCAGTCTTTCTACAACATTGGCTGTAACATACTAGCTCAATGCAGTGTCCAATTGATGTCTGATGTCCATGTGGCTGCTTCTGAATGCTCCCGGGCAAATTTGGCACACATTATGTGTGTCATACATGTCAAAAGTGTTGTATCTGTGCATTAGGCCTTACTATGCACTCTAACAGATCTGCCACAATGTTTAACATTGGACTAACTTCAGTTCAGTTCATCATTTAACCATTCTTCTCCCGTGACTTACGTCTTACGCCATTTTAGAGAGTATCACAATGCACCGCATATGGAAGCTTTAACATATTTGACATAATCAGCCTTGTTTACATCAAGGGGAAAGCACGCACATGTACGTAACCTGCGGCCGTTCACACATAGTGGAAAGCGTACGCTTACATTGTGATGCTCTCTAAAATGTCAGAAGACGTAAGTCACAAGAGAACAATGGTAAATGATATTATTTATATTTTTACTAAAAATAGTATTCTCCTAGCGTCGCAAAACTTAAATTGATCCACTGGTGTCACATGGACCAGTGTTTTTTACTACGTTTCTGGGATCATTTCAGTTGTATTGCTGTCTATCGAGGGTCAGAGAGCTCTCTGATATCATCAAAAATATCTTTATTCATGTTCTGAAGACGAACGAAAGTCTCATGGGTTTGGAACGACACAAGGGTGAATAATTAATGACAGATTTTTTTATTTTTGTGTAAATTAACCCTTTAATTATTGCATTATTTTACAACATTCCTGTTTTTATTGTTTCTTAAATAAATAAATCTAAAATAAATGCAGCCCTAAAAAGCATAAGAGATGAGTTTATACACTATACGTGCATATTATATTAATAATATACATATTTGTGACCCTGGACTACAAAACCAGTCTTTAGTTGCATGGGTATATTTGCAGCGATAGTCAAAAATATATTGTTTGGGTCAAAATGATAGATTTTTCTTTTAGGCCAAACATCATAAGGATATAAAGTAAAGATCATGTTCCAAGAAGATATGTTGTAAATTACAATAAATGTATCAAAACTTAATTTTGGCACTCTCAAGATTCCAGATATTCAAATAGTTTGCAATATCCAAACAAATTATACATCAATGGAAAGCTTGTTTATTTATCGTTTTCAAATGATTAATTTTGAATAAAGATGCTTGTTTGACACTTAAGATTATTTATGTGATCCATGGATAAATGTTTTATTATATTAACATTAAACTCCACCTTTAAAACCAATATTTGTTTGTATCAGGAGATAATGTATAATCTGGGCTTGCCTTATGAATGCTGTGCAATAAAAATATGCTATATAAAAAAAGTATTTCCTTTATTAATCCTAAATGCTTTCAACCATACTCAAAAAAGAAACCACTTTTGATAATGTGTTGTTAACCCAAACCACAAGCATGAAGTAATGGCTACAGTGAACTTACACTTACACCAAGACCGACAACAAACAGGTCTTTTGCGATGTGAATGTTGATAAGGGCTGAAATATCCAGGGCTTGTGATAAGAGTATCTGGTGTTGTGTGTGGTGAAGCGGAGTAACTGTACACCAAAACCAAAGCTCAGATTAGTTTCGCTGCTCTTTCGCACACTCCGAAAGAGAGCTGCCATGGCAACGGGGAGCTGCACGTCCCCGCTGCAGGCATGTCAGGAAACAACCCATGGGGGAAAAGAGCTAGCTGGGGCTTGTCTGTGCTAATGAGACCAGCAGCAGTCCTCTCTATAGATACACACACAAAGACAGAATACTAGCTAGGACAGTGTTACTTTGACTATGAACTAGACCTGATGTGTGACTCAGAAATATAATCATAGTTCCAAAACTTGAAAAGAGGAAGTGCAGCGACTGAACCCTCTGACCGCTCTATTTTATCCTTAGATGAAAGCTGTCCCTGTTGTAAAAGTTACGGTCACAAATTCTCCAAGTACTGCGGGAAATGTGTGACAACAGCCAATTGTCCTAGTCAGAAACAAACATAATGAAACAGGAAGTGGGGGGGGCATGCATTTACACACCCTCCTCATAAGAGGAATGTGAAACTTTGATTCCTTAGGAAGCCGCTCTTTATATTGGCAAACAGTTACAATGGTACTAACGAAAGGCCAGCGATAAAGCAAGAGTTCCAGTTAAAACGGTGGTAAAATGAATTCTGACGAAGGACCAGCAGAAGTCTTAATAAGATTAAGATAAGGCGGCAGCTATGAGGAACAAAACCAAAAATAAAAGATGCAAATCGCCCCTAGAAGAAGCTTTTGCAAAGACATTGGCATGGTATAATAATTAGAAAAACATTCGCACACATTTTTAACTGCTACTTCCTGTCATATCACAGAGCAATGCTGCTTTCTTGTTAAAGTGATAGAATGTACAGGTACGGAAGCATGAGAAACACTCATAAAATACTATGTAGTCAATTAGGGGTGTATGAACTCAACAAATTGGGTTAGTTTGAGTTTTAATATTTTATATATATTTTTATTAACAAGCTGTGCTTTAGTTGCTAAAGCCTTCTCAGAAAAGTTGAGTCTAAGTTTTTTGCCTTTAAAGCATGACAACTATAGCCACAGTTAGGGCTGGGTGATATACTGTATATCGATCAATGTATTCATGCTCATCTAGTCAGTAAAGCAGTTTTTTTTATCCCCATCACCTGTTTTCAAATGGATACACAGACCACTGACAAGCTACCCAATAAATTACCTGAGAAACTGAATGTGATATTGCGTAGCTTGTCAGTGATCTACGGCTCTGTGTATTGATTGGCACTCCATTTGAAAACAGGGTAAGATTTGAGGAACCCTGATATAGATATTGCTCAGCCCTAGTCACAGTGCAGTTCACTCAGAACTTTCCACTACTTCCCAACACTTTTCAATTGTTCTTCTATATAAACACGCTTACACAGACATCTTGTGTAGTGTCTTGCAAATGACACAACATACAACACCATGCTCAAATTAAAATAAGGCCAACTATTAACAACTACAAACAATTTGTATGTTTTTGCCTTTCGCTTTTGGTTTGATCTTCATCTGGCTGAACTGAACTTATATTTAAACTTACTGTTTTCTTAATACACTAGCCACCAGTTTAACAGACTAGGCTTAATCTAGTCCCAGAAATGAATTGCATGTTTCAGCTGTCTCGGATGAAAATATTTTGCTCTGACATATCTTAAAACATGTCAGTGTCATTGTTCTGTCTCAAGATGCACACCTGTAATATTTTCTTATAAGGAATTTTTATAAATGTTGCCTAAATATCATAATTTAACTAATCCTTAGTCCTAGCTTAAGCTAAGCTCCGTTTGTGAAACCAGGCCTATAATGTTTAGGACCCTATGATTTAAAAAATTTCTACAATTTTGGATAGATAAATTACAGGTAGGTCAAAACACGATATATACTAGTGTCTGTGAATATTAAGCCGCAAAAATACTATTTAAATATGAATCCTGCATGTTCTGCACATCTCTGTGTGAATCTCTGCGGAATCATTTACAACAGAAATACTGAAGCAAGCATGATGTTTGCTGTATTTTCATCTTCTGCTGCCTAAATATACGAGTACATGAACAATCTCTAGAACTGCTCTAGAAGTCACTTTATGACTAATTTTACACCAGTAAATGCAAAACTAGCCTCATATTAACAAAAACAAACTTAAACTCTTCATAGAAACTTGTTTGGTTCGGTTTAACTTGAAGAAACTGTGACAGAAATTTATTAATGTAATGATTAATACAAAAATCTATTATTAAAACATTATTTTTTAAATCAATATTTACCAGAATATTTATTCTCAATGTACCTCTACGTAAAGTTTAAATGATTTTAATTAATTAGACATGCTTTTTGAAGAATAATATTTAACCATTAAAACATGGAATGAAAATGTAATTTTGAAAAAAATAAAACTGAATTTGGGGGGAAAATACATGTAATACATAGTCGATTTTTGAAGGCTACACTGAGAAACAGGATATGCATTCATAGTTCATTATTATATGTCAATTAGACACAATGGGTATGATTTTATTGATACATGTCTGAATTAATTTCTACTTCCTCCTACAAACCCACTGCAGGTTTTTCAAACTCTGCACAAGAAGAAGTGGTAATCACTTATTAAATTAAATTCTGGATAAGTAGGGCGTTCCTCTTACCTGTTTGCCTTGGCTAACCTCAGTTGAGGTTGCAGGTATATTTATGGACTGGCTTCTTGTCACGGCCGCCCCAATTGATGCTCTTCTATGTTGGGTGGCTAAATTCTTCACCTGTGCTGAAGGACTGCCATTATCCACAACCTCAGGTTCATCCAGAAGAACCGCATCCCATGGGTCTTTAGCAGTTCCAGACTCCTCTACGAAAGGTCCACTTGATACAGTGGGTGTCTCCTCCACCTCCACCTCCTTGCGCTTGTTGAGCGGGTCAAGGTCCAGCCACTCAAAACGGCTGATGTTAGGAGGTTCTGAGGGTTGAGGCATGGGCTCCAGGGACTTGACGCTTGCGGATTCAGTTTCCATGCTGGAGGACCTGCCGTTCTTCAAGTATTCCGAAGTGCTGGCAATCTTATCAAAAAGCTTGGCCATCTCCGGAGTGACAGCAGGCTGTGGGTAAACCAGAGCAGCAGGTGGTTGGATTGGTGTAAAGGAGAGGAAGGGGGTCGGTTGGGCCGGCAGACTAATAAAGGGAGATAAAGCTGGACTAAAACCATTCTGGAAAGAGCACGGAGGCTTCGGGAAGGGAGCAGAGGGGAAAATGGGAGTCTGTGCGTGTGTTGGGGTGGGCGTCCAGTGAAAAGAAGAGGGGCTGAACGCATGTCCTCCAGGATAAGACGCGCTGAGATTGCAACCTAGCAAAGAGGAAGGTCTTGTCATTTTGTTGACGCCAAAACTGTCATCCAGAAGCAGCTTTTCCAGCTCCTCCTTGGTCAGCTTCTCTAGATCGATATCCTCAAATTTGTCTTTTTGTCCTTTTTTCTGTGTTTCCGATTCGGAGAAGACAATGAGGTCTTTCTCTTGCCGGCTAGTGGATGTTGGCGCTGATGGATTGGGAAGAGGATTAACAGAAGACGCTGTGGCTGGTAATGTGTGCCTTTTCTCACGCTTGATTTTATCCAAGGCCTCTAACTCCATACGTAAAGCCTCCTCCTTTCCCACAATCCCTTTGGGCCGGACCACCCCCGGAGAGGCTGGCCTGTCAAACTTAAACCCATTGCCACTGGATATGTGGGCCATGGTGTCAGCTTTGCCTTGCTATGTACATGAGGAGACCACTGGGTTCGACAGGAACTTTACAACAGGTGCCTACAGGAGGAAATTAAGAGAATAGATTACATTTTAGCATCAGGAACTCGGTTTTTAAAAGATGGATGTGTTCAATGCCAACTACAATGCACTTGTAACTGCTTTTTGTAAAGGTGGTCTATATAAGTCACTCTGGGGATTTTTTTTAACCAGCATATTTCCTGTTCACAATGGTGTGTTTACAAATATGACCTTCTTTCACTCACAGTACCGGATCCAGTTCATTATGCACCAACACTGGCGTCACATTCTGACATGAATCAAACGAATGAATGCTTTTTGTTCTTATGTTCAATATGAAAGCCTTTGCAAAACATGAAAAAACGGGTGAACGCAACCCTACACCGTGCAATAAAAAATTGACTCAAAAGCAAATTAAGTCGCACAACGCCGTCATTTACGACCAGATCATGGAAAAATCGTTCAAGTTACGACCCAACAATCAAACGTTTGGGACATCTGACAAAACCATAACGAATGTTTCAGATATGAGAAGTCTTTAGATTATGAAATTCTCAAAACGTCACCATTAAAAAGTCAGTGGCCAGTTAGGGTGTGTCAAAATCTAGATTTAATGGGTGAATGGCAGACGGTTGCAAGCACATACCAGACATTTTCTTTGTGCCTTACAGGCCCGAGACATGCCAGCTTGCAATTGAAACGGAACCAATTAGTTGTAAACTCAAAATAAGGTTTCAGCTCCTCATTCATAGCTTTACTTATTAGGTGCTAAAACCCACAAAAAAGGGCAGGACTGATTTACGTTACTAAAGTGAGAACAAAACATGGACATGTGTCTCTAACAAGTCAAGACAGAGAGGAATGTGTAATTTAGGGGTGTTATACATAACGCAACACAGAATTTAGTTCACAAGCAACTTGATGCATTATGGCCTAACACCAAAAACGTAATCATTACAGCAATCACTCTACCAAACAATGTAGTTTTTGTAGTAGAATAGCTGTTCTGCTTAAATGCTGATGATGTAATGAGGCAAGTCATAATCAAATTAATTTGCATGATGAAGACGCTATATAATAACAGCTGCTTTTGCACTGTTGCCAATTATATTATCTTTAAAAAACAACAACTGTAAAACAGCCGCACGAGTGATATTAAAAAAAAACTATTAAAACATCTACCACACTGCTATTTAATAGCTATATAAATATTATTTGTTGAAATTCCAGAAATAATAATTAAAGCCTTATTTATTTAATTACCATAAAACTAGTTACACAGTGATAAAAGATTTTGGCGCAAACCTTTACCGCTAATAATCCAAGAACACGCCACACACTAAGATATGGTCATAAAATTTGATTTAGTTTTACAAAAGCATCAATGCTGCCAAGTCTGGCTATCAATACTCCATCAAGGCCACTGAGTACAAAGAGGAATCTAGCATACAATCCAGAGGGCTCAGGTTCTTCTGACTATTATTCACAGAAAATACCAAGCACGTCTTATCAGCAAGGCATCAATTGTGCAAAAAGATGATGCTTAAATATTTAACATGCTACGTTAAGAAAGCATGAAGATATGTGGGCTCAAAATCGCACTTGTTGTATGATAATATATGAAATGTAATATTTTTACATTTTAAAGGGTTAAACCTTCTATAAAAACAGTATTTTGTTGACTTACTGTGCAGCAGATCTTTGTTATTTGTAATTTATTCTTATCAAATCTTTGCAGCTCAAACCTCCTGGGAATGTTTCGCACCCCTTAGAATGTTTTTGCACTTTACAATAAAACGACTTATCAAGCTTCACTGCGAGCTGTTCAAAGTACAGAAGTCACGCTCAAAACAGAAATGAATAACTAGATAATGCATATGGCTTTTAAATACGTCAGTTTATGAACGCTGGTTCACTTTCAGAAATAGACTGAATGCAAAGCAAGTCTGCAATACAGAGTTTTAGTTTGAGATGCTTTTCCAAGAGCTTGCAAAACATGTCAAGGGAAGACAAATAGTTCCCAAGGCGGTGAGAATGTCCAGAAGGGTAAATAGATGACAGACAAAATACAGCATTTATAATGTGTGAAAGCTGTCATTACACTTATTCCATTTACAGTAATCAGTGTATAATACACAATATAGTGTGTTTACGTGACAAAAAACAACAGCAGGACAGCCAAAAAAAATTAATTGCATATCCATATCCAGCTAGCATACCCAAGGCACATGATTCAGGCATATAAATACAATGACGCAACACTGCAGGAACAACACGATTACATGCCACCATTTCAGTTGAACTTTTAAAGAAGCCATATGTGCTGAATCCACAAAATTACACAAGCCTGGTTCATTTCTGAAAAAAGAAGACAAAACCTGATTCTCCAGTCAGTTACCACGATATCATTCACTCTAGTTGGCATACAAATCTATTAGAAACATTAAGAGTAAATAATGCAGTGGGATGCATTCTATTTTTCTTGCATAAAAACTCATGAGCAATGAGATTTTAATAATAAAACAGATTAAGGAATGACAGAATATCAACAAAGAGTTGTTATAGGGTAAATCCTTTTAGTGAAGGTGCAGCAGATACCTGAGCTCCATCACTAACCTGTTCTGAACTCAATTTATTAAGAGTATTATACGAAATATTGTTATTGTTTAAGTCATTGAAATAAAAATGTAACTTACCTGGTTGAAAGACGTTTAAAAAAAAATCAAACCAAAGTTTATAAGTGATGCAAAGTATGCAACTAACTGTATAATCAAAGAAGCCACGTTACCATAACGACAGACTGCCAATAAATAACGTTACAAATTAATATTTTTTTTTATCAAATACTGCTGTCAGCGTAGTAAATGTTATGCCACGCGAAGTAAAACATCTCTTAAACGTATGCATTAACACTACAACACAAGATGCCTCGTAGAAAGTTGTTTCCGAAACTTTTACGCAATGTTTGTGCAAATGTTTCGGCGTCTCGGCGCACTTCACGCGCCAACAAAAGTGAAAACACAAGCAGAAGAAAAACAAACAGCGCAAACACTCAGACAACATGCTATATATTTCCGGTAGACAGACGGATAGAGCTGACGGGTAAACTGAAATGAATTGTAAGAGTTTGCGTGAATAAAGGACGATTCCCACCTTCAGACTCTCCGATCTTTGACGCTGGACATTTTCCTCCAGCTGGAAAATTTGCTCATGTAGTCGTAGACACAAACGTCAGTTCCTGCTAGAGATCAGAGCGTAAAGATTACAGAGAAACAGCGACGCCTGGAGGCCAGAAAACACAGCACGCTTCTTTGGGTAGTCGGAGTACCAAAACTAAAAAAAGCGCATCAATGCCATCTACTGTAGATTACTGTAATGTGTGGTAAGTAATACAATCTATTACTGTAACATTCTGCCCCTGTCTGTCTTGTGCTCCCCCGTGTCTTTGTGGTTTTTGGTCTAGTCCTGTCTGTTTTGG
>JAUCNO010000318.1:10943551-11004339 GCA_032353835.1 Enteromius viviparus
CTGTCTACCCCCCAATGTGATGTTTGTGTATGGTCGGAGGGGTCCTATTTCGCTGCATGTAACAGTGTATGTGACAAATAAAGGCTTATCATCATCAGCATCATAAATCTTAAACTTTAGAAATAATTTAGTATGAATTTGGCAATATTTCCCAGCAGCAGCTCACACCATCTTCGATCACAGGCAACTGATTTTGTCCAGGAATCATAAAATTAAGTAATACCCACAAATAAAGAATGAATGAATGAACCGCGTTCGTCATTATTGCTCTTTTAAATTCCACTCCGTGTGTGCGTGCGCGCACCCATGTTGCCTAGTAACAAACGCGCCGGCAAGCTGGCACATCGTATGCTTGCGCCTCGTCTATAAATTGTATGTACAAGTTATCGCTTACTTTTCAGCGTGAGAAATACAAGATGTGGCGTGAGAGCGTGTGAACTGGCTGAAATGCGTGTGAGAGCCCTGCTTTAAAACGCTAGTTGGTGCTCCAGTATAATCGGTCTGACGAAAGTCATCCAGTGAGAAACGTTCCGCGGCGCAAAAATAAATGCGATTAAAATGCGTAAAAAAATTTTTTGTGTAATTAATTCATCTAAATTAACGGGTTAAAGTCCCGGCCCTAGTTATTATGTATTATATGCACAAGTATTCTCCACAATTAAAATGATCATGTTCTGCATATTCTTTCTTGCTTTTAAAATGTGGGTGTATTACAATGGTTTGTTCACAAGGTCATAAAGTGCATTTAATGAATGCATTAAAAAAAATTTATATAATGTATTATAAAAAGTTTTGGGTAGTAACTGATTATATGAAATTTGGATTTTATTGATCACTTGATTACGCATTTTTCATTATGTATTTATCTTAATTCAGAATATTTCTTAATTGTTAAATTTGTTTTGTCAGCTAAAAATCTTTCACTGAATATATTGACATTTCCATGTTCACATTGGTAAACGATCGCATGACACGCAGGTAAACAAATTAGCTATTTTGTCTTATTTAGTGAATATTTGATTTTGATTTCAAAATGATTTATTTTAAGTGTACAGTTGCATGACAGAAGCTTTTCTTTAAATTCAGAAACATTTATTAAAATCACAAAACGTGTCCCTCAGTTTCAAGAGTGAGCGAGCCGGGAGAACGGCGAACTCCGAACCCCAATGGATAGAACCCTATCGTGGGCAAGAGTTCGGCGCTCGGCTCGGTCACGGTCTGCCTCCATGGAAAGGCGGAAGAGGGACGCACAAAAGAGAGATGCAGGGAAATGAAAGCATTTATATTTCAGAATTGAAAGTGAAGGAGAAATGATTTGATTGGGCGCGAATAAACAAGGGATGATTAGGAAACAGGCTGCCAGCCGTGTGTGATTACTCGTTTTGCGAACCTCTCGAAACAAAGTTATTTGCAAAACATTTACTAACGATTCATGTGCTTCATGTTATTAATTAACAACAAATTGAATATATTTTCATCCTCTTTTTTTATATTTATATAAAAAAATGAAGACCGTATAATATTTTACTCTATAAATTAATGAGACAGAAGTGATCAAAACATAGCCTGATTATATTACAGTATATCAAATGTGTAATGTAATGCATTATTTTACTAACTGCACTTTTTGTCTTGTATGTGGAAGTAATGTCTGCTGTCAGATTGTCAAATGCAGTTTCTTAATGAAAAGGTTCAGTAAAAAGGATAGAACTTTTAAGGATTTAGAATTAAATTGCATTGCGTGTAAAATGTAAACTATCTGTTCATAAGAAGTGTTAAAGCAATTATCCTCTGTTGTTCGGTGAGTGTTTCTTTCAGTCAGGGAAGACGTCTGCAGGTGTGGAGAGACTTTATTTCTATTTTAATATTTGAATTAGACACTCAAGTGCATGTGAGGAGGTAGGAAGTAGGTGAATCTTACAGAGGTGTGTCTCCAGGTTTCGTGGTGTTAATCTGAGCTTTCAGTCACTATTTAGAGCTGGACGCAGGACACGTCATGATGTGATTCATGCGTGAAGTCAATGAGACCTGCGAGAAAAAAACATCCCTAGTGTCCAGAATGAAGTGTGTTTTTAAACTATTGTGACAGAGGCAGCAGGAATTCAGCTCGTCTGCACGTATTCATTGCATGTGTTGCTGTGGTGTGTTTTATATTTAGTGCCTTGCAGTTTATTTTTAAAAGGCTGCCTGATGAGTTTTGGTTTATCATGTGACTGTCTCATCACATTGCCTCAGTGTTATTTGCTGGTTTTCTGTGGTAAATAACATACTACTATCTCCACATTTCACTGATTATAATATGTGTTTGTGTGTGTATAATAAGCTCTATCAGGTTGCTTTACATGACCCGGTCTCAGTGTTGCTCATTTACCCATCAGTATCAGTTTTCTCCCAGCCTGTCACTTCTATACTATAATTAATATCCTCTGATGCCGTGTGGGCGGAAGGATTTGATATTAGTATACTTTATCTTTGAATAAACAAAGTTGAGCCGAAGCTTTGTCGAGGTTGGCTTGTTTTTCTTTGTAAAATCTGTCTAGTTTCAGAAATAGTTTTTGTTCATTTATTTTATTTATTTATTAGGGGAAAACAAGGTTTTGAAGTCATGTCAGTCAGAAGGGAAATGTTTCTATAGATAAGCCCAGCAGCCTTTGTCTCTTATTGTAAAGATCCCCTCACTTACATAATCAGGATATTTGACGCTCTCTGATCCTTCATGAGACTGACGGAGATGGGGATTATGTCGCCAACGCATTTTCTTTCACTATTTTTGTCCTATTTTCCAATAATAGTATAAAATATTGTATGGACAAATCTATTTTGAAGTAACATATTTACATAGTTACATATTCTTATTTCAGTTATTTATTAGCCTAAACACTTCAGGGATAATGACCTTGCAGGAAACAATCAGGATTTTTTTATTTTAGATTTTCTCTTTACATTTAAGACTTATTTCCTAAAATAGCTGTTCTAATATTTTACATTTCACAGTCTTATGAGAATATTGTTACAGTTAGGAGAAGGAGATAACTGCCTGACGATTTATTTGTGGTGATGTCTGAG
This sequence comes from Enteromius viviparus, assembly GCA_032353835.1. Taxonomy (NCBI): domain Eukaryota; kingdom Metazoa; phylum Chordata; class Actinopteri; order Cypriniformes; family Cyprinidae; genus Enteromius; species Enteromius viviparus. Next base: position 10,946,618 of record JAUCNO010000318.1, read on the forward strand.
ATTTATTTGATGCTTTCACTCATCATAGTATCTGTGCTCTTTTTTTTTGCGGTTTCACAGACCAACGTAAGAGTGCTGCGCGTTTCTTTTCTGTGATGCACCTTCTTTTGTCTGTCAGAGCATAAAAGAACTTGTTGTACCAGACAAAACACGGTCTGTGTTTTTTAAAGGTGTGTTAATTCCCGTCTTTACTTTTAAATCAGTGCAATAACTTCATTCACTCTCCTGTTACCAAATACAGTTGTGTACAGCCTGAAATGCGCATAAAGCATCCGAGAAACCACTTTCAACTGGACCAAGGTGAAAACTTATCTTATTACACGTCTCATTACATTATTCTCTCAAGTCTGCTCACTTGTCCGCAAGTACCCCTAACTAGAGTTTCTGACAACATTCTGTGAAAGTTCTTAATATTGTTTGCAGTTCCCGTATAATGTTCCTGTAATGTTTTGTGTAACCAGAAGAAAAGGTTTTTTAAAAAAAAGTGTTTGTTGGAATTGCCATCTGACCCGGGCAGTGATGGTTTTATTTGAGGTGAAGATTTATTTGATTCACACAAACAGATTTGTGAATAGGCCACCTCTAATACACTACGGAAATAAGCTGTGGTGTGATTCTGCTGTGTATTGCAGTGCTTGGAATAAAATACAATAAAATCAATCTGCATCTTCGGTATGTCTGAAGGAAATAGTTGCGAAAACCTTTCATTACAAGGTATTTAAAAACAGTTCTTTGTTGTTGTTTGCCAGTCTGACGATAAATGACAAAAGGTGTGTACGGAATGCAGATTCTTTAAAAGCCATTCCTGACCATGAACATATGTGTAAATCTGTATCTTGTGTGACATGGGAATTTCATGTATTTGTCTTTTGTCTTGGTGTGAAAAGTCAGCGCAGTCGCATTATTATGTATGTAAGCATGCTAGAGAAACTGGTAAAGCAGCTCAGCAATAAATTGTGATCATCTATATTATCTAGATCTTAAACAAAATAAATGACACACCAGACAGGATTGAGTACAGTTATCTAAAATAGGAGAAACAGTGCCGAAAAGAACTCAATAAAGGATTTTTTTTTTCATTCTCAATTGCTCCTTTTTTGAGACCGGTTTATCAATTACGCTTTATCATTTCTTTAGGTTTTTATAGGGTTTTCAAGGTGATTTTCAATGATCTGACATTAAATTGCTAACAACTGGAAATAACAAAGTAAATGTCTAAACCTCACCCTGAGTAAATATTTGGGGAAGAGTTTGCAAGTACTGTTGAGCAAAGGCTAAAGGAGACAGTGATTAGATGGCATCTTTTAAATCTGACATTCTGAAATAACCATTTTCTTTTAATCTAAACATTATTCCAAAATAACAATCACTACTTTAAGAACATAATACATTAGTATGGCATCACCTTCAAACTGAAAATTCAGAAAATTTGTGAGATTAAAGAGTCTCTAAAAAACCCAGTTCATTTCGTGATGAAATGTGTCTTGTCAGGCAAGTGCATCCCATAATATTGGTAAGAAAAACAATGATTGTTTCAGACATCTTTATAGCGTCATTGAAAAATGCGTAGTAATGAAGCTGAAAAGTGCAGCAGGAATGTATGAATATGAGCTCCAGTTTTGCTTCAGGAGTGCTGCTCCTCCCTTTGCCATAATATTGTATGTTGATTTTGCTTTTACGTTTGAATGGGCAGATGACGAACTTAAAAAAAAAAAAAAAAAAAAAGACGAGGGAATTAAACTTAAAACTGGTGTATCCAACCCTTCAGGTCCCGCCCTAAATACGAGTCATTAAAGCCAGAGAAGGTCTGACACCTCCATCATTGATCCTAAACTCCAAGAACACCTCACACAAGGGTAAGAAACTATTTAAACTGTCTTAACTTTCTTAGCAGCTTTTTAACTTATTGACTGAGCTATCGAAAATACAGAGATATGTGTAATGACATTGCATTATACAGAGATTTAACCGTTTTTTTTTTTTTTATATAACTACAAAATGGTTTTGATGCTTTGAAATATGTACCTATGTAGGCATCTAATATCTGAACGTCATTAAATGAGATAACAATATCTCAGAACTAACTGTACTTTTATTAGCAGTTTCTTCTTTATTTACATTTAACTAATGTTTGTTCTACAATATGCATTGATATTAAAATGTCCATTCTACACACAAGATCGTATACCAGTGTAAACCAATTTGTATTATTTTCTTTTTTTTCTTTAATTAAAAGTCTTATTCTATATTATATTGCATTTAAGTCTTATTGTATATTATGCATTGAACTAAATGAAATAGTGACTACTGTGAAAAATAAATGTATTATTTTCATTCATTTTCATCAAGTTTTATCCTGTTGGAATGGCCAATTCAAAAAAGCTTCTGACTTTGCAGTAGAATGACTAAGGAGCCACTGGCTTCTAAAACATACATTTTTGTGTTTGTGTTTAGTTTTGAGGATGAATTTTGAGAAGCCAACAAATTTAGTAACTTTACCTCTCATCATTGTAAGAGGGTTGAATGGTTGCACAGCGTAGTATACAGTTCACAATTGTCAACATTTGAAGTGGACAAAAAAAGTTAATCAAAGTTGTCCTATAAGACAAGGACAGGTATTGTTTTGAATTTAGGACTATGATGAAAGGTTCTGATGCACTTCATATAGTTGACTACTATATACTGAGGTTTAACACTATTGTGAACTTGTAGAACTGAATCAGTTAAGCATAACTTTTTTATAGATTGCACAGTACTGCTAAGATACCATCTTAGTTCCTTCAAACAAACAACCAATGCTGAAATAAACTAAGTAAACAAAGGTTTTAATGATTTGAAAATCCAGGCTCAGGCATGTTTGTGGCAGCAAAAAAGGGATCATGACAGACAATGAAAGATGAAACTTTTCATATAAAGTCTACCTGTCATTATTATTATTTATTTTTTTTGTCTCAAATGTTTATTTTAGTTGATCATGTAATTTTCTTTTCACTTTTATTTGCAGGTCTCAAAAACTACCAAATTAACAGATATATAAGCACATAAAGATTACTGATGAGGAACAATTGGATCTATGTGGCTATCCTGGGGATAGCATGCATGACGCTTGGAGCCAATGGGGACAATCCAACAAGCAACTCCACAGATAGCTGGATGTCTTCCAACATGACCACCAACCTGACCCAGACACTCTCACCCAACGTGACCACCAACCTGACCCAGATGCTCCTACCCAACGTAACGAACAACCTGACCCAGACACCACAACCAACCAGCATGAGCACCAGCCTAAACCAGGTTGGTTCCCTCAACGTGACAAAAAACTTGACTCAGACAGGCTCTTCTTACATAAACCCAAACCTTAGCCAGACAAGCCCTCTTAACATGACCACAACTCCAACACAGATTGGCTCTTTTAATATGACATCAAATCCAACTCAAATAGGTCCTCTGAACATGACCACCAACCTGACCCAAACACACCCTCCCAATGTGACCATAAACCTTAATCAGATAGGCTCACTTAACATGACCATATACCCTACCCAGATCAGCCCTGATAACATGACCACCAACCCAAACCAGTTGGGTCCTTTTAACATGACCACCAACCCAACCCAGATGGGCCCTCTCAACATGACCTCCAACTTAACCCAAACACACCCTCCTATCATGACCACAAACCATACTCAAATAGTCCCTCTCAACATAACAACAAACCCAAACCCAGTGAGCCCTTTTAACATGACCACAAACCATACCCAGATGGACCCTCTCAACATGACCACAAATCCAAATCAAATGGGCCCTTTTAATATGACCACAAACCATACCCAGATGGGCCCTTTTAATATGACCAGCAACACAACCCAAATGGGCCCCCTCAACATGACCTCCAACTTAACCCAAACACACCCTCCCAACATGACCACAATACCAAATCAAATGGGCCCTTTTAATATGACCAGCAACACAACCCAGATGGTCCCTCTCAACATGACCACAAACTTAAACCCTATAAGCCCTCTAAACATGACAACCAACCCAACCCAGATAGGCTTTCTCAACATGACCTCCAACTTAACCCAAACACACCCTCCTATCCTGACCACAAACCATACTCAAATAGTCCCTCTCAACATGACAACAAACCCAGTGACCCCTCTGAACATGACCACCAACCTGACCCAAACACACCCCCACAATGTGACTATGAACCTTAATCAGATAGGCTCACTTAACATGACTGTATATCCTACCCAAATCAGCCCTCATAACATGACCACCAACCCAAACCAGTTGGGTTCTTTTAATATGACCACCAACCCAACCCAGATGGGCCCTCTCAACACGACCTCCAACCTAAACCCGATGAGTCCTTTTAACATGACCACCAACCCAACCCAGATGGGCACTCTAAACACGACCTTCAACCCAAACCCTATGAGCCCTTTTAACGTGACAATCAACCCAACCCAGATGGGGCCTCTCAACATGACCTCCAACTTAACCCAAACACACCCTCCTATCATGACCACAAACCATACTCAAATAGTCCCTCTCAACATAACAACAAACCCAAACCCAGTGAGCCCTTTTAACATGACCACAAACCATACCCAGATGGACCCTCTCAACACGACCTTCAACCCAAACCCGATGAGCTCTTTTAACATGACAATCAACCCAACCCATATGGGCCCTCTCAACATGACCACAATCCCAAATCAAATGGGCCCTTTTAATATGACCATAAACGATACCCACATGGGCCCTGCCATCATGACCACAAACCTCAACCAGATAGGCCCTCTCAACACGACCACCAACCTAACCCAAACACACCCTCCCAACATCACAAACCCTACCCAGACAGGCCCCCTCACTGTACCAAATATTTTAACAACGCCATCCTCTAATTCTCAGTCACTAGTAAGTCAAGTATTTTTTCACAAGTTTTTTTTTTTCAAAAATGAAAATAAAAAAAGTATTTGCTGTTAAAGTGCTAGTTTCTTTTTTTATTATTGCAGGAAATCACTGGTAGTGATAACTGCAAAAGGGATAGGGCATGTTTCTCCGCTCCACCTGCCTGTAGTCCAGGTGCACAAGGTTCCTGTTATTTCCTTTCCACAAGAGGATCAAGTGGAAGTGCAGATAATATTACTTTCGAGCTCAGTGGAGAGACAGATGGTTACATTGGAGCAGGTCTCTCTCAAGACAGCACTGTAAGAGATCAAATCCACTTTTTGTCACTGTTTTTTTTTTTTTTTTTTAATCAGGCATTTCTTTTAAACATTAATGTGCCTAAATATTAAACATAGCATTATTTTAAATTAAAATTGGTATTGTTAGACTAATAACTTTTCTCATCCATAGGGTAAAGATGCCACCGTGTATTCTTGTGCCATCATTAATGGTGCACCAAAGTTCTTCCGTTCCACACTGAACAATCAAACACTGACTACGGATAGCACAGTAAGGCTCTTTTACAGAGAGCATGATTGCATAAAAGCCTATTAAAACATACTATCTATGACTGCATCATCCTCTAGTCACTAACTAATAAGGCTCAGAAATAACACAACCAAACGCTTAGCTGTAGTTTTTTACTGCTGTGAAAGAGTTGTGACCCACTGCTTAATCTTCAGGTCAGTGATATTATAAGCTTTTCAACATGAAATTCTCTTTTCAAATCCTGCCACTGCATTTCAGTGGTGTTTAGGTACTGCACTTTCTTGACTGTTCATTCCAAAAAGTTTTACCTAGGCTCGCTTGAACAAAATATTTTTGTATCAAAAATAGCAAAGAATTTCTTCCAGCATTGTATATGCCGCTGCAATAACTGTGCAATTTTAACAGTGTAATGTTAAGTAATATGCCTTCTCTTTGTGCTGTAGTTCAGTCCTGGAAACTTCCGTGCTTCAGTGATTGGAAGAAAGATTCAATGCATTTTCACTGCTCAGGGTCTCGGCAGCAGCACGGCCCGTGCTGTAATAGATCCTTTTGTGTTTGTTGTAACAGGCATGGTATCAAATGGTGAGTGCAACACTTTGATCAAGTAATTTACATACATACTGTATTTTGTTTTGAAGCAGAATTAAGCCATTTTCTTCCTTTTTTTGCTTTTTACCAGGTGTACTAGGTTCTCCAGTCAGTAGACTGACAACAACTGCGCCAGTTGACTTAAGAAACCCTAACAGCACAGATGTTTCAGTTATAACACCCAGTACAAATGTCACTGCATCTAACTCATCATCAACCACCACTGCAGCATCTTCGAATCCGACGGTCCCTCCCTCCATGACCACCAACCTGACCCAACCACTCAGTCCCAAAATGACTACAACCTGGACAATCCAACCCAACATAACCTCCAACCTGACCCAACCACTCAGTCCCAACATGACTACAACGTGGACACATCAACCCAACATAACCTCCAACCTGACCCAACCACTTAGTCCCAACATGACTACAACCTGGACACAACAATCCAATATAACCACCAACCTGACCCAACCACTCAATCCCAACATGACTACAACCTGGACACAACGACCCAACATAACCTCCAACCTGACCCAACCACTCAATCCCAACATGACTACAACCTGGACACAACGACCCAACATAACCTCCAACCTGACTCAACCACTCAGTCCCAACATAACAACAACTGGGCCTCAAACACACCCTCCCAATATAACCACAAACTTAACTACAATAAGACCTGTCATCCTGACAAGCAATATAACACCACCAAGTTCTTATACCACTGTTAATGTAAGCTCTTTTCTTGTTTAAACATGAAAATACTTTAATAACATTCCTGACTGTTTAAGTGAAAGTTGCTTTTAAAAAATGAAAATTGCTTTAATAGGTTATCCTCTATAGCCATCATTTATATTTGTTTTCCAACTTAATTTGAATTCTTTTTCACAACAGGCAATTAGTGGCAGGGATAACTGCAGGAGGGATAGGGCATGTTTCTCTGCTCCACCTACCTGTAATCCAGGTGCACAAGATTCCTGCTATTTCCTCTCCACAAGAGGAGCAAGTGGAAGTGCAGATAATATTACCTTTGAACTGAGTGGAGAATCAGATGGCTACATCGGAGCTGGTATCTCTCAAGACAGCAGCGTATGAGAATCCAGTTGCTAGAATTTTATATGGTAGCTCTGTAAAATGAATGAAGTGTGGTTCTCTGACTAATTTACTTTGTTTTATCCACAGGGTCAATCAGCTATTGTCTATTCATGTGCCAACATTAATGGTGAACTAAAGTTCTTCCGTTCCATAATGAACAGTCGAATATTGACACAGGATACTGGAGTAAGACCCTTTTTTAGAGAGCCTTCTCTAAATAAAATACTATGCCAACGTTAGCAAAGGATGATCTTAACACTAAACATTATAAATCAGGAATGGTTCAAAGAAAACACCAATTTGGGTACCATACAACAATGCATAAAGTACAATTAAAAGATATTGTGATGTATTCTAAAATAATATTAAAATAGTATTTCTCACAACACTGTATGTGCATCTTCAGAAACCGGATCTGTGCCATCTTTGAAAATTTAATTTTTTTTCTGTCTTGCTGCAGTTCATGCCGGGAAGTTTACGTGGTTTACTGAATGGAAGGAAGATTCAATGCATTTTCACTGCTCCAGGTCTCAGCAATAGCAAGACTCGTGCAACAGCCACAGACCCTTATGTCTTCCTCTTAACAGGCAGTGTTTCAAATGGTGGGTGTCACACTTTGATCAAGCAACATATATTTTACTTTATAGCCTAAGTAAATGTTTTTCTTAAACTCTATGCCTTTTCTAGGTAATCTGGATTCCCCAGTCACTAGACTGGCCACAAATGAATCGGTGAACTTAAGCAACCCTAACAGCACGGATGTTTTAGTAATAATTTCCAGTTCAAACGCTACCACTGCTGCTCCGAATACCAGTGCATCAAATGTCATTGCAACATTAAACAGCACTGAAGCTCCCAAAACCACTGCATCTAATGCAACTGCATCCTCAAATGCTACGGCGTCTTCAAACACCACTGCAGCACCCCAAACCACTGTATCTAATTCCACTGCATCTAATGTCACTGCTTCCTCATATGCTACGGCATCATTAAACATCACTTCTTCCTCAAACACAACTGCATCCTCAAACAGCACTGCATCTTCAAACGCTACGGCATCCTCAAACACCACTGCAGCCCCTAAAACCACTGTATCTAATTTCACTGCATCCTCAAACGTCACTGCTTCCTCAAATGCCATGGCATTCTCAAACAGCACTGCATCTTCAAACGCTACGGCATCCTCAAACACCACTGAAGCTCCCAAAACCACTGTATCTAATTTCACTTCACCTAATGTCACTGCTCCCTCAAATCCCATGGCATTCTCAAACATCACTGCAGCCCCCAAAACCAATGTCACTGGATCTTCAAATGTCACGACATCCTCAAACACCACTGCAGCCCCCAAAACCAATACCACAGCATCTACTGGCTCTGGGATATTGACAGTTATTAGTGTTACAGCAAATGTAAGTGGGAACAGGCTGGTGAGCCATGTTTATTATTCTGATCTTAACAGCTATTGTATTTTGCTGTAGTATTCTTTTTTTTTTAGTTACACTTTAGTTACACGTTTGAATTTACTTAAAATAATATACGTTTCTGTATAATATACATACATTTTGTGCATTTTCATAGCTAATGTGAACATAACATTGCAGGACAAGGTAACCAAAGACAACTGTAGGAGGGACAGGGCATGTTTCTCCACTCCAGCCAGCTGTGATCCAACTAACTCAAATAGCTGCTTTTTCGCCTCCACAAGACGGAACGGAAACTCAGACAATCTCACTTTTGAGCTCAGCGGAGATTCAAACGGTTACATCGCAGTAGGCCTGTCTCGAGACAAGAAGGAGGTCTGAAAAAGATCAAACTTATTTTTCATATTTTTTAAGAATGCGATTTGGAAAACAAAAAATCTCTTTTTAACTTTTGTGACTTAACTTTCTTCTCATAGGGTGATGATGACACGGTCTACTCTTGTGCCAACAACAACGGTGAGGCAAAGTTTATCCGTGCCACACTGAATAATACCATCCTAACTCCGGATACATCTGTAAGTCTCCTTTTACAAAGCATTTTCTTTATTGCCAGGCTGTGCAAAAAAAAGATAATACAGCAATGGGGATGGGTTTAAAGAACAAAGCATTTTTAGACGACTGTGCAGTAGAACAGTACCAATGCAAAATGTTTGTTTAGAAACAGTAAGTGAAAGAAGTGAAAGCCATAGTAGAGCTGGTGGGTTTATGGGATGCTTTAAGGTGAAGGGAATCTTCACTCACTGTGACCTCTAATTTGTAGCAATGCATTTCTGCTTGCTTTGTCTTGCAGTTTAACCCTGGATCATTCCGTGGCTCTGTGAACGGCACAAGGATTCAGTGCATTTTCATAGCCTCAGGTCTCAGCAGCACCACACGTGCTGCAAACACAGATACTTTTCTCTATTTCTTCACTGGCAACTTCACAAATGGTAAGAGCGACACCACAAACAAAGAGCTGAAGAAGACTTCAATTGGTAAGAAAATAAAAAAAAAAAAAATATTATTATTTTTTTTTTCATTATCACAGGCACTCTGGGGTCGCCAGTCACACGATTGTCTACTAATTCATCAGTTGATCTAACCAACGCTAACAGCACAGACGTTGCCATAGTAACACCCACTACAGACTCTAATACTACCACAGTTACCGTTTCCACGGTTACTACTATTACGACTACAGCAAAACCTGCTACTACAGCTGGAAGCATTGCACTGCATCACGCTGCATCTCAAGGTAAGAATTGATACAGTTACGCAAGGGCAAAGTCTTGTAGACAAGCCAGGCAGAATCTGCATGTTGAGAGAAAATAGTGTGTTAAAATGAGTGCACCGCCAAACGTTCTTATTTGAAATGAGCTCGTGCATTATATGCATGTGTTAAACAGACATAACAGCATTTACAATACAGGAAAGTTTCCGGCACACAGAAGTAGGATCACTTTTGTGATGTGCTTTTCATGAGGAAAAAGATTGGATAAAACATTTAAAATTCTTTAATATATTATGAATGATTCCTTTTTTATGTCTTTTCAGCTACTCTGGTAATACTCTCAGGTATCCTTGCAGTCCTCCTGTTGTAAGGATGCTGCCAACACATCATTCGCTGTCTGAAATTGGTTGATGAGCACTGAATGCTTGATGAACCCGACACTAAAGTATATGTCATTCAGAATATTTATAACTGTGCAATATTGCTACTCTGGAACTCTGGGGAAGAGGGCAATACATCATTTATTTAATCTGTGTGTATGTGTGAGAGAGGTTGTGTTTGAGTGTGCTTTTGTGAGTATTAGTGCTCACAAAATTAGTATAATATATGTATTATACAAATTTACTGTTATTTAAAAAAAAAAAAATCAGGCTCCTGCACAGACAGGGCTGATACAAAATAGAGTATTTGGTCTGTTAATTTAATTGTGCAAGTGTCACTGTACTGACACCACATGGCCAAAATGATCACAAGTATAAAATGTGTTAATTTATTGTGCAACTGCTGCCTCAAACCTGTAGTTGGCTGTAAGTTTTAAATAAAGTCATGTTTATTTGTATTCAAAGAAAAATATGTGTAATAAAATATTCATGTAAAGAATCAAACTGCTAGATGCATGTGCGTGTGTGTGTGTGTGTGTGTGTGTATGTGTGTGTATGTGTGTGTATGTGTGTGCATGTGTGTTTTCACTGTTCATGGAAGAAGGGCTTAAGGCACATCAAAGAACAGTGAACTTTGTTGATATCAAAGGCTTCAAATTTAATTAACCACAGGTGTGTTCCATCATTAACAACAGAGTTTAATGGAAACTGCAGATAGTTAGCTAGTGATGGTTTTGGGAAACACACCCATGTTTGGTATTTATTAGGAATTTCATGATTACGATTCCAAAGACAAAACATTGACAGGTTGTGTGACATTCTTAAAAAATCATTAACAAAATATCAAACATGCTTTTTTTTTTTCTTTAAAGGATTATTCATTTTAGTACTGTGTTGGTCTATATATATACAGGGCTGGAACGGGAGTAAAAATCAGCACTGGCATTTTATGGTCCACTTGTAGGCTTTTGCGTATTTTCTCCCACAGCTTCTCTGCACCCCCCCCCTTGCTCTTTTCTGGTTCATCCATTGTTATAGACGGACTCATCTCAAACTCTACATAGCAGATGAAGGGGAGATGAGGGCTGGTCAGGAAGGAGGCAGGGCGTGGCCTGATATTTCATTGGACTAACTCAATGTCCTTTAAAACAGTCAACCAATGGGCCGCGATTCGTGTCTCCGTGGAGCCTGTTAAAAGATGATTAGGCCAGCCCAGTGTCAGAAAAATGAACCAATCGGCCGCTGTCCCTGCTTTATGGGTCATTGTCATTGGCCAATTAAAAAAAAAAAAATTAAATCATATTATATCGACCAGTCCCCAAGTGCATCGGCCCACAGATTACCAGTCCAGCCCTGTCCTCATTTGTAAGTCACTTTGGATAAAAGTGTCTGCTAAATCACTCAATTTAAATGTAAATTAAAATGTAAAAAAATTCTAAAGTATTCTAAGTGTTCTGTTAGGTGTCTACTGTACATTTATTTGTGGCTAATTGTTAAAAACTTATTTTTGCAAAAATCTTTCAACCAAAAATGTTTCAACCATTTAAATGTGTAATTTAAAATAGGTAAAAATAAGTGAAAAATAATTCAGATAATCTGAGTGTGTATTTTACACAGTTTTATATCAGCATGGTTTGCTATGGTGAGATCAGGGGCCTTATAAAATGTGCGTATACTCAGATTTGATCATAACAGGTGCAAACAATTAAATCGCCAGCACACATATTTATAAAAATCTGTATTTGTCGTGGAAAAGTGCTAAGCATTACGTCAGGGTCTGAGCAGACATATGCATTTTTTATTGCAGGAGAATTGCAGGTTTTTGAAAATGTAATTTTCTTGCTTCTTACTGCTCTAAGTTATGATGATTGGGGATATTTCATATGTTAATGACATTTATTAGGAGTTGAATTAGTTGTTTACAAGGCAGAGAACTAAAACATTTAATTTGCCAATGTTATGTTGTGTATTTAGATGTAGAATGGTAGATATCTGAATTATTTCCAGTTCAGTGAGCTTTAAAATCAGCCATAAACAGAGATACCTTATCAATTAATAGCATCATTAACAGAGAGAAGGTCCATGTACATGTCCCTGTAAAACCCACTGAGTGAGACTTGGATTACTCTGAGAAAACATGTCCTTTCTAATTGTAATGAAGCGGACAGACTGCAGTGAGTAAAAATCAACAAAGGTTTATTCTTCAACAGGATAACAAAACAAAGGTAAGCAAACGTAAAGTCTTCCAATTACTGGGTATTATTAAACAAACTGAAAAGAGTCTCTTTCTTGTTTTTCCTCCGAGGGACACAGACAGACGATGACAGACGTTGACAGCCACACACCACTTGGAACACAAGGAGACGATGGAGACGAGACGCTGGAGCTGGGAATCGAGGGAGAGGATCAAGGAGCCTTCTGGAAGGAAGAGGTAAGGATACAGGTAAGTACATTCAATGAATGAGTCCACTTTCGAATGACGAGCTCGGACAGTGACTGCTGTGTGGTGTGTGGTTTTAAGGGGTGCTTGATTGTGCTGGGGATGCGTGTCAGGTGGGGAATCCAGGTGATAGTAATCAGTATTCGAGTGACTGTGAGCGTGGAGTGACAGAGGGGGTGGAGCCTGGTGTGGATGTTACATTTACACGCTGGGGACATGAACATTACACATTTAACGAGACCTGAAACCAACAGAAAAACAATGGTATTTAAACACAATGAAATCAAGGACAAAAGTGAGGGCAGGTGCAAAACCACAGGTGCAACAATCTCAATAGGGAAAAACCAAAATGATACAGACAGCGGGGGAGACACGACAAGACAAGGACAGAATGTTACAGTACCCGAGAGAAAACGTATTTGACTGCTTAATTTTCACCAGTAAGAAGAAAGTGTATTGAAGCTTAGGTTAGTGTTTTGCAGAACGTCACAGAACGTTATATATGACATGAGAATAAGTTAGGGAAAACATTTGAAGGAAAATATTATATTTTCTTCTTTTTTTTGTCTGTTTTGTAAACATTCCTGGCCAAATACCCCCAGAGGGCATTACTACCCACTTTGGTAATCACTCTAGTTGATAAACAATATAAAAACAGATGTAGGGCTAAATGAGTAACGTTAGCATTTTAGTAAAACTGGTAACGTTAACGGTACAGCAGCAGGGAATATCAAACTTTTTTGAACTGAAGACACTAATGTTGATGTGTCTGCATTCTGTTCAGAGGTCTTGAATATATCACCCTTTACGACAGTGTAGCAAACTTACAATTTCTACCTAAATATGATTTTCAGATAAAGTTAATAACTTTATGCATCAGTGGCGTGCGCCAGTTGTTCGGTTCACTGGAGACTCGTTCTGAACGGATCGTTTGAATCAGTGAGTTGTCGAATCAAGAACAGCTGCATTTGGATTGTTTCAATTTGAGAACAAATCATTTGGTGCTATTTTCGAACCGATTGAACAGTTTCATTAAAAAGTATCAGTTTGTTAATGAATCGCTTCTCTATGTCTTGCTCGGAGCACGTGATATATAAGTAGCGATATGTTTTATGAAATGTAGTGATGTAAGAAGTATGATTCTATGCTTAGGAATGTAGTGAAGTAAAAGTAAGTTGCTAAAAATAAAACTACTCTTGCAAAGTACAGATACTTGAAAAATGTACTTAAGTACAGTAATGAATTACAACTACTTCATTACTGTCCACCACTGATTAGAAGATATTAAGCAGTCTACTAACATTCTAACTTTGCAACTTTACAACTAACAATCATTACTTACTGTTAGTAGAATGTCTGAAGTGGACAATTGAAAATAAGTGTAAATTTCTGTGGTAGACATATTGCTGATGATAAATAGTAAATATTAGTTTGGTGAATGAGTTTAATGACTTCTTATTGGGCTTTATCCTTGAAACATTTTTCAGAAAATGCAGCATTATGGGGCAAAACTAGTGAGTCATCAATTTACGGAAACTGTTACCCTGAATTGGCTATTGATGGTCTGTTAACAAGCTGGACTCACACTAATCCTGAGACTGACCCATGGTGGAGAGTGGATCTACTGAAAATATACAGAGTGAACAGAGTCATAATCACTAACAGACCGAGCCTTGGTAATAGGATTAATGGGGCGGTGATTCGCATCGGGAACTTCCCTAACATTTACAGCAACACCATGTGAGAGGTTTATATGTTTACTTTTTGTTGTTTTGTTTTCTGTGGCTGAAGTGAAGCATAAACATAAACTTATAACAGATGATTTTTCTGTCTGTAGATGTGCTGTGATTTCTACTCTAGGAGATGGTGCCACAGCCACTTTCTCATGTGGTGGGATGGAAGGACGTTATATGATTGTCCATATTCCTGGAACTCAGAGGATTCTTACTCTTTGTGAAGTGGGAGTCTACGGGACTTTAGCAGGTAATTCATTAATAAAGACCGCCTTTATCCTGACAGGGACCAGAACTAGAGAGTGCATCACTTTTTTCTAAGACAAATGTAAAAAAACAAATTAGTTTGCTTGGTTGTTCTTTATTAGATTTTGAGATTTTATCCTGGATTTCACAGAGAGAGTCATATTTGATTATACTTGGTTACACTTTATTTTGATGGTCCAGTTTTGACATTCTACACTTTGTGACTAGATGTCAACCACATGTCAGCTATTTCTCATTAATTTGCAACTACATATACTTACTCTCAGAGTAGTAGTAAGGATAGGTTTAGGTTTAGTAGAATAAGTTGCCATCAAACTAAAGTGTTTAGAAGATATTAAGCAGACAGTCTACTAATACTCGACTGAACAGGCTAGAATCATGCCAAACAATATCTGATGCTGTATCACTGCAAAACTTTGACACATTGACACTAAATTTAGTTTTTTTCATTTCACACTGCACTTCCCATATGGTCTAGCAGTCAGGTTTCCTGGTTTTCACCCAGGTGGTTCGGGTTTGACTCCTGATATGGAAGGTGGCTTTCCTTTTGGGGCATTCATGGCCTAATGGATAAGGAGTACATTTTCCGATTCACTTGCAAAAAAGGCAGTGCAAAAGCTCCAAACCAAAAAAACACTGTATTTGGTTCGGACCAAAACAAGTGAACTAACAAACTTTCCTGGTGTAAATACACCCAAAATGAAAGCATGATGCCAGACTACATCAGAGTCTGAATCTCTGCAAAACTTTGACTTACAGTATTGACACCAAACCTTCTGTGTGCTTGTCACAGTCAGCTGAATGTGCCCACCCAGACCACTAGTGGGCACTCCAGCGCCCAGGACTGCTGTTATGTGTTTTCTCTCTGTTTTTCACTCCAGGAATTTATTATGATTTCATGTACTCTGTTCTGTATGTTGCAACCCGGACTTTTATGTTGAAATCTTTGCCACAGCTCTGTTTATTTCCACCCAGATATCCACTGGCATATAAGCCGGCGTTTGTTTAGTTTTCGGCACGGTCTATTGTTAGTCGTCACCTTTCCCTTGTTTTTTCCTGTCATAGTTAGTCTGCTCTTTGGATTACCCGTTGTCAATCTTCGCCTGGACCTGGACTGCCCCTTTGCTTCTTCCTCAAGGACTCAGTTATCCGGTATTTTGACCTGTTTTGCCTGTGTCTTCACCATAGCTGTCTGCTGGCGCACTATCTCTGCTATCCTAATCCTGTGTATCCAATAAAGACACTGTTGCACTTAAACTCGAACGTTTCACGTCCTGTTTCGTGACAGTGAGAGATAAAAGGTCGGCCTTTTGGGATGATGCGCATGGCGAAATTGAGATGCCCTAAGACTGAGAGGAGTTCTCGTTTAGAGCACTGGGGGCTAAGAGATTGGAGGTGATCAGGGTAATTCTGTTTAATTTTTCTTTTGGGAGTGATGCTTCGAATTTCTGTGAGTCGAGATTAATGCTCAGAAATTCAATGCACGTGCTGGGGCCCAGAGTTTTTTCTTGGGCTATGGGAATCCCTAGGTCTTTAAAAACTTTGAGAACGGTCCAGAGGTCTGCGGCGGGAGGGGCATTGGGAGGGGAAATGACTAGGAAGTCATCAAGAAGGTGGATGAGGTGGTGGATCTGATGGTGGATTAGAAAGAATCCAACAGATCGCTTCATAGAGCAAGTCGAAGATTTTTGGACTGCTGTTACATCTGAAGGTTAGACGAACGGCGAAATAGAATTGGTTTTGCCATTGGATGCCAAAGAGGTGCAAAAATTCGGGGTGGATGGGCGTAACTTTGAATGTGGACATGATATCCACTTTTGTCATCCATGCGCCTTTGCCGACTTTTTTGATGATTTCAGTGGCTTGGTTGACATTATGGTAGACCAGAGAGAATTCTTACAGGGGGATCAAGCTGTTGATACTGGGAATGGGTGAATTATGAGGGGAAGAGATATCCGATGATCTTTTTGCCTGAGTACTTCCAGGTTGCAATGCCGATCTGGCTGACCCGGAAAGTACTGAAAGGTGGGGAGGGGAAGGGGCCGATCATAAAAGTGTCTTTAATTCTTTTTGGATTAGAATGTCCATGGAGTCGGGGGTTGGTGGTGTCGGATTGAAGGTTGGGTCAGATATGGGACTGAGTGGGGATAAAGGAAACTTCAGGATGCAATCCGAGTGTTAGACCTGATAATAGATAATGTGAAAAGTTAAGATCGGGATAAAATGACAATACAGCAGACAGATGAAAAACATTGACAGTCAATAAATAATTTTTTGTGTTTTTATTTAAGGCAGATCAGATGATCTTGGATCTTGGAGTGAGGGGTTGTGTGAGTGTCCAAAGGAAGGACCGGGCTCTAGAGGACGCTATTGCAGCGTGAACTCAGGGGAATGCTCTTGCAGCGCAGACTCTGGAGGGAACTCTTGCAGGGACGGGATTCAGGATCGGCTCTCCTGGTTGTAAATCAGAAACTGGAATCGTGAATGGCTCTCCAGGCCGTATTTCAGGCACAGGAATCTGGATCGGCACTCCTGGCTGAGACTCTGGAAAAGGGATCAGGATTGGCACTCTTGGCCGTGATCTAGGGGCTGGAATCGGCACTTCTGGGCATGATTCTGGAACAGGGATCAGGATCGGCACTCTTAAATTTGTGCAAAAGTTTTATTAACTCTACGTTAGCATCACATGACTTAACAAACACGTATAAATATACTCACACAAAAGGGAAAGTGCATAGCACGGTTTAAAGGATAAACCATTAAGAAAGAGCTAGAAATTAAGTTATGAAAAGAGAGTCAGTTGACCATCAGTGCCGTTCAAAATGGGTCCAATAACTAATACTAAACCTCTGTTTTATTTAGTTATATGTACGATACTTGCATTGCCTCTTTGGTGAGGGTCCGATGCAGTCTCGAAGTCCGGATGGTTACAAGGTTTTAGATTGGCAATCATGTCCTCCTGGTTTGAAGAGTGATGAATTCCAGACTCTCATGATCGGTAGATGAAAGAGGAGCTGGGAGATATATCAGTTACGTTACCTGAAAAGTCAAGGCTTAGGCCTAGTGAAAACTTAGGGTTAAGTCCTCATCTCAGTGTCTCCCCAAGACTGCAGACCGCGCTGCATCAGCCCTGGGGGCTTTGGTCAGGAAACCGGCAAGATAGAGAGTTTCTGATGTGAAGGCTTTTGTAACCTGTTGAGGTCACACCTCCTTTGGGTCAAAGACCAATGGTGTGCTGTTGCTTTGGAGATAACTTTTTATGGCTCTTTGTTCCTAACCTGCTAATTTGCATATACACCGGATTGGTGAATCAATATACAAATTATAACAGATTCATAAAACACTGAATGTTGCAAAGATATCAACATGTAACATACACTCTCCCCATTAGATCATACCAAGATGAGTCCTTAGATACCAAACATGAAATGTGTGGATCTGACGAGGTGAGGTTTAGATAGTGATCTATCAAAAACCTGCATAAATACAGTATACGATACGAAAGACAATATACAAGCACGATAACAGTATATGATTTTATGAGCTTTTATTATGAGCTGAAGGATATGCGTTCACTTAAAGAAAGTTTTCCTCTGTGAATTAATTTAGGGAAAAGTCCATTGTCTTTAGACTAGTCAGTGTTGCTCTGCTCACATTCCTTCAAGCAATAAACCGGACCTATCAGTCGGTTGTCATGGCAATCAAAGACCTGGTTTGCCTTATCAGCGGCCCATCGGGGTAAGGTTACAAAGACAATCGTATTTGCAGTTTGAGTTAACTCTTGGGTTGGTGAAAGCGGTATTAAAGATTGTTAACATTTGTTAAATGTAACAAATAGTTTGTGCCTGATTGGATCAAATGCTACAATGCATTTGGGAGTTGCATGTGTAGAATCCATTCCAGGGGCTTCCTCCCTCCACTTAAAGAACTTATGTCATCAAATGGCGTGTTTTTAAAAGTTGGTGCAGACCCAATTCACTGCCAGATTGTTTTAGTACTGCAGTTTCTGCAAGAGAAACTGTCCTCAAGCACATGTCCTAATACTCTCAGAACTTATTTGGGGTGCCATTTTGGCCTCCATTTCGGCTCTGATTAATGGGGTATCGGTGGGGAAACACCCCCTAGTTGCCCGCTTCTTTCGAGGAGCTAAGCGGTACGTGCTCTCGAGATTTATGTCTACCACACTAGCAAGTGGTGTAAGTCTGAGCAGCTTTTCGTATGCTATGAAGGCCACAACCGGGGGTGCCACTTGACAGAACGTGTCACATTGGGTGAGGGATGCCATTGCCCTAGCCTATTGGTCCTCTCCGCATACATTTGTTAAATTCTATAGTTTGGATGTCCATACTACTCCTGGCTCACGTATTCTTGATTCAACATTCCAGAGTCATGTATGAGACCTTGTCAGTGTTTGTGCAGACACACTACACAATGCTGGGGGTCCACACACTTTCAGTGAGGTGGCATTGGTATTCTTGTTCCCAATGGCACTTTGAGTGCAGCATCAAGAGTAGCTTTTGATTAGGGAACGTCTCTAGTTACTTGGCTGTAATCCTGGTCCCTGAAAAAGCAGAAACGAGATGCTGTGCCTTAATGCAGCACTGTAGGCGTGACTGGATGTCCTTTCAGTCAAAAATTTGACCTTAAGATGTTTCTGTGTCACATCTTTATATCCTCCAGGTGTTCGTAGTTGAGTCATGTCACCTAACCAAGGTTATTTAAGCCAAACGTTGGCGTGTTTGACACACATACTTCAACAACCCTTCAAACAAAGAACGTTCTCAATAGCGCTTTGAGCACAGCATCTTGTTCCCACTTTTTCAGAAAACAGGGTCTGGGGACTATTTTCTCATTTAGGTGTGTGAGATCAATCGGGGGGTCCTATTTTTCATGCGCGGAGGTGCTTTTGCCTTTCAGCTTGGATGCGATGGACGGATGGAGCAGGTAGGTGAGTGGTGTTAAATATGTTAACTGAATTTTTTTTTTTTTTTTAGTTCAGGGAATGCCACTTTCACTGCCTTGACCAACTTCTCCTTGCCTCTGGTTTCTACCTGGTCTTCTAGGCTGTGTAATTTTGTTCAATAACATTAAATCCAATAATAGGGCATTGCTGGTGTTTTCCTTTTAAGATTATCACAGGTATCAGCCACTCATAATTACTAGTACTTAGTTGAAAGTATACTTCCAACTAATCAACCACTATATGGCATTGCTGTCCTATTGGCTGCTTCAAGGGGGTGTGTGGATCAATTAGCTCTGTTATCTCACATAGTGGCACATCTGGTAAGTGGTTACATTTCCAGGCCTCATCTATACCACAGACTTGTGAACCTGTGTCCCACAGTGCCTGTGTCTTTTGGCCGTGGAGGAGACATCGGATGAAGACACTCCTTCCCTACTAACAATACTTACTGTACTGGTGTTTCCTGCAACAGAACCACTCTTTTTTATGAATTCTGCCACTAGAACAAGTATATGGCTAACAATCTCTTTTATGCACAGAACAATGGGCTCCCTGGCATACTTTGCAATGCCAGGGAGCAAACCCATCTCAAAAGCAAACATTTGTCTTATGTTCCATGGTATATTTATTGGATATATCTTATATACACAATTATTTAAAACCTAAAGATCATGAGCTCTTTCATGAAAAATAAGTCATGGTAAACATGAACGCAAGATTTTTTAATTTAAACATATGTGGTTAGAAATACAGTACTACACATTAGGAAATATGTTGTTTGCATCCATTGTTAAAACCTACCATAGAAACGTGTGGGGGTAGACCATCCCACAGCGTTACAGGACTCCTGACCGAGACCCCGTATATAAAGGCCTTGGAGGCCGCAACACTCCTAGTTGAATGAGGCTTGACTCCTAGCAGCTCCTCTATAGGCTCAAAAGGTGGCTCCCAGAGGGCCTCTAACGCCAAAGCCAGATACCAATGTAGGGACTTGGGATCGTACTGGAGGCCTTAGCCTCAGCGCACTGCAGAGGAAACGTGTAACCAGGGGTTCCCTACCAACTGTGTGTTCACCGAAAGGCGTGGTAAGCCGACATTGTCACCACGAAACCTTCAGGGTGCAGGTCCCTCCTGACTCGAATCTTCCACTGAGAGCCATCTAGGAGGGCCGTCAGGTCTGAGAACCATAATCAGCCCGGCCAGAATGGTGCCACAAGTAGTAGAGTGACTGCATCCTGGTGCACTCTCTCCAGAACTCCTTGGAGCAGAGCGATCAGGGTGAAGGCATACAGATGAAGCCTTGGTCACGCCTACACCATTGGCATCCTGCCCCAGTGGAGCTGGATGAACTAAAGAGAAGCTGGATGAGCTTGCGCATTCTAGAGCTGCAAAGAGGTCCACCTCTCCTCAAAAAACTCTCCAGATCTGCTCCACCACCTCGAGTTGGAGCATCCATTCCCCGGGTCTCAGCCCTTGCCTCGACAGGATGTGTGCTTCTACGTTTAGATGCCTGGGAATGTAGATGTCTCTCAGTGAGAGGAGTCTGTCCCAGGCCCACACAAGGATCTGGTGCACCAGCTTGTATAAGGGGTGTGAATGCAGTTCTCCTTGGTGGTTGATTGAAGAGATTCATAGTTCCCCAATCACTAAGGAATTCATAGTTCCCCAATCGCTAAGGGACGCATCCGTCGCTAGCATTACGTGGTGACATGAGCTCCCAGCACCGGGCCCTGATGCAGGAACTAAGGTTTCCTTCACATTTCTTCACATTTGAAACTTTGATCATGCGAAGAAGGACCCCTGGTCCTGTGCCACCACTGTAGGGGTCTTATGTACAGAAAGCCATGAGGTATCAAGTTGGACACAGATGTCATCAGACCCAGCAGTCTCTGAAACTACTTCTCTTACTCTCGCGACTACTGTGAGGATCGACTTGATCCGAGTAGGTGTCAAACGAGCCTGCATTGTGTTCGAATCCCACACCACGATAAGTAGGTCTCTGTGCTGGAGAAAGCACACTTTCTTGCTATTCAGTCTTAACCCCAGTTGTTTCATATGAGCGAGGATGAGATCTCAATGTCTGGTAACACGCGCATTGACTGTGCTAGAAACAGCCAGTCATCAATGTAATTGAGTATGCGGACCACATCAATGGCCTCCTTACTCAAGAGAGTATCTACTTCTCGTTCCATAACCAGAGCCTGCTCGGGCCCACCAGTATTAAGAGGCATTACATTAACAGGCCTACATTAAGCGCTCGGCCGCCTTTAAGTGGTCTGACCAGCTCTTTATCTGCTTCGGTGTCCGCTCCTAAGGGCTACCGTTCTCGACCAGGCCGGCTTACAAAAGTAACCTATTCGATTTCCTGTGTTTGAATTACTAACTCAGCAGTTACCAATATGGGGCTAACTGAGAACATACCAAGTGCAACTAAGAAAAATTTACAAATAAAAATTGTTTGCTTGTTGTGTTCGAAAAAATTCCAAAATTGAAAAAACATTTTTGGAATTAATTGGAATGATCTAAAATCAATTAAAAAAGCTGCAACTGTGTTTTCTTAATACATTAAAGTTTTGGTTTGCTGTTTAAACTACTGTAAAAACATTAAAAAACATTTGAGAATCTCATTATGGATGTGATTAGTAATTTGTATAAAAATAATGAAAACTTACAATGTGTTTAGTGCAACTACAAAGTGTTCTCACTGTGTTATCTGTTTTGAGAACAGTTCCCTAAATGTTACAAAAATGGAATAGGGTAAAGAACATATTCATGTTGTAAGTGCAAATAGAATGTATTGCTTAAATTAATATGAGTCAGGAATTTTAATTTGTAATATTCTCTTTTAAAATAAAGACCAACCATACTTACTGTCATTAGTGTCCAGCAGATGAGTATCTGCTTACTTAGTCCACTCTCGTTTACGGCTTTCTCAGGAAGAGAACATCTGGTTAAGTCAGGGTATTGATAATGGTGGTGATGCTTGGCTGCATGTCTTATTAATCACTCTTGTCTGAAGATTGACCTTTTCTTGCAGTCCGTACATGCTCCTAGATATGTCCTCTGGCCTACTGGGACACCCATGGACATCCTTTAGCTCGTGTTTACCTCACATCAGCTTCAGACTGACAGGCTGTTTGAACACTTATTACAATAACTGATCACTGATCAAAAATGATACATGTGGTGATATTTGTCTGTCTAAATATCTTCCAAGCCTATAAACTGGAAATTGGGTGCTGGGCATCCGACCAGAGGAGACCTGGCCCCAACATCTGGTTTCTCCCAAGGTTTTTTTTCTCCATTCTCTCATGGATGGGGTTTTGATTCGCCTCTGTCTTGCTTAGTTAGGGGAGCTCCGATTTTCTAGTGATTATTGTCGTTTTGATTACTGAGACTGTCTCTGCATTTAAAAATAAACAGTTTAATCTTGTCGTTATACATTGCCATCACTCTGTTCTCCTATTTGATAATATGCAGTGCTTTGCTACAATCTGTATTGTTAAAAGCGCTATATAAATAAAAGCGATTGATTGATATTGATTGATATAAAAAACTTAGAGGAGAGAGGAACAATTAAAATAAATTTGGGATTTATTTGTTTATTTTTTTTTACATTTTCACAAAAAAATCATGGCTCAAAGAACATTTAGTTGTATTTTGTGTTAACATGCTTATAAAAAAAAACAACAACAAAAAAAAAACCTGATGAAATCCTGATCTTAAAATATAAAAAAGGTTTTTAGAATCTATGCCTGGATCTGATTCAGAATAGTGATCAAAACATAGACAAGAGTACATTGCTTCTATCAACACCACCAACACTTGCACAGTCCTACAGTACTTCCTAGGCTGACATTTCATTTAGTATATTTAAGCAGTTATATGGTGTTTAACAACTGAGAACGAGTAGTACAGGACCAGTTAATGTTTTCATATAAAGAAAAAAAAGTATATGTTTATATTGTGATTCATGAAAGGAAATAGCAACTGGCGATGAGTGTAAATAATATTATATCAATATAAAACAGGGCAACCACACTCATGATAACTTAAAATTAAAAAAAAAAAAAAAAAAAAAAACATAGGGAAAAAAAATTAATTTAGAACTTTTAGGAGGTAAATATATGATTGTACATTTTTGTTTTCTTGAATTAATCTGAATGCATTTTTCTGTCCGCTCACCCCTATGTTTGACAATACAGGCTTTAGTGAGAATCACGTATATAGTATATAATAATTATCCTTTAAAACAAATTTCGACAGCAAAAAGACTTCAGTCCACACCAAAAGCTCACTTATATCATATAGTTGAGTTTAATAAATAATACTCAGATGTAAAAGCATATTCTTCTAGTCTATAACACATATTAAGTATTCTACATGCTCTTCACTATACACACTGGAGTCACATTACTGGAAACATCCTGTGAAAGACAGGGATGTAGAAACTGCCCCCTCTTTTTCCTCCTCTCTCTAATTACCAGCCTCCATATTGGTTTGCTTTAGAAGAAGAGCAGATAATTTGGTTTCAAGATTCTTTTGGGAAATTAATTTATTTGACTAAAGTGACTTAGTAATTACAGTGACATCAAGGTTAATTGCTAGAGCTGTATTGCCACGGTGGCGTCCTGTCAAAAATCCCCATGCAATCTGTTCTCCAAATGCCAGACAGGATCATGGTAATGGAGTTTTTTAATTATCAACTCAGAAACACAAGATATAACGCGGACATGAAGACATATAAGGACCGACAAGGGAGACGCAGGAACACAGGGTAAACATACACACGGAAATCATGGGAGAACTGAAAGCACCTGGGGAACACAGCAGGGAACAAATTAACAGTCGGGAACTGCTCTCCTGGCCGAACTGCGTAACATAATCTGTAGGGGCATGGGAACGGCTCTCCTGGCAATGAATGCGGAAAGAAATCCGCGGGGATAAGGAATGGCTCTTCTGGTCGTGAATCGGGAACTGGACTCGGGAACGGCTCTCCTGGCAGTGAATGCGGAACGGAATCCCTGGGGAACTGGAACAGCTCTTCTGGCCGTAATTGCGAAATGGGATTGTAAATGGCACTCCTGGACGTGATTGCGGAACGGAATCCGCTGGGATCATGTCTCTCCTGGCTGGAATCGGAGGGCGCTTCTCTGGTAGGTCTGTCGACGGGTTTGTGGGCGGCTGGCTCTGGATGCTTCCCAGACACCGGCAACACATGCCAGTGGTGTGTGGGAGATCCACGGGCAATGATAACAAGCCACGAGTCGGAACGAGGGTGCAAAACGAGGGAGAGCTCCTTATTTTTAATCCTTTTTTTTTTTTTACCAAGGAGTCTGAGAGCAACTCTCTTTGGTAACACTTTATTTTGATGGTCCCTTTTGAACAATCTGTTGACAATTGTAACAACGACCTCTGTGGCTCTTTCTGACCGTCATCAGCGGGAACCATCCCCCGAGTACTAGTTTCCACCCGGACCCTTTTCCCCGGAACACAGTGTCACTTCCGCGCCAGGTGTTGCCGTTCACACGGACTATAAAAGGACACGCCACCAAACAGGAAGTCGCAAAGTTTTGTTTTGCTACGGCTAACACTGAGCGTTTATTGAATACCTTTGTATTGTAAAATTGATCGCTTGATAACCTGGTAACCAGTCGGCGGCTGAATTCACCATCAAGTTTCGCACTCTCGCTGCTCAGACAGGCTGGCCCAACGAACCCCTTAAAGTTTTGTATCGCAAGGCACTCCGAGATGCTTTACAGACTGAGATGGCATGCAGAGACGAAGGGAAAACGCTGGAGCAGTACATGGATCTCACTATTCAGATCGACAACTTACTGCGATCCCGCCGTACACAACATTCCCTCAGCTTCCTGTCTCTATTGACCACCTCTTCACCCTCGGAGTCTGAACCCATGCAGATCAGTACTACTCACATTACTCAAGAGGAACGCGAACGGAGGATTAGAACTCACCTCTGCCTCTATTGTGGACTGCCAAACCACATCAAAGCCAACTGCCCCACCCGGCCAGTTCGACAATCTTCTAATCGGGTGAGTGACAAACCGACTCTTACCATACCAGTAAAGATCGTGTAGGAGATCATGTTTTTGATACCTCTGCCTTCATTGATTCTGGGGCAGAGGGTAATTTTATCGATGAGAGCTTTGCTAAGCAGTGTGGTTTTCGTCTCTTTCCATGTGGTGCACGGGTGGCTGTGGCAGCCATGGACCGAAGACCACTTGGATCCAGCCAAGGGACCAGCGTCACCGAGGACCTAGACCTACACATTGGAACCATGCATCAAGAAACCATTCGCTTATTCACTCTGAACTCACCTGATCACGCCATCATCCTGGGGTACCCCTGGCTGGAACAACACAGTCCCCTCATCTCATGGGTCAAACGAGACATTCTTCAGTGGTCACCACGCTGTCACAAGAACTGCCTACGGATGGCCTGTAAAGAATTACCATTCTCCAGTACTCACCTCACCGTCATCCAGTCCACTGCCAGAGCATGAGCACCTACCATCACAGTACCACGACTTAAGGGAGGCTTTCAGCAAGGAGAAGGCTACCACATTACCACCACATCGTGAGACCGACTGTGCCATCGACCTGATCCCTGGAACAGCTCCACCGAAGGGCCGAATCTTCCCGCTATCTCAACCGGAAACAGAAAGCGTGCAAAACTACATTAGAGAAGAACTAGCCAAAGGATTCATTCGGCCCTCAACCTCACCTGCTTTGGCTGGTTTCTTTTTCGTGAAGAAGGATGGATCATGGTCTTCGTCCCTGCATCGACTATCGTGGACTCAACGAAGTGACAATTAAGTACCGATATCCACTGCCCCTGGTGCCAGCCGCACTGGAACAACTGAGAAAGGCCCGATTCTTCACTAAACTCGACCTAAGAAGTGCCTATAATCTGGTTTGTATCAGGAAAGGAGACGAATGGAAGACAGCATTCTCCACCACGACTGGGCACTATGAATATCGGGTTATGCCTTTCGGGCTTGCCAACAGTCCATCCATTTTCCAAGCACTGGTTAATGACCTGTTTCGAGATCTCCTGAACTGCCAGGTACTGGTCTACATAGATGACATTTTGATTTATTCTGAAGACTTCCACTCTCACGTCCAGCATGTCCGCACAGTGTTGCAACGTCTCATTAATAATCAACTGTACGCCAAGCTAGAAAAATGCGAGTTCCACCAGACCCGAATCTCCTACCTGGGGTATATTATCAGTGCTGAAGGAGTAACAATGGACGAACAGAAGGTCAAGTCTGTTGTTAACTGGTCCAAACCCCGCACGCTAAAAGACTTACAACGCTTCCTAGGATACGCCAACTTTTATGGACGCTTCATCCGAGGCTTCAGTCAACTGGCCAGTCCACTCACCACAATGACCCTCAAGGGACCCACCATCCTTCGCTGGACAACCAAAAGTGAGCATGCTTTTCAAGCCCTGAAAGAACGATTCACAACAGCACCCATCCTGCATCACCCAAATCCTGAACTTTGTGGAAGTGGATGCATCCAATTCAGGGATCGGGGCCATCCTTTCACAACGTCACGGCAGTCCAGCAAGTTGTTCCCATGCGCCTACTACTCCCGTAAGCTAACCCCAGCAGAACAAAATTACAACGTGTGAGATAAGGTACTTCTGGTTATGAAGTGTGCTCTGGAGGAATGGAGGCATTGGCTCGAGGGCTCCCAGGTCCCCTTTCTGGTCCTCACAGTCCACCGTAACTTAGAATAATCAGCTAAAATCAGCTAAACGACTCAACTCTCGACAGGCAAGATGGGAATTATTCTTTACACACTTCAACTTTAAGGTCACCCACCGCCCTGGGAGTAAGAATGGCAAGGCAGATGCCTTATCCAGGCAACATGAGGTCACTCCAACCAACATGGAGACAGAATGTATCCTACCAGCCACCTGCATTATAGCTCATGTTCGTTGGGATATCATGGCTGAACTCACGGAGGCCCGCATCCAGGACCCAGCACCCCCTGAATGCCCCCCAGGCAAAGAGTTCGTCCCAGAGCCGCTTCGCAACCAAATCCTGCATCATGTTCGCGATAATCCCAGCTCCGGACACCCAGGCGTACAGGCAACCTTGGACCTTGTCCGTAATCTGTTCTGGTGGACGACCCTCGTCTCTGATGTCTCTCAGTTCATCCAACACTGCCAAACCTGCAACATAACCAAAACATCACATCTCAAACTCGCCGGCCTCCCACAACCCTTGGAAATTACCCATAGGCCCTGGTCTCACATTGCATTAGACTTCATCACTGACTTACCACCTTCCAACCAAAACACCGTCATACTCACCGTAGTGGACCACTTCTCTAAGGCCTGTCGTTTAATTCCTCTGCCAAAGTCACCATCTGCATGGGAGACCGCTGACACAAAGGGTTTACACACTTTATTAAATAAAAAAAAAACATTTTTTGTGGTTTTTAACATATCACAACTTGTAAATGACTAGTAAATTAATTAACTAAACATAATAATCACTTATTAGTCACTTGTGAATGTTTTGTAGATGTATATTTCATCATTAACCAATCTCTTATAAATGACTTATAACCATCCGCTATTCTAAAGTGTTACCGTAATTTTTAATTAATTTGTTCACAATTATGCATCACACATATAACTAATGATTACCTGAAAATATAATAAAGGTATATTAGACGTTATTTACAATTAATTAGTCATTTAAAAAAAAATCATTTATCAAACTTTCTTTATTAGCTCTAAATTAGTGTCAGTTTAGGCTTAATTATTACTGTATAGTCTATAAAATTGAATATTACTCAATAGGTGCCATAATTAATATGGATGTAAGTTTCACTTTAGAATAGGGGGTCAAATTCCATTTATTAGCACTATATTAATCGTAGTTTAGCTTTAATTATTAGCTTATACAAATCAATAAACTTGAATATCACTCAATAGGATGAATAACTAGTTTATTTATGCTTAACTAACGCATAATTCGAGCCCTTAAAATGTTACGTTAATCATTACTTACTAGTGTGTTTTTGGTCAACTAATGCATAATTGTGAACAAATTAACCATTAATTAATGCTTAACTAATGCTATAACTAACCCCCTATTTTGAAGTGATACCAAACTTTCCACCATGTACAGTCCCCGTCCTATCACCAATAACCCCCCCCCCCACACACACACACAAAATAAATAACATTACCTTAAATCCACATAACAACAAAAGGTATACTTTTAATGACATAAAGTATTCAAAAAAAACTTTTACTTGCAATCTGCTAAAAACTAAAAATATGTTTATTGAAGTTTATAAATAAGCTTTTTTTTAAATATGAAATATGTTATTTCATGTCACTTCTTTGGATGTAGTTAAGCACCCAAAGATGTAGCAGAAGATAGCAGGATCATGTTTTCATTTCCTCTTATCACTTACAGTACTACAATTACAAGCTTGAAATCAGGATTGTTTTATTTGAACAAAGCTGTATTAGATGCACGTTTCTTTTGGCCCTCTCTATATAAAATCCGTAGCTGTCGTGCACAGTTACCGTGCTGTTGCTTGGAGTCAAAAGATATTCAAATCAACAGGTCACCATCTGATTTCACTACTACCACCTCGCTTTTTCTGCAGGAGTAAAGAAACAACTCAGCTCAACTCTGCTTAGATTTTAATGGCTTTTCTTTGCTCTAAATCTCTTCCCTTCTAAAGACCGACTCTTAATATTTTCCAAAAGTTGTTCCGTTCCTATCTAGTATTCAAATGGCTGCAAAAGGCATGCGTATTATCTGTCAGCCCTACACACCGCGGTCAATGACATAAAGCAGAAAGCTTCCTTATCTTAGTCAAACCTGAGCACCACAGGCGTTCTGTGAACAGTGGTTTCCTGCATATGGTATTGTCAGTTCTTTCTTTCATTTTTCGCAATTTCGATTTGGTTTCCTTTTGTGTGCTTACAACATTCCTACAAACAGCCTCTGAAATGACACCGTTACAATTTAAAGATTCTTTTTGGGTAAGTACGGCGGTCATTAACTACAAACTACTTTGACAGATTCAATTGAACGTTGTTGTCTGTTAGGGCTGACATGCGTGAGGATAACAGTGCATATGGTGAGATTACACGAGAGCATGTGTTTAACTTCCAATAATTCATCACAATACCCTTGGATCACTTATCAAAGCTCAGTATTTTTTGTGCACTGCAAATTTTTGTCATTACTGTTACCCTCAAATAAGACTTTGAGGATAATTCAAACAAAGACTGATTTGTTTAAAATTTTGATGTACGATTTTTAGGAAACACCCTTTTCTTTTTTTTTTTTTTTTTTTCTTTTTTTTTTTTTTTTTTTACAAAAAGTACTTCTCTACAATTGAGGGTTGAGTGGGGTTTATATTTAGACATCCTCATAATGTGTCATGGAGATGATCTGTGGGCTTCCTGTTAAGCGTTTGACTTTGTGACTCTATAGCTTTGATCTTGTATTGTCAGAGCATCTATCTACAAAGCTTCTGGGTTGATTTGCCTGTCAAACCAAGCTAGTGCTGTTCAGTGTTGAGGGTGCATGTAAAATACATTCCATAGTAAAAACAGTTTCTTTCTGTTGCAAACGTAAGATTGTTAAGATGAACAAAGGAGCATTCCGTATAATATTCCATTAATACATGTTAATATTCCATAACATTCTGTGTCAATAAGCACAGTAAATGATTAAACCGTTTAACCACCTCAGACAGTCTGGAATCACATCTTATTTTTGCATAGATTCCAGCTTCTTCAAGTAAGGCCTTATTTTGATTAATACCATGATTTAGAAAGAAACTTTCCACAGATTCCAGATTAAAACTGTTATATCAAACAATCCTGTTACTGGAAAAATATAATCTAATCCTCATGATTCCAGGGCCCAGAATTCACAAGTAACACCGGATATGAGACTCTTATCCAGAGGCTATGTGATGGGAGAAGAGCTTGCAAAGATATGGAGGAGCTCTTAAGAATGCGGTAACAACAGAAAATTGCACATTTATATTTATTTCTACAAGTTTAGCATTGTTTAAAAGTATTAAGCTATACTGGATTAGATAACGATGCAGTTTTCTGCTCATAGAGCCATGGCAGAGGAGCGCTACGGCAAGGAATTGATTACTATTGCACGCAAGACAGGAGGGCAAAGTGAAATTGGGTAAAATATTAAATATGAATCGGTTTCTAGATTTTTGCATACAAGTAAAGGTTCATGAGTATCAATTTATCATTGTTTATATTGCTTTGTTATTGTAGCACTTTGAAGGCATCATTTGACCAGCTAAAAGCCCGTAAGTAACTCTTCAAGTATATATTGGAAAGTGGAATAGGAATTTCATTTTAAAAAGTAAGGAATAAACAGCTTCAGCTACATCTTTATCCAGTGTTGGGGGTAACGCATTACAAGTAATAATATTACGAAATAATATTACTTTTTCAAAAAAGTTACGTAAAAAATTAAGTTAATCAGAAATACAGAGCATTGTGTGTGGTGTGTGAATACAGAGTAGCTCTAGACTAAATGTGAATGTGCATTAATTCATCTCACTCTCAAAAAACAGATTTAGTATTCATCAAAATGAATTGATATAAACTCAGAATATGACGCAAACCTGCAATAATTAAATTACACCGATGTATCTAATCTCATTTTATTAACCAATGGGTTTGCTGCTGACCTTTGAGGATCCAGTTCATACTCACAAGCAAATATGACTTCGCTTCATTGTTTTTTTTTTTTTATTGCTAAAGAGTATTGAACTTTCTTCTCTTTTATTCTACTTTTAAGGTGTGAATTTACTTTTTCTTCAGCCTGGGGTTTATTCGTGACACTTTTTGGTGTGGAAGGGCTTTCACATGTGCTATAAATAGACCTTCTAATATTAAAAACAAACACTCAAGCTCTGCCCGTATTTTAAAAGTAACGTAATGCGTTTCTTTCCATAAAAAGTAACTAAGTAACGTAATTAGTTACTTTTTTTAGGGAGTAATGCAATATTGCAATATCTTTCACCAACACTGCTCTTAACCAAACCCATACCTTCACTAATGAATATACTTTTTTCTCACCTAGAAATGGAGAGCATCGGAAATTTGCACATTCAGCTCTCTGGGATGTTACGAGAAGAGGCGAAAAGAATGGAGCAGTTCAGAGAACGACAAAAAGAGCAGCGGAAAAAGGTTAAATGCCACGTGATGTTTTAATTAATCTACATTTGCAGAACCTCAAACCACTTGCTCTTAGTTTATTCTATTTTTTGCCAAACAAAAACTCTACTGTATGCACGTTCAAACCAAGATGCCGTTTTATAAACTCTCAGAAAAAGACACATCTTTATAGCTTTTTTTTACTCCTAAATGATATATTAGTAAACATGCATGTTAGATTTTATTTGACGCCAGTGTATCATTGCTTTAATACTTGAAAAATGTTTACTTTTTACAGTTTGAAGGAGTCATGGAAAAAGTTCAGAAGACCAAAGTGTCATTATATAAGAAAACCATGGAGGTAAGCCTGAATTACTTTCACATATCAGTCACTTTAAATTTAAAAGCTAGTCGGTTCATCCTGTATTTGCCTAATAGAGACTGAAAGCAGAATATCAGGAAGAGGAAGGGTGAAAAGAGAGTGATTTAAATCATCAATGCATACGCTAACCTCTGTGCAGAGAGGGGGATGGGACTTTAAAATGTTGTAACTGACATCTCAGGAAGTCTCACTTCTCTACTAGAAGTATATTTCCTTCTCGCCCGCACAGTTTTGTTGGCTCGGACTGACACAGCCTCTGTTTTCATAATATTAGATTTTCTCTCTTCCTCATTTATTTACAATGTCCTGACAACAGACGTCTGTTGTTGTCAAGAAAACATCGAAAACAAATTCTGAAAGCAAATGACCGTATAGCATTCTGTTTTGATAAACAAAGGAGTGAAAGGGAATCTGATCCGTTCAGTAAAGGAACTGTGAAGGTTTTTGTGTGATCTGAGGTAAGATGATTACTGAATGACAGGAAGTCAGTCCAAACCTCAAAAGGTATATACCACCAGGGTTTTAAAGCAAAATATAGGTCAAAGGGTCTATCCCTGTAGTATAGTATATTTATAAAGTATATTGTAAATGTAATATAAACTAAAGTGAAGTTGATTTTTTATGACCTTACAGGTACAGGGTTCAGAAAAGTATTTTCCAGGTCTGGAAAAATATGAAAAAAGAAAGCAGAGTATGGAAAGCTATTAATGTGTTTAAAATTAATAATGATTGTTTAGTTATTTTCAAATACGCACTTTCTGATATACAAAAAGCATTTTGGGTTTCTTCTCACAAGATTCTTAGCACTGCATTACATAGCCTCAGGGACCTTTGCAAAATAAAAAAATATACCATTAAAGAAATTTAGTAGCAGTTAGAACAATTCACATTGAGCAAACTGTCATGCCATCAGCCCATGTCACAGTGTGGTTTCTTGGCCTCTACAAAGAATGTGTTTTAAAGGCTTGAAATATTGCATACTGCACCAATGAAAGCCAAATTTTAAACACTTTTTACAGTTCCAGTCTTATTTTTACAGACCCTTGAACTTGGCAAATTTTGTCATCAACCCATTTCATCTCAAGGTTTCTGTGCCATCATGAAGGATGTGTTAAATTACACATTAACTTTGCAGAAGTACTACAATACAAAAAGCCCAATTTTGAGCAAGCAGATCTTGTTAATTTGTGTGCACCCATACTCTTGTTTTATGCATAGTGATGCACAAAGAAATTTTAATGCATAAATTCCTGTGTGTGTGTGAATAGTTTCTCAAGGGCACAAAAAGTTTCTTGTGTGCATGTAAATGTCTGTTTATTTATTTTTATTTTTAAAGGAGATTTTCTTGACTTTTTTTTTTGCACCATCAGATTCCAGTCTTTTAAATAGCTGTACTGAATTTTTTTTATCTGAATACATAAAAATGAAGAAGAAAAAAAGCTAGCTTTATAAGGAAACCAGCTAGGTTAATTGCATGTACTGTAGGTAGTTTTGTTTTCCATCAGCTTGCTGTATGTCTTGTTTTTCTGTTGATTTGTATTGGGTGGATGTAAATTTACATTTATATACATGTATTAATTAATTTATTAATGCATTGATTTGGAGCAGGCTGACTGAATATGTGCAAGGTTGAGTAAGTCAAGGTTAGAATCAAGTTTAAAGATAAGAGGAAGTTTCCTGCACAAATTGTAATTATTTGAAATATATTTAGTCATCTGTGGTTAATTTGGCCATCATTTAAGTTTAGGTGAGCATTGATTTAATAACACTGTATGTTCCTGCTTTTCCCAGTCTAAAAGGACGTATGAGCAGCGGTGTAAAGAGGCTGATGAAGCTGAAGTGGCTGCTGAGAAGCTCAACAGTATATCCACTGTCACTCCCAAACAATCTGAAAAGGTAAATTATGGGTTATTGTGGGCATGAATTTGTGTCTGTTGTGACTGTTAAATATGACAACTGTTTAAGGTCAGTAAGTTATATTTATTTATTGGCAGAAATAAGTACTTTTATTCAGCAAGGATGCATTAAATTGATCAAATGTGATCATAAAGACACAACAAAAATATCTATATTTATAAAATATCTATATTTATATCAAATAACATTCAGTTTTGCTCTTCTGAACCGTCTCTAATCTTTAAAGAAAACTGATAAAAACAATAAGCAGCACAACGGTTCCAAAACCTATGAACAGTAGTATGACTCTATTCATTTATGATTTGTTTTACATTTGAAATACATTTTTGGTAAAAATGCTAGTGATATTGTTTGTTGCCATTTTTTAATTTTTTAATTAAACTAAGGACTTTCTGTGTCAAACCAGATATGCCATGTAAATTTCCAAAATATGAAATGTTATGGATGAATATTTAAATCCACTGGTTTGTAGAGGCAGGTCAAAATGACAATTCTCACCTGAATATAAAAAATCTAATGGATATTAGGATAACTTTAATATTTATTTTTCTAAAATTGTGAGAGAAAAAAATTAAATAGTATTTTGGTATTTTTTTACTTTAACTTTTTTTTTTTTTTTACCTAAAAAGTTATTTTTTTCTGTATTATTATTATGATTGTTTTTTTTTTTATTTCTATATTTATAGAGACCTACCAATCTCTCTGTACAAATAAACTGATTATACAATCTGTGTATTAAAAATTATTTTGTGCTCTATGCCATTACAGACACAAAACAAAGCAAAACAGTGCAGGGATGCAGCAACAGATGCAGGTGAGAATAAAAAGTATGCTTTGTTTTCACACATCGCAGCATCTGGTCGCAGTGCAAAAAAATCGTAATCAGTACATCTGAACCCCCCCAAAAAAACTGTGATTCAAATACTAACCTGCACAATATAGTTTCAATCAAAATATGAAATGCTGCAGACGCTTCAAGGTTAAAGCTTTTTCCCGATTCACAGAGAAACAGTACTTGTCAAACATAGAGCAGCTGGATAAGATTCGTCAGGAATGGGAGACCACTCATGAGTGCACATGTGAGGTATAAAAACACACTTGCCTTTCTGTTTGCTGGCTTTCGGAAATAACACTATCTATCTGCTGAAGCCGTGAACCACACAGAACACACTAAAAACGAACTTCCCTTTCTCTCTCGTTTTATACCCATATGTCCCACAAACCACAAACGCTAAACTTAACTGCAAAAGAGACTGCTTTTGACTTATTTACCAAAATTATTATCCTCATATTTGTCACAATTTGGCTTTGCTATATCACCATTTACTGTATTTAACACCTTATATGGTGAGTTAGCTCAGCTTCTGATTTCCTACTACATCTGTCCAGTGCATAAGCATTAGTAATAATCAGTTGACTAATTCATGGCCTTTACAGTACAAGCATATAGATGTATTATTAGCACAATGTTGAGTTATATTCTGTGAATTTCTCCAGGTTTTCCAGCAGCAGGAAGATGATCGCATTAACATTTTGAGAAATGCTATTTGGGTCCATTGTAATCACTTCTCTATGCAATGCGTCAAAGATGATGAGGTCAGTATTACTTATTGAAGCATTTTATAGCATTAACATTACATTGGTAAATATTAATGTACGGAAGCCTGTTTCCGTTACTGAATTTAAAAATAAAAACAAGGTTATTACGAATTTTTATCTCACAATTCTGACTTTTACAAGAAAAAAATAATAATAATTGTGTGATATAAACCCACAATTGCGCATTAAAAAGTCTAATTATGAGTGGAAAAAAACCCTCATTCTCAGAATCGCAAGTTTATTATATCTCACAATTCTGACTTATATATATATATATACATATATATGTATATATATATAAAAGGTTATTGTGACAAACCACAAGATGAACTAAAAATATAAAATAAACTCAATGTACAAATAGTATACTCTATTAAACCGTAACAGTATTTTAATGATACTAAAATAACACTAATCTATATTGATCTATTTCTTACAAAGTTTCTTTGTATATAATTTTTATATATATAAAAAATAATAATAATAGCACGACTGTTGAACAGAAAGCATTTAAAGCAATTACGTTTGTTATTAAATGATAAAAATGCGAATTATTGTAGAAGCATTTTTATTTGTGGTAAGCACTGGCCATACTGTTAAATTACTGATCATTTATGTGCAGTGTTATGAGGAGGTAAGGAAAGTGCTGGAAATGTGTGACATCACGGAAGACATTAACAGCTTCATCAACACGAAGAGCACTGGCACCACTCGAGCAGGTCAGTGCATGTCTGTTGTTTCCATCAGGTTATTATATAAACTTTATTTCACAAATCGGCATCATGACGTGGGCTACTTCAATAACCATATCATGTGATGATGGTACAGTTTAACAAATGTACTGTTGTGTCTTTGCTGAATTACATTTTCTATCTGTAGCACCTATTGTGTTTGAAAACAATTACGAAAGAGAACCAACCACGGACAGCAATGGCATCGCACGCTTTGGAGGAGGCGTTATGAAGAGGTGTGTTTTCCACTGCTGGGTCTGTATGTTCATGTATATTTGCCATGCTGACAAGGCAGAAAGCAATGGAAAATGTAAGCCATACTGCTGTTTTGCAGGAGCTGGTTTTAACAGGTTTTCTATCAGAAATACTAGTTCATTAGTCTTAAAGGTGTTAGCAGATATATCACACACATAGACATGCAGGCCGGGCTGCGATGCTCAACTCGTGAATTTGTCTTAATGCACTGTTTTTACTTTTCTTTTTTAAAAGGTTTTCGAATCTCTTGCAAGGAAACTGTGCTGTTGGCTCTAAGACTAATAATGAAGGCACTCAGCCCTCAGCTCCTCCATCAGGTACCTATCTATACAGTGACATATTTACAATTCAGCCACTTCTGTTTTTTTCTGCATTTTTCATTTTCCATTCTTCTATTTTCAACACCACCAGAGGGCACTTCAGCCCACTGTTTCATTTCATTAAATAATTAACTACCCAAATGTAACTACTTAAAAAAATGTATTTGAGCACTAGGGCTATTTTAGCATTATTTATATACTATCATAGTACGTATTAATATTATGAATTATTTTATGCTTTTTCTCTTTTTTTCTTACAATACTTGACAATAAGCTCCCTTTAGATAATGTTACAATTAATAAGGAGCAATTCATTTGTTTCCGCGTTTATTAAAAATTATAAACATTAGTGCTGTCAAACGATTAATTGCATTTAAAATAAGTTTTTTTTTTTACATAATATGTGTGTATACTGTGTATATTTTTTTGTATATGTAAATACAAACATGTATATATTTAAGATATATTTATGTACTGATATAAAATATAAGAATATAAATGTGTAAATGTATACATGTAAAGATTTTCAAAATAAATACTGCATGTGTGTGTTTATATATACTTAATAAAAATACAAAGTACACACATGTACGTTATGTGAACAAAAATTGAATGCGATTAATCATGAATAATCATTTGACAGCACTAATAAAAATACTGTTATTGTTAGTGTCTGCCAGCTCAGGTCCAGTATTAACAGCTGGAACAACTTTTGTTTTGAAATAATGCATTGGTTAATACATTTTTTTATGCATTTGTTTTTGCTTTAATCATTTTAGTATATAAACTTACTTTATTTTTAGTTAATTGCCTGGACAACTTTTCTCGTTTTTATTTATACTTTTTAAAGTTTAGTTTAATATGTATTATACAGGATATATAATATCATT
Organism: Enteromius viviparus; assembly: GCA_032353835.1. NCBI lineage: Eukaryota > Metazoa > Chordata > Actinopteri > Cypriniformes > Cyprinidae > Enteromius > Enteromius viviparus. The sequence goes on from JAUCNO010000318.1 coordinate 10,984,539, forward strand.
GATCTAATTTTTTCTCAGCTGAAGATGGAGTGTACGCCTCTATTCCTGGATTTTCCCAAACAACATCAGACAATGTTGGCTCTCCAAGCGGCACATACCAGGCTCAGTATGACTATATTGCTCAGGTAGAATAATCAGATTAGAAAATAAATACATATGTCAAATACATGTAAAAGATTATAATTACTTAACAAGAGAATACTAAGAATATGCATTCACTATATATAAATAAAAAAATGCACATACAAAATATTTAGTATAAGGCCAAATTTAGTCATCCCTTTAGAACTCTATTATATTTTCAAGAAAATTTGCCATTGAATGAAGTATGAGCCAGTATCAAAGGGGTCATATAATGTGAAATTTATCCTTTCTCTTTAAAGTGCTACAAGCTCTTGGTTCAAAAAGAAGACCTGTAAAGTTTCAAATACTAAAGTCTCAAAACCAAAGAGATATTCTTTCTAAAAGTTATGACTAGTACAGTTCCCTTTGTTTAAATGCCCCCACTTTTCTACATCACAGATTGGGGGAGTGTTTTCATAACCCCGCCCAAATGTTTAAACAAAGAAGGCAGAGCTATTGTAGTTCCTGCCGATTGCTGGAGGTGCTGTGTGTCGTTGTGAAAGTGAAACTACTTTGTTTATGCTTCCAAAAGAGGACAGAACTAGAAATCAGTGGTTAACTTGGTTAACCAAATTTTAGAGTGTGTTCAGCACATTTACAGAGGACAGACTCCTAAAACATGCCTATCCTGGCTGTGCCAGGACTGTGAAGTTGAGCAATTCTACCTCTGCAAGATCAGTCTGGTGCTTCTGACACACAACCTTTAAGCAAGTTACGTTTCTCCAAATTTCTGATATTAAAAGAACCTGCTATTTACTAGTTTCTCTGATCACCAATGCAGACATGATGTTATGTTTACGAGGCGTGATCTACGACGCGTAAAAAGACAGTACTAAGTCATGATAATCAGTAATTATGTCTCCACTGGATGCAAGAAATCCCACATTTGTAATGCGTTTTATTGTTATGATAAGGGGCGTAACATTTCCACCACATACTTGCGGTATTCTGCCAATAACAGTGCACTGGATAGCCGGCCAATCAGAGCACACCTAGCTTTTTTTCCACACACTTAAATCACATAAATGTTCTTTTTAGCAACATCATATGACCCCTTTAAAATATGTTTATTCAGAAGTATCCGTTTGTTTTTATCGTGGCTCTTAACTAAGCACAGAAAAATGTTCATACCATTTTTTTATTTTTTTTTGGATGTTGCAAAACTATTTAATGCAGTGTGATGAGAGACTATTGTGCATGCAGGGCGCTGATGAGCTCTCCATCTCTGTGGGGGAAGTGCTGCTCGTGGTGGAACAGGGAGGAGATGGCTGGTGGACGGTGGAGAGGGACGGCCAGACTGGGCTGGTGCCAGGCTCCTACTTGGCCAAGATATGAATCAAGAGTCTAGCGCACACTGGAAAGGCTCTCCGCGTCTTTAAACGCCCTCTAATAGCAGAGTTATTAAGGGCGCTCCCGGGACAGGAGGATTTGATAAATGCAGTTAAGCAGTAGCACATCCATACTGAAAATCTGCATGGAACATAAAAACGGGTTAATATCTATATTATATGTGACTATTGTCGAGATAGAGATTTATATTTATTATAAAAATTATTTATTGTGAAGGAAAATATGATGTATAATACAATAAGTAGCCACTACGGACCTGCCATGATTAGCTCATGGGAAAACGATGACAATGCAGAGATTTTGGTGTACACAGAATTTCAAATTTCATCTCTGTTTAGTTTTTGTAAAGTTAATCAATGAGACAAAAGTGAGGTCTACAATATTAATGCCACGTTTAATAGAGCTCTAGGTTCAGCATTTTGCATTTTTCACTTGGTCTGCATAAAATAAAAGCTGTGTAATGATCTTTGCGTCATGTTGCCGTTGACTGAATGTAAGTTCAAGCTGTAATACTTTTTGACTCGGGCGGTTGGTTGAGGGAAACTAACCTTGGATAAACATTTTAAATTTTAAACAGAACGACCTGCTTTGTTTTGTCCTCAAGCATCAAGTTTCTAAAAGGCCAAGGGAACAATCCACAAACTTTAAAGGACATTTTTCATTTTTTAGTCACAGTATTCAGCTTTCCATATTTGATTTATCATAAACATTTAGGAATCACTTTCGATTATAGTCTAAAACATTAAGAAATTCTAGCGCAATAGCTTGGTGTCCATACAAGTTTTGAATGTTTTGATGATGTCTTTTGCTCACCAAAGTTGCATTTATTTGATCAAAGTTTAAGTAAAAAAAAAAACAAAAAAAAAATAGTATTGTAAAATAATATTAAACCTACGTATTCTAATTATTTATAATAAAAACTATTGAAACCATTTTCTATTCTAAAAGGGTTAAAATGGGTTTATGTATTACTTTTTTATTTTTGCAACTGATTTACATTTGATAAATTCAGAATTGAGATTTAAAAATAATAGCTCACCCATTTTTACAATAATTCATCTGCGTTCCAAACTTGTACACATTTTTTTTTTCTTATGTTGAACACAAAAGAAGACATTTTGAAGAATTCTGAAGAACCAAACAGTTGTTGGTCTCTATTGACTTCCACAGTAAAGAAACACAGTGGAAGTCATTTAAGTCATTACCAGGATTCTTTAAAATGTCTTATTTTATGTTCAACATACAGGTTTCTTTCAGGTTCAACAGGCTTGAAACGACATGAGGGTGAGTAAATAACCAAATTGTTATTTTTGGGTGAGCTATCTCTTCAATATGCAATTGCAAGTTGTATAGTAATCATAGTACTTTCTATTAAAGTGTTTTTTCAGCACGTAAATCAGTCAGTAAACCAACACCCTGCTGATTCTTTATCTCGTATTTGGTTAAAAGGTTTCACATTGCTCTTTTGTACAGATCGTGTTTCAGCACTGTCAGATCCTTCTCATTAATAGAAAGTAATGATAGAAGGGAAACCCACATGACAGGCTTATTAATTGCATGTCAACGATCTACTATTAATAAACGGCTATTAGAGCTTGCAGATGTTGTGCTGTTATTAATGGATCCAAGAACACAGTGATCAAACTTCCCCCTCTAGATAATGCGTGATGGTATGTAACTAAGCATGACCAATGCAGCAAGCAGATGGGACACATCCCCCTCCCTGGGAAAGAACTGAACTTTGACCCTGGTCTATGCTATCAAGTGTTTAGGCCGCCTGACTGAATAAAGACCCCAGACAAGGTCTTGTCTTGAGTGCCTTGTGCACTATGGAATTGCTCATTGAGTCATGAATGATATAGTTGTGCTCCGAGATGTTACAATATAGAGATCCAAACCAAAAAAACGACTGGTTTCTAAATGCAAAAAAAGGCCTTTTTTTTTCTTTTGTAGTAACCATGGTTTAACTACGGCTTTACTACAACCATGTAACCATGACTTATCTATAGTTTTTGTAAGCACCTCAGGAAAAAAACGTTGTTTATTGTGATTAAATTCCACTTGTTTAACACATTCTAAATAAACGGATGACTTATTGAAAGTTTACATTTTCGCGCTGTTGTGACGACGCATGACAACATCAATATGGCGGCTGTAGTACGTCCGAATTCCATTCATACTACCCCCATTCATACTATATAAAACGTACTATATTATATATACTATATACATACTATATACTTTTTATTGGTCGGGTAGAACGTTCAATTTTAAATGTAGTACCTACTTAAGCAGTATGCGATTTTGGACGCAGCATGTGACGTGTTTAAATGTGCGTGCACGCTGAATACTGGCGTCTAGTTCAAAAGCTGCAGTGGATGGAGTTGCCATGGAAACGGGGCACAAAACTAACCCTGCGTCCGAAATCGCGTACTTCCCTACTATATAGTACGCAAAAAACAGCATGCGAGGCGAGTAGTATGTCCGAATTCATAGCATTCAAAAATCAGTAGGCGAGAAGTACCCGGATGACCTACTGCTTCCGGCAGAATTCTATAGTAGGCATACTATGGACGCTTTCCTATCCCATGAGGCTCCAGGAGAGGACACATCATTTTCGAAAAATGGCGGAAAGTTGAGCTGCGGCTCATTTCAAGTGTACGTACCTCAGGAAAAAAAAACGTTGTTTATTGTGATTAAATTACACTTGTTTAACACACTCTAAATAAACAAATGACTTATTGAAAGTTTAAATTGTCGCGCTGTTGTGACGACACGTGACAACATCAATATGGCGGATGTAGTACATTGTAGTAAATGATGTAGGATGTAGTAAATTTTAAATATAGTACCTACTTAAGAAGTATCCGATTTCGGGTGCAGCATAACTGTCTCTCTCACTGCTGTTTTCACTGCTTTCAGTTGAGTTTAGTCCCCAAATATCACACACATATTACATACAAGTGTTCCAGACACTTTCTTAAATGTGAATGACATGTTTCTGTCAAATATTTACTTCACAGAAATGTTTTATTCTTTGAAAGAGTCTGCTAGCATCTCAACTGTTTTCAGACAAACATAGGCCAGCTCTTAAGCTTGAGCTTTTGTTTATGAAAGTTTGGGCTTTTAATCGCAACTTTATATGTATATGAGAGATTTTGATAGCTTTGTAAAGGGTGTGCTGTCAGTTTTTCAGTGGTTTACTCAAAGTTGTCTAACTTATTTAGCCTAAAATATGTATTTTCAGTGTATATGTGCTTTAATCTTTTCATAAAAGGACTAGTCTTAAGTTAGTCAGCTAAATGTTTCTTTAAGACTGGTCACAGTTTTTTTTTTTATTCAGTTACCATGTAAATGTAACTGAACATCCGGCACGGTGTTGGGGTCTTCCGATGGACCATGCAGCTTGCCATCCAGGTCTTCGTCGGTGGAGATGGTGGGTCAGTTGGCATGCATTCATCGCGGGGGCTGGACGGTCGTCACTCCCCAGGATCTCAGTGAAAGGTAGCACCCGCCAGCTTGATGGCATCCAACCGTTCCACCACTGATTTGGGACCCCTCATCCTGGCTGCTTGCCTCATGGAGCAGGAAAGTCCACTTAACATCCGGTCGACTACTACCCATTCAGCGACTTGAGCAGGCGTTGGAGATCCCTCTAGCAACCAGTGTTGCGCTAACCGCATCAGCTCGGCAGCCTGGGCGCTTCAAGTCATGAAATTTTTGGGCAGCAGCTGTGGATGACGGCCAAGAATTTCTCTTTTTAGTTCATTATAATTATTTTGAGCAGACAAGGGAAGATCCAGAAGTTTGAAGTTTGGCGATAATCCCTTCCATCCTCTCGTGTTGCTGGCGGACGCTAACCTCGGTCAGTTGCCTGAGAAGGTCTTCCATGCTGACGGGGAGGAGGCGCCTGAAAACAGAACCCGGAAGTGAGTGACGGGGCAAAATGGCGGTGTAAACAAAAGGTGAGGAACTTGCTCGTTTGCGTTCTTGCACCTAATCATCTGCCTGCATTCTCCACCACTATGAGTTCGGTGAAGAACGACACGACAATCAACATCGGAGATGCATCTCAATCCGCCTGTTCTATCGTCTGGCTTTTATATTTAAGGTTGCCGTGACCGATTGGCTCGAGGTGAGTGGCTCCAGGTGTGTCTGAAGTGTTGCCAGGGAAACGCTGATCGTCTCTCGGGATTCCCGCCACAATATATATATATATATATATATTTTTTTAATATTCAAAACAGCTTTACAATAGATGTTATAGATATAAAGGAGTGATCTACTCATGTTTTACATTTGCCTAATAAACCACAACACTATTTATACTAATTACAAATTAATATTTTATTTTATTTTGCACTACAATTGAAATCAATAAATAGAAAATGAGTATGGAATGAATTCTGCTCCAGGCAGGACAATGTAGCTCACTTGATCAGAAAAAAAACATATGTAACATGTTTACTGCAGAAAAAATAAAAACTCTAGAACTTTAAACTATAGATAAGTCATGGTTACATGGTTGCCGTAAAACCATGGTTCCCTTTGAGTCAGTCACTATGACGTTACGTCATTGACTGACATCATGGGGTCCCGCCTGGGAGACCAATCGACTCTGATCTTTAGAGAAAATGCCAATGGGAATTGGCCAGTGGTTTTTGCATGCCAAGCCACTCCCCCATACATACAGGTATATAAGATGGTGGAGTGTGAACCACTATTAGCTTTCCGCTTTAGAGCCGAGGCATACCAATTGATCAAAGTTTGGCCAAGATATAGACTCTGAACCAAATTTGGGTCAACCATGTTAACTTTGCGACATCGTAAAGATGAAAATAATAAATCTATTTAGTCAAAACTATTCAGCTCAGTCCAAACATCATCCAACTTTGAGAAGAATTGGATTCATTTTGAAGCAGTAGGGAAAAAACTGAATACAGTACTTTTCAAAATGGCCACTACTGTAATGGGTGGAGTCTTAATGTAAGCTATTGGATGTGATCAGCATGAGAGGAAACATATGTACTAAGTCTATTTTTTCTAGAATTAGGGGTTACGGAGTTATTAGCATTTAAATGTGGAATTTATTTATCTTTCTATTAGAAAAAAATCTTGGTTTTCACAAAAAATGGTTTTCAACATTGATATAATAAGTGTCTTGAACTGGACTAAATGACTGCTAAATGGTTTATCTTTTTCAACACAAAATATAAAAATAGGAAACAGTAACTTGAAAATGGTCATTTACTAATGTATTTATTTTTCTAAATATTACAGTTTTTAAATACATGCAGCTTCATTTTAAAACCTTTTTCTTACTATAATACCTTTTTCTTTCTAACTATACACACACTATACTCACCCGCACAATGTAATTTTAGTTTTACAGCCATGGAAAATGTACTCACGTCAAAGAAACGCAACAACAGGTGTCAATTTATGAAACATTTATTTTAGATCGAAATTACAAGCTTATTTCACAATTTTTCCTCCCTATGTACATTCCATTAAAATAATACACTGTTGACCCTGTTGGACATACCTACATGTTATCCAAACTAACTTTAAACTCTATATATTACTAGACTAGTAATGTTCACACTGTAAGCAATGGAAAAAAAGGAGGAAAAGAAGATAAAGTGTTCAGTAAATGGCAGGTAGTGCATCTAGAGCATCCCCCAAACCTCTTTACACTTTACATGTGAACCCCATTTCCGCTGTACGATTGGACCCACAATGCCAAGCAATCTTGTCTCTCACACTGCCACTGTCCCTAAGCAGCAGACTGGTGATGGGTGACATTTGAGACAGCTGTACCACGAGTCCATCCTCTCGCATCAAAGCATTTCCCCATCCCAACCATTTAGCATCTCGGTATTTGAAATATATAACTAAACCGTACACATAGTGCAAACTAACAAATGAGGAAAGCATACATTCCACATATTATTCCATACAATATCTGCATCTTCCACTCCATATAATAGAGACAAGGAAGAGAAAGTGTTAACTTTTATTGTGATCAAGTCTTCTCAACGGGACTAAAAACTGGCTATCTGCCATTTTGCAGTCTGGCCCGACGCCTTTGAGAGAAAAACGAAGGTTTGAATTAAAACGCAGTCATTTTCAGTGACGTGTAGTGTATAAATAAATAGTATGCGCTTTTGTTTCACCCATCACCAGTGCAATGTGTGAGCAAACCCTGTGTAAGGTGTGTAGAAAGAGAAATCAATTCGGGTGTATCCAGTGTGCCACCTTGCACCGACAGAACCCTGAGCCCAGTGTGTGTGTGTGTGTGTGAGTGTATGAAGAGAAAGAGTCTGTCTGCTAGGTTTTTTTTTTTTCATGCATACGTCCCTCCGGTGATGAGGAGCTCGTAGGCCGGGTCTCGGCTTCTGCGACACAGCACCACACAAGTGCACAGCATTCCCAGCATCTGGAGGAAAAATACAATTCGGCTTCATTTAGAACTCACAATTATGAGACGAGAAACTGTACGGTAAAAATGTTTCCTACAGTTCTGTTTGATAGTGATAAACTGCTGCTGATATTACCATTCTACATTATTTATGTTTAAATAATGCAGAAACAAAACACTTAAAACTAAAAGTGAGTTTAGGCATCACACCATTACAATAAATAGTAGGAAATTTAGAAATTTGCTAAAACAATTATATGGTGTAGTTAAATTACAAGGGTAGGAAATGTTACATGAATGTCTTTTAAAAGTTTCTTTTGAAAGATATATTTAATGTTACAAAAAAATCCATTTCAAATAAATGCTGTTCTTTTAAGCTTGCTATTAATCAAAGAAAACTATTGTTTCAACAAAAATATTGAGCATCGTTTTTAACAACGATAATAATAAGACATGACATGATATCAGCATATGTACCATGGAGGACCATGCGACACTGAAGTCTGGAGTAATGGTTACTGAAAAATCATCACAGGAATAAATTCCATTTTAAAATGTATTATAAAATTGAAAACATCTATCAAATATTATTAAATAATGCTATTTAACAATATCACTGTTTATTGTATATTTAATAAACTAAATGCAGCTTTGTCAAGCATAAATGTAAAAAAACAACAACAACTGAAAATATCTCTACATCTTCAAAAGACGATAAAGAATGTGAACTGTGGCAGGAAATGCACATAACCGCCATATACTGCAGTTATGACAACAGTCATACAAAAGAGAGAGGTGAACGTCTTTATACTTGCGCTGATGAACCTAATCAGTAAATGAAAAGAAAAAAATAAGGCAAAGAAAAAACATCTGGTGTAATTTATGCATGTTTGCCAAGAACAACCTAACCTACTGCCCCGGTTCTTGCTTGTTAATTCTGGCAGACTGAGTCAGTAACCATGTGTAAGTCACAGGCATGTGCTGGGCTTGCCAAGACGCGGCCTTATTTGCCTTTCCGCCCCAGAGGGTATTTGGAACAGTATGAATGTCAAAGTCTGTGATTCAGCAGCTACAGCGCAACAAAAGCATATACTGACGCTGCCCGAGTGCTGCAGTCCCAGAGCTCTGTCTGACCAACACAAAAGAGACTGTTGACTCAGTCTAAACCAGGGCTTCCCAAATTTTTTTGGCAGCCAAACCCAGCTACTTGAAGTAACCCCTATGAAGTTTATATTTTAATTGAACTACACATTCACGGTTCTTTGGTGTTGGTTAAAGCTTTAATGGCATGCAAGTAAAAAAATGGTTTATGATTTATATATTAAACACTTAACCTTTAAACATTTAGAGACTCAAGCTTTTATTTAAGTCGAATATTGATAAAATGCTGTAAACTTATTGTCAATTATGCAAATGTGTAAATAAATTAAATCTGGCACACAGTGCATTCGCAAATGCATAGTGAGCAGGACGCCAACATTGAGTTAGCTGCATTTATTGTAAACCGAGAAGCACTGAGACACCGAATACACTGGATCATGAAGTGCTCATGTGAGCTCATTCTGAAACACAGTGCAGCAAACTAAACAGTTATTACACTCAATCGCAGCCTGTGCTTTATCACAATTATCACAATCATTTCTTCATCTTTCCATCAACTAACAAAAACCCCTTTTGGGAAAGGGAATACCTGAATTGCAGCAAACGTGAGAGTGGCCCAGATGACGTACATCATTATCTCTTTCAGTTTCTTCACAACCAGGGCTTCGCATCCCTAAAATAAATCAACCCATATATATTAAAATCACATGCAGGCTTCCTTTACTTCTAACGTGTATTTCTAAAACCTCTCTCACCTCAGGGTAGAGGTCTCCGGGACGGGAGAGGGAGCCGGTGCAGTTGTTCGCATTGGGTTTGCAGCAGCTCAGTGGCACACTGTTGTTCCTTGACTCTTTAAACCAGCGCGTGTTCTTCCAGTCTGAGTAGTTGGTGATGCCACAGCAATGGAGCTTCAAAGACATTATGGTGATTGTATTATTAGGGTTGGGATATAACAATACAAGAACATTCTGTGCATCTTAACAGTCTTACCTGTCTCTGCACATAGTCGATAGCGCGGCTGGGAGCATCCGTGTTGGTGCCGTTGTATTCATCATACACTTTCTGGATGGAATGATTGACCTCGTCTTCCACCTGCAAACACATCCACCAGTGACACAAATAAGCATTTCATTACGGGTTAATATTTGCCCCAGTAAATTGATATCAAAAGGGATTTTTTAAAAACCTTATCAAATGTATGCATTATCTGCATTACGTCAGATTCTTACGTTTAACAAGAAAACCAACCGCAATAATAAAATACTATAAAATGCTTTAATCGTTTTGTTTTTCTAAATATAATTTTAAAAAGGGCCTATGCAAGTGTACAACGGTAAATAAATGAAATAATACTTTGAAAATGAAAATTAAACTAACAATTGGTGTTAATGAGTGATTCATTCAATCAAACAGCCGATTCGTTCAAGAAACAAGAACCTTATGGGATTCCTTTAAAATGTGGATTCATTCATTTGTTGCTCATGTGACACGCAACGGGTTTAAAGCTTTATTTGGAATATTTCCGCTAACTAAATATAGCGAGAACAGACAAAGTTGTGCATCTAAAATGATTCTCTTAATATTAACTTCTTGTGATTTCGGTTTTAGATTTCAGCACACATCTGCAATCGTGAGGATATTTTAAAAAACAGCACGGCCTGCTTGTCTATATAGTTAAATATATCCGTCCTTTACGTAGGAGGAGGCACATTTTTGTAGTCGATATAGCACTGCAGACCTGCACAATACAAGGCAGGTATTGTTCGACTGAAAGGCTCACAAAGTGAGAAGAGCTTTCATTTCAAAACAAAAGAGATGCAGGCACTCCTATTTCTATAAATATTGACTTCTTTTCAATGCAGGGCTCACCTTTGCTCTGTAAATATAGCCAAGAACCACCACAACCACCTCAGTAACAAACACCAGCATAAGAATGATGACGAACTGCAAAAGACAGGTGCAATGAAATGTGGTTTTAGCAGAGCAAGATACAAGAACAATGATCCATTATCATTTCGACTTGTTGATTATCAATGTTGAAAGCAGCTGTAACATTTTAAATGTCTTTGATGAATTTAATGCATTAAAAATCTGAAAATCACTATAAGGCAGTGCTGGAAACGTAACAGTTCACTAACCGTGGCAAGGCCGCAGCGGCTCTCTCGAATAGTGGCACAGCATCCAATGAGGCCAATAATGAACAACAGCGCTCCGACTGCTATAATGACAACGGCTGGGATCAGGGTGTACACATCCTCGAAGAAATGGTCATAGTCATCATACGTGATGAACACGTAGGCTCCAACATAGCAGAGAATGCCAGCGGCGGCCTATAAAGAGATAAAAGAGAGGGTTAGTTATACCAAAACAGATATGATGTGACTTCATGCAAAGAGTTAGGCCTATTCTAGTCTCGGTTAGCTGTGACCGTTACTGAACTGATTTAATGCAGTCATATTCATAGAAAGACAGTCAAATGAGTAATTTAGGATAAAGGCGACTGGGGATAAGTATTTGGAGCTAAAGACAACTCCATATCACTTTGACTTTCAACGCAAGAATATATGAAATGCTGACCAATGATAAAACTATCAGCCAAAATGAAAGATCAACACAGAAATGTGGATAATCATCATCTTATAAGGAAACAAGACAGGCTCTGGGTGCTCCGTGGACCACATTGTGGAAAGTTTTCCCCACTCACAACTGCACCATAAAACCCCCTGTGAATCATGCTCTGGATGTGATGAACGCAGAATTAATAAAGCAGCCTGATCCCTAAAAAAACAACAGGAATGTGTCATACTCCCGCTGTCAGGTGGAGACTTTAAACTTCATTCAGTCCCAGAATAAAGGGATTAATCAAACAAACGCAGACAAGAAAAATCCAACTGAGAGGTGGAGCGGTGTTTATACAGATCTGACAGGTTTAGGTGTTACATGTGAAACATCAGTGCCATCAATGCCCTTAGTACAGTCCAACCCAGCGCGTGCTTTTAACTATACAGAGTGTAGCAAAGCACTGAACATTATCAAATAGGAGAATAGAGTGATGGTAATGTATAATGACCAGATTAAACTGTTTATTTATTAAATGCAGAGACGGTCTCTGTAGTCAAAACGATGATAATCACTAGAAATTAGATTCCCCCAACTAAGCAGCAGCAAGGAACCAAAACCCCATCCATGAGATTATTTCACATAGTTGTACAATATTGTGTACGTCTAAATTCACCTTAGAACTGACTAGCCTATATTTACTTTCATAGATGTTTGTTTTTAATATCCATAATATATAAATTATCTTTATAACATCAAAATAGCGTTAGATTGATTTATGCTTGGATTTTATCAAATCAAAATATAATTGCATAAGATCCACTTAATAAACTAAAAATGCTTTTATTATTCTTATTTACCTGGATATTATACAGTCTATACCAAAAATGTATATTATCACAACTAGTACTGTTACAAGTACTATTAGAAACTGGAATGTACAGTATAAAAACAATATTACAATGCTACTAAAATTTGTAGAAAATCTAAAACATTTGTACAAATGTTTCACATTTGATCCCATTGCAAAGTCATTGTGAGCTGTTTGTTGTACTGTGTGATGATGGACCAGGCCGCTTTTAGAAACTGCTACTAGCCTCATCTTTCAAGACTCCTTGCAAATTATTACGGAGTTTCCAAAAGGGATTGCCTGAGGAGGAGGAATAGGTTTAACATGTCAAACAATACAACCAAACCTGCTCTGGGGCTAAGGAAAACAATGACTGGCCAATTCACGCAAGCATATTCAAAGCTAAAAGACATTTAAATAACACTAATCTTATGCCTAACACGCATTGACGCTATTACAGTGATTAATATATAAGCATTAAGACTTATACATTGTCTTTGTATTATACTTGTATGTAAACAAAGACTGTAATATAGAGCAACGAGCAGTTTTTTAAATAATGCAATATAAACGCAATAGGCATGTCAAATATAGCAAACTATGCATGTATTTAGCCGGTTTCACACACGTATCCGTGAATTAAAGGAGTGTGTGTAACAATGCAGCTGCTCGACACCTGACTGTGTCTATCTGACAACACTGACGCACTCCCAAATTCAGTCCCAAACACCTCTGACTTACCCAAAATATCAGGTTCAGGAACACCAAAACGGTTTTAGACGACGTAATTCCACACTGCCCCATCATCAAACGACGGAAAAAAGCCGTTTAAGTTACAAATATTACAAGCTGGATTATAAAACGGCTGTGTGTTTCCTGGCTGCCATACCACTGCTGTGTTTGAGACTGATCCGGGAACAGCGCCACGCAGCGGTCAGCTCACGAACTCTCACTGGCACAAACAGCGAAAAGCTGATCTTCGTATAGGAAATAACAGAGGCATAGAAATTCGATGACGTTTTATTCTTTATAGACTTTTATTAGTAGCGCTGGCGTTAGCAAGGCATTAAGCATTACAAATTTCGCACCACTCACATTTTCTTCATAAAATACTATTTGTATTTTTTAGGGAACTGCAAAGACCGAGATCGTTTCTTGGTATTCAAAACATCGACATATTAAATATAGAAAGTAAAGGGTTACATGCAAAATAGTTACACAATAGGATTTAACTAAGTAATCTCTTTACTGACACCTGCTGTTACATCATTGAATTGCATAATCACAATCAATCAGATCAATAGTAAGCCTATGCATACACCCAACACATGGCTGAAACTCATTAAAGACTGCAGGCAGGCTTTTAAGGTTAACTGTTCCGTGAAATAAACAACAGATGTTTCGATATTAAAATGTAGTCTTGAAAAACAGTACAGAGAATATTAACAACACAGATTCAAATAAGGATTTGAAAGGAGAGGTAACTGCATTGTGATCTATTTTTGAGTTCACACGCATATGCAAAAAAACTTCCTCTTGCGATTTTTTTTTTTTTTTATGCTTGACTGTGTCTTTCTATTATGTAGGAGGAACAAAAATAATTAGAAATATTTTAATTTACATATTTTCCATTCCACAACTGTTTCAGAGATTAAGAAAGAAAAAAAAGTAGCAGGTCTATTGCAATTTATTATGTAAGCTGTAATTTTGTCTCACATTTCATATTGTGCCACAGACTGAAACCAAACAAATAAATTCACAATCACTAAAAATATATCAATAAATAAAGTAAAAACTATTTCAAAAATAAACAATAAAAGAATACCGTAGGATTTTCTTTGAAACAATTTTCATTAACAAATAAATTTCACAAATAATTACAAAGCAGCAACTTGTAACACATTGAATTAAACAATCAAAAATTATATTTTCTAATAAACTTTGAAAAATCACTTCTAGAGTGATAATCATAAAAGGTCAAATATAATCAAGCTTTAACAGTTATAATAAAATTAATAAAATATTTTTTTCTTGTGCACTTTAAAACTGTAAATGTATTATGATTTTAAATAATATATCTAATATATCTAGATCTAATATAATAAAGATAAAAGTGGTTTCCTAAAGTCGTTAACAGCAGTTTTCTCTCCGCAAATTAGATACAAGATTTATGTTCTTTAACAATGATAAAAGGCTAGTTTTTAGTAATTTACTAATTATACCTGTGCTTATGATATTGCTAATTAACCTATACTATAATTCCAATGCACTGTTCCTATAAAAAACTAAAGACAAAACAAAAAGCAGAAGTTATAAGTTCTGCACCATTTAGCATAAGCTCTGCCAGAAGCAACCAAACATGCAAATGTAATATTTACACGCATGTATGTTAATTACTGAGTTTTAGCGAAACTAAAATCAGCATGAGTGCCGAACAGTTTATCCCAGTGACTAAAATGGGGTGCGAAGTTAGTATTAGGTTTCTGGTGGTGCACATCATGCTTGCTCGGACCTCCATAAACACCAAATGGGATCAGACGAGACGTGGACCAAGGGAAATCATATCCACAATGGTCTTCCACCGATACATAGACATGGACCACCATGAACATCCAGGTGGTGAGCAGATGACACCTCAACATAACGGGATTGACTGTGGTCCAGAAGCCCACCGTCACCAACTCCCATCCACCAAGGCACTGTGTGGCCAGAGCAAATGGGGCCGAATAATTATGGTGGATGGCATGGAAAGTCACATACAGCCAGCGGATCTTATGATGCAAAAAGTGCCAGATAAAATACTGTAAGTCAAAAAGAAGAAGGTTTCCAGTCACCCCCCCTGCAAGCTCCAGCAATGTAGGTGCTTGTTCAGGAAGGGGAACAGGAGGTCTCCACATCCACTGAGCTACTGCTGCAGGAAACACCAGAAGTACGTGATTATAAAGAGTAACTCCACTGCAGTGAAGGAGCATTGCAGTTGTGGGCATCTTTCCGGGTTGAATCTTGTGCCGGTTAATAGCTGGCCACTTCTTTCCCATGATGTCGCAGACTAGGTAGGGCAGGCAAAGAACAAAATACGATGCTACGGTCAGAATCACAGGAAAGAGAGGAGACCGGAGAGTTTCAGAGTGGTTGAGTCGCACAAAGTCCCACAAAGGCTGCAAAACGGAGTCTTTTGACTGGAAAGTCTCCCAAATTGCCTCAAACACCTGAACTAGTGTCATTTTCAGTAACTGAGCTACTATATCTTCTTTTAAAGCAACGAAAACAACTTCAAAGAGTTTAGTTTTCTAAATCAACCTCTGTCCTGGAAGTTTCATGTGGCTCAGGTAGCCTACCTGGTATCTAATGACTTTGTACTGAAATATTTATACCTTTACTTTGTTTCTAAATTATTTAGGTGTCTGAGGGGTGTATGTAGACACTACTTACACAATGTAATATCTATATTTATTTGAATTTTAGAAATTTAAGCTGTGTTTAAGACAGATTGGATGTGAATTTGTTGCATGTCCGTACATGCCCTGTTGTCTTTCCACTCCGTGGCGCAAGAGGGCGTCGACGACGTCTGAGTCAAACGACGGAAAAAGAATGAGCGAATAGAATGGTGATTAGCATAGCTTGTACTGAATGGGCGTGGCATTGGCCCATACGCTCTCTAATTGGTCAGGTATGATATGCAATTCTTTAATGTGAAAACAATGAATATTAAAACGTCTCACTTATATTATTCCGAAGTAAATTATTTAATAATGAGGCCAGGAAGGTGTAGCAATCGTGCCGTCTCTACACTGATGATGATGATATTACAGGAAAAGTGCCGCTTTCTTCATCAGAGAGCTGCAGGCGCAACGAAAGAAAGAGAATAGTGCAGTTCACAAAGAAAAAGAAAGAAATGTGGATGGTCACGCATCAGACCCACACAGCAGCATTCGAATGACAGCAGCCAGTCTGGTACAGAGGAGCATCCGCCCACATTCAGCCACAAAACTGATCCTGTAAAGCAAAAGAAAGCCAGGCGTTCCTGTCGCTACTTCCTGTATCGATTTTGTGCAGTGTGTGACCGCTTTGGCATCCACAGGACCAGCCTCATAGCCCGAGAGAGAAACGCACCTTTTCCAGGACGATACTGAAGTATAGCGCTAATGGTGTCACGTGGTGCGTGTTACGTTCCTCCCCGCTGGTCAGGGTGGACCAATCACAGCGCATTATAATTACATCGTATAGCTTTTTAAAAAACCGTTTAGCACGGATAGCTTATACAGATTTTGATTTTAAATCTTTGGCATGTCAGATATCAGTTAATAGATTAAAACGATTATATTTTTCGGTGTAGAAATGTCTCCAATAATGCAGGAATCGTTGTAATATTTGAACGCTGATGAATGAAGAATTCGACTTTGTGAGCCAGCAAAGCGCCCCCTAGAGGAAGTACGCGTCGAGTTTCATAACTTATCTAACGTATGCCTCCCAATCTTAGAATATCGCATGTTTATGCTAACATAAACGTAAACGTACTGAGAAAGAGCGACAGCATTAAGTACTTAGGTACTGGAGAGTTTACAGTGACTACAAAGGTGTGCCATCCGACCTAATGGAGTCAGAAAGTGCAGATGTGGTGCAGGTTAGTGGCAAACGTCTGTTAGATGACATCCACAACAAATATATCCACCAGCAATTTTTTAATCAGAGTTATAATTCAGAACAATATGGTAAGGTCCAGTCCACCTAAACGCCAACATAAGTAAACCAAACCAACATGGTTAGGTATCCTAAACAGTCGAACTTTATGTTTAACGGTACTTCCTGATCCCACGGTGCGTGTTAGAAATGTTCGATTCGCCAATGAATTGGGAATCAAATCTTTATAGTGAATCAGTTGGATGTGGTTATTTTAAGAGGATTTTATTAATAAAGCATAAATAAAAAAACCCAGTTGAAAGCGTTAGTATGTACCAGCATGAACATGAGCGATGAAAGAAATTAACTTAGGCTTTTTGAAATTCTGAATCAACTGAATCAGTTGCTATGCAAAACGAGTCACTGTTTCGAAATCAGCTCATAGCATAAGAGGCTGGCGGCACCTGCTGTTCAAAACGGGGTAAATTCATAAACGTAAAATCTATTTGATTTATCTACATGTATTTAATCTATAATCTATATATGAAGAGTTCAGATGCAACAGCCTCCAATTTAACCGTCGTTTTCAATTAAAATTAGCATTTTTATCAGGCTCGTGTGTTTAGGTTCAGTAATTATATTGTAATGTATAGTTCCTTTTCAATGCAATTAAAGTGAAAGAATGGTAAAAGCCTGAAAAAATGCAGATTTTATAAGGAAATTTCAGATGGCGCTTAGAGCCTTTTGTATCTGAACTCCTTATACACACACACATATATAGATATATATTTTTTCTTTTTTTTCCTTAATATGTATCTTTAAGTGCCACCTTTATATACACCAGATGGAATATCATCAGGATATTTAATTAGTCAAAACCGTTTAGTGGTTAATTGATCTTAATGTCATTGGAAAATAATCAGTCATGAACAAATCAACCCAATGTGATGCACCTTTAAAGAGTTTAAAAATTAACAAAAACCTGTATTGTAAAGGCTTACTGAAACAAACTAAAAGATGGACTTTTAGTCAGTAGTAAATGCTTGTTGCAAGTGTATTCGGTGTTCACGTTCAGATGTTATGTAATAGCATTTTACAGGGAAACCTGTGGTACTTTAAGTTACAGTGAAGCGCTAATCATGTAAATCAGGATTTAAGTTGATATTTATATATTTTAAGCAGATTATTATACAAGTGGCTCTATACACAAATACACTAGTGTTTTATTGTTAAACAATTACAAAAAAATAGTGGCAGAAAAAAATGGTTTTAAGATTCAAGGGCCTCATTAATGTATTCACAGGTAGGATTTAAACACAAAAGACATTTTTGGGTGATCTATTATTGCTGTTAAAAAAAAAAACACTGCATCAAACATTGAAACTTCATGTTGTTCACATGAATATGTTGTCATATAGCAGATGTATTCATGTGGTTTTATTTATTTCACAGTCACTGGTTCTTGAGGATGAACCAGCCTCTTCGTCCGTGTCAGCTGACATTGAAAATGACAACTCAAGCCAGAATACTGAGATTAGCATTAAGGACACTTCACAGAAGTACGGTCAGACGCAGCAACTGTGTCGCTTCTATTCTCAGGGCAGGCTATGCTATTATGGGAAAAGGTGCCGCTTTCTTCATCAAAATGCTGCGAGTGCACAGAACGATGAAGAGAATGGTACAAAAGAAGGAAATCTGGATGGTCACCAATCAGGCCCACCGCAACAGAGGAGTGAAAACGGACAGTCTGGTATAAAGGTGAGCCACAGAACCGCTCCTGTGAAGCAAGAGAGAGCCAGAAGACCCTGCCGCTACTTCTTGTCTGGGTTTTGTGCAATGGAGGACCGGTGTCGCTTCCTGCATCCACAGCAGTTTCCACCCGTGGAGGACCAGCCTCACGGCCCGAAGGAAAGGAAAAGCTTCAGGCCTTCTGCTCCGGCCACACGACCTGCTAAAACTCAAGAGCAGGTTAAACTAGCTGATCTCACTGATGAGGTCTGCAAGCAGCTGAGAGCCACTGAGATCGCTCAACTCACCAAGAGATTTCCGAAAGAAAAACTCATCGTGCAGGAGAGAGAAGATGGGCAGCTGACCTACTACAGAGTCACGGTTCAAGCCACAGATCCTGACTGGGTAAACATTTATTGTATGAACCGGGGGTGTCCAAACCTGTTCCTGGAGCACCGCTGTCTTGCTGAGTTGATCGCAAACCTTAATTAAACAAACTTGAACTAACAAATCAAGGTCTTCAGACTTGCTAGAAACCTTCAGGCATATGTGTTGGAGACAGTGGCCCTCCAGGATTGGACACCTTTGGTATAGACCACAGAGTGGATTGAGTACAAAGTAGCAACCAAAGACCAACCATAGGTCAAATGGAGTTCTTGCTAGAATTAATAGGAATTAGGGAGCACGGACGTGTTTTCCAATCCTTCACAGCAGTAGCATACAGCTGATTGAACAAAACTGAATGAATCATCAAGAATGGATTACTTTTGTATAATGCTTGATTACTTAACTCATTCAAATGTACTTAATATTACGCAAGTCTGAATGGATTTTAGTGATGACTGCAAAACAGAACACAAGCTGCCAAGTTCTGAGTTTATAGAGAAGTTTAAAATTACAGTATATTAATTACAGTTATTAATATCTGAGGGAACCAATGCATGCATGAGAACTGCATAAAAATTGCAGTAGTATTCATTAGTGGTGCAACGGATCACAAACCTCACGGTTCGGATCATATCACGGATTTTGAGTCACGGATCGGATCA